>CM046847.1:8232032-8822032 GCA_025618425.1 Heliocidaris tuberculata | reverse complement strand
GGTATAAAGGTCACAAAAGGCAGAAACAATATCATGAATGTTCCAATTTTCCACCTCAGAAAGGGCACCTTGGGCACCTTTTCCGTCACAGGAGGGGCACTTTTTCATCTTTGAAGGGATGATTATTAATTTTTACAATTTTGGGGGCGTAAGCCCCTGCTACTACTCGAAATTGATAATGACCCATGTTTTATGAAAGCTCTAATTGAATGCATGTTATCACACAATGGGAATCTCCAGGATCATATCTCTTAAAGCCGATATTTCCCTTGCGTCATGTCCTCATGTGATACGAACGTTTCCATAGTTTTAAAAAATCTGGCATAAATAGATTTTTACATGTCATTTTCAAAACAATCTTGATCGGTGAAGTGTGCATGGATTAATGCCATCAAGGTATTATTTGAAAGCACAATACTTCTACTTTAAGGAAAACATATGTTATAGAGCACATATTTTCGTCAAAATAATTCTTTGTTTGAGCGTTTCGTTTTTCTGGGACGCACTGTATATTAAAAATTAAACACGTAACATTCAACGTGTAGAAAAACACATTTTCTTATATGTTAATTTGACCTAATAAAATAGAAAAATCGAATTCATTGTATGGTGATAAAACAGAACACCCTCTTCTTCTAATGGTGTCTGTCTGAAAATTCTTATTTTTGCAGAAAACTAAATTATTTTTGTTACATTTTGGTTTAATAATCTGCGAGAACAAACGTGAGAAAATATTCAGTGTGACCCAATCGAATGGTAATGCAATGCATTTCCTATAAAATATTTTTTCTCGAATTTTGCCTAATCATATTTACTATAGCTTCTCGGCAGAGCTTGGTCTCGGGGACAATGTGCAGCTTAGGAAAGCATCATGGACTACATTTTGTCAATCGTGTAATTCGCTTGCTAATGTTGCACTTCGAGTGAATGTCCCGTAGGATTAATGACGCGTTGAAATCCATTTAGGCAGCTTTTTACTTCTCAGAGGAGCGCTAATTTGGCATGAGAAAGGAAAAAGAGGATCGCAACCGAGTTGCTTGAGGCAAGTAGATTAATACTTGAAATATTCGTGTTATACACTGGGAGTATTATGGTAATCCCATATTTCAGCTGTGTTCAACGTTCTTGGTCATGAGAGTGAAAGCTTTATCTATTATATCTAAATTCTTATCCCTAGAGCTTCTATCTGAAAGGACACGCTGTCTATTGATTTGCGAACAAAATTGTCGGAGTATAAGCAGGTGAATACAAAGAATATTAGTAAGGTGCTCAGGATATCATGTCGGCTGTTCATTTAACCTTGGATGTTCAGTTTTAAAATAAAATGAAATGAATGAAAAATTAAATGTATTAAATGCGTTGTCAAGCAGGCGCAAAATTTCTTCTTCTTTTTTTAATTTTTTTTTTATTTCAACGATTCACAAGAATCATTAGACCCCTATCAATAATCTTCATGTATGATAGGAATTTTCTATTTAATGTGATGGCTTTTCCTTGATTGTGGGAGTCTGAAGGAGGACAATAAATTGGAACTTGAATTGGCAATATAATGCATTACCAGTCTTTTCATTTTCTACATAATATAAGGGAATGGACTAATGTATTTCAATTTATGCATGTTTCTCTCCAGAATCCCTTGTTACCAACTATTTAGTGCACCTACTATGCATAATGGCATCTCTATGGATGGAATCCATTTTGCTTACGTTAGTTGTTGCTATGTCGGGCAAGCTTTTGATTCGTCAAGAGAAACTTTTGTTCAAGAAGTATGCATAAAGTTAGCAGACAAGTCTATTACTTGCATAATCATTGTCAACCATGGCAGCTCATTTGTGTCTCGCTCTTGTTGAATACAAAACGAGGACTCACCTTAATTAATAGAATATTGCTTCATGATTATTGTATAAATCTTTACTTAAGAAATCGTCGATAAAATGAGTGAAATTTAATAAAGCTTTAAATAAGCTTTCAAAAATTAACATGAACTAGTGACATAATATGCCACATGGCCGTATGTTAAAATTAGGATGACTACACTTACACGAAAACCAAAATCATAAGTAATATAGTGTTTCATGAGTTTTTTCACACAAAGTATCCATTAATAAAAGTTAAAATGATTATTTTTTTATTTGGCTAAGGGGAGATAGTTTCATTACGAAAAATAAGAAATGCAAAAGAGGCAGAATCATGAAAATGTTGAAAATTACTCAGTAAAAAGGAACACACATCGATTGAATTGGCTTTGGAGACAGGGAAATGAATGACAGAAAAACTACGGCTCGGCAATCATGACAATCTTTTCTCCAAACCATCCCATGAATAAAATTGGATCTTTATTCACTACGATGTGATTACGTGGTGAAACGAAAATAATATAAGAAAGCGGCCGCACCAATTGATTTGGATTTATTCGCGATAAACTTGAGGGCCACCGCGGAGTGCCGCTACATATTAGCCTCCTAATTGTCGCTTATTTTCGGCGATGAAATAGAAAGATTCGACTCCATATGCAATCGATTGTGAAAGTTAGTGTTTCAGTTTTCAGTTTCTTTGCTGAAGGACTGTATAAATGTTTGTCTTTTGGTGTCAACGTATTGCTCAAGTGCATTGTTACACAACCTTGACGGAAATGGTAAACAAACTGAGAATCGAGAGCTTTTCCAGGTACTCTGAACCATCCAATATGCTAGATTAAGATGGTGAAGGTATAACACGTTTGATAGACAGAACCTAAATGTAATAAAAGACTGCATTAAGGAACTTAAGTTCTGCTGGACATAAAAGAAGATGTCGGAACTATATCCTATCGGAAGGAATATAGTTTTACATAAAGCGAAAACAATGTGAACATAGTGCAGTTACAGTGTGTTATACTCTATCAAACAGAGAGAACGCAGTGTGAACACAGTGCAGCTACAGTGTGTTTCATTCTGTCACGCAGAGGGAATGCAATGTGAACAGGTGTGATTGCGGTGTTTCACATTCTGTAAAACAGAGAGAACGAAGTTTGGCACGTTGTGGCTACATTGTGTTTCATTTTGTCACACAGGGAGAATGCAGTGTGAACAGGTGTGATTACGGTGTGTCACATTCTGTCAAACAGAGAAAACGAAGTTTGAACACAGTATGGCTACAGTGTGTTATAGTCTCTCATACATAGAGAACGGAGTTTGAACACAGTGTGGTTACAATACACTCTGTCATACAGAGAACGAAGTGTGAACACAGTATGGCTACAGTGTGTTATAGTCTCTCATACAGAGAGAACGAAGTTTGAACACAGTGTGGTTACAATACACTCTGTCATACAGAGAACGAAGTTTGAACACAGTTTGGCTACAGCGTGTTACACACTGTCATGTAGAGAGAACCTATGAGAGAGAATGCACTGTGAACACAGTGTGGCTACTGTGCGTTGCGCTCTTTCACGCAGAGGGAATCCAGTGTAAACATAGTGTTACATTGTGTCACGCTCTGTTAAGCAGGAAGAACGCATTGTGAACACAGCATTTAGACATACCATAAACTGGCTGTGGAATTGTTCACATTTCACTCTGTGGTCACCCAATCCATTATTCTCTTTGTGTATCACTGTCTCATCCTGTGAATACATTGTTTTTACAGTGTTCTTCACAATGTCAACATGGTTAAATTGTTCCTAATTTATGTGGTCTGAATATGATGCACGCAGTGCTTGATTCTCTAATTCGGCTAGAGTGTATCACACTCTGGCACCCAATGTGAAGCAATGTAAACAATTTTTTTTTCCTCACATAATCATCACTTTGAACTGCGATGCAGCTCTGCTCCATTCCCTTTGTGCCCACATTGTATCACACTCACTGTGTAACCACAGTGCATGGACTTACATACATGTAGTATAATTTTCCGAATCAACTCCTTGTCACAGTATGAAATAATTATAATTATCATGTCTTCATGCATAGTCAAAATTATGAAAGCGTTCTAAGCCCTCTATACTAACCATGATATATGTAACCGTGTTCTTTTCCAGCAATATTGGCTTGATATGTTCTTCAAAGCAGTACGGGCATTAGGTCGAAGCGTTATTCCTCTCACGATCTACATGATCTAAAGGCCAACATAAAACATCACCATGCCTAACATGACCGGTCCCTCGGATTTTTTTATTTAACTATAAAAAACATGACCTTTAGCACCCATTCTTCATGATGTCAATGACCGGGTTGCGGCGTTGTATTATATGTTTATAGAATTTTTTTCGGTATGTAATTTTTTTTTTTCATTTCCTTTCCATTATCTCTGCCTGAAACAACGATTCTATATTGCAGTGAAACCAAAGACATCCTGACGCTGGGTAATAGAGTGATATCTGTTATTTTAAAATGAAAATGCAAATAATAAAAAATATTTCCTAGGATGCCTGATAATTGGAAAGCTTTAATGAACGTGACTGTCAGTTATTGATTTCTTAATGAAACGAATAAAGACAAAATTTATGTTAAGATTCTATTCAAAGGAGACTTTTTAGAAAAGGTGTTTGATTTCCTCGTTTGTCATAGATTGATTTTAAATCGGAGCACCCCATCACAAGCAAATTAATATTTGTAGAGGAGAGTGGGTTGAACTGGGACACCACCTGTAACTCCAAAAATAATTAACTTTTTTTATGAATTAGTTTGAATCCTACAAAAGTTATTAACTATCAATGTTCACAAATAAATCCACATCGATGTAAGTTCATGTAAGTTTTATTTTCACTTCTTTTTTGACCACTTTATTTCTATGTTTCAGCATTCAGTGTCAAATATTTTATTGACCACTTAGCTATACCGTAGTAAACATCAATCATACAGCATATAGGTCTTATATGACCCGATATTTTGCAATATATATTTATTTTTGTGCGATGAATACCAACACTAATATTTTGCAGGCACTTGTTGTTGTTGTTTTTTTAAACGGGGTGAACTGGGAAACCTTGTACCAGTGTCCCAGTTCACCCCTGTTACTATTTGTGTATGTAAGTGAGCTTTACTGAGTTATAATCCATACATGAAAATATCTTCTTCTTAAAAAAATCGTAATAAAGTCATATCAGTCAATTCCTTCTTAGAGATCATTCATACTACTTCAGACAAACTTGTGTGTAACAGCAACAACAACAACAAACTGCATAAAGATTATAAAGATTTTTTTTTTCGAAACACCGTCGAAAATTAGGTTAAATCTTACAATAATGATCATCATTTCATCCAATATGTTTTTCAATTGGCAGCTATTTTTTATTAAAGTGAACTGTACTAGTGACTGTTAAACAAGTTTTTTGTAAATGATATATTAAACCTTAACATTCCTAGCACTTATAAACTACCAGAAAAAAATGTTTTGTCCCGCTTTTCCCCGACGGTCCCAATTCACACCTATTACTGTCTCAGCTCACCTCGGGGTGTCCAGGATTATTTGCATAAAAACTGAAAATATAGGGATGGTGTCAAGTACCTTGTCCTGTAGCCTAGTATTAGTATCATTTACCATATATAAATGGAGAGGCTACAACGAATATTTCAAAAGTTACAAAGCAATATGTGCCAAATCATGATTTTTTTGTTCCCCTTCACTCACTCTCCCTACACTAAACTTGGTCTAAGTCCAGTTTAACTTAGCTACAACTGTTTTAGGTTTTTTCTAAGTTGCTTATTAAAATCGTCTGCGGCGGTTTAAATCTGTATTAGAATACGATCCTATGTCTTTCACCTGAGTGTCTGAGGTTGAAGTCTAATCCCTTTTCAATAACCTTTTATTTCCGGTTGTTTAGCAAAAGAAGTCCTAAATGATCATGTCATTTCCTTATCGGTATAGTACAATTGACGTTTGAGAATGTCAACGGGGTGGCAGTACAATTAATAGCCTATAGGTCTGTGGAAGCATGAGCAACCAAGACATACATTCATTGAATTACGTGCAAGGCAGTGATTTGTGTCGAGGACGAGTTCGGATGGAATATTAATTGCATTAACGTTTGCCCGCTCTTCTTCATTTCAAATGCTATTCGCGCTACACGTAGTACACTGATTTATGTTCATTCTAATTGGGTCTGGGGCTTGATCTTAATGGAGTCGGCATCTTTGCTTTATACCTTGACGTTATGACTGATTCGGGACTGAAGAGACTAGTCACATTTCTTCCTTAAGTAGGATTGCATACAACTTTATCACGACAAAATAACAGTAATTTGTAGTATCATAATGATCTCATGCTAACTGTACGCAAACACTTGTCTGGTTTGATTATTTTTAATGTCCCTTTACAAATTCTGAGGAAAATAACTTTGTTGCACTCTTAAAGATATGATAATTAATGTATAGAATATACCATTCTACATAATCTATTTATAAATCTTTCGCATGATTTGGGGGTGTCTATGTAATTATGGCCTGTATATTAAAGTATTGGCAATCTACATTACAAAAAAAAAAAAAAAAAAGAACAACAGCAAAAAACAAACAGATTTAATCCATATTTCTTTAATGCATATTATCTTCGTCATGAAAAAGCATGAAAGATTTATTTCAATGGTTAATTTAGACTCAATGTTTAACATTAGAATGTAATGTCTTTGGCGAGTTGAATCGCAATCCTCTGATTAATTCCACATCCGACATTCTCATGATATTTTTTGAGCCCCGTTTGAAAGAAACGATCTTTAATAATGCATTTAGTGTACCTATTGTGTCACCTTCCCTTACAATCACCTTATCAAACAGTGGGAAAATAACACAGGTCCAAGCCGTACAAAGTTACAAATGGTATATAAAAAAGCGAAATTATTCCTTAACTACCCATGTTGTAGTGTTCTTAAAAGTAAATCGGTCATACCGACAGTCGTAATGTTTGACTTATCTCGTTAATCTGACCTTAATATTGACATGATTTACGAGCTCTATAAGCTAATTGATGCCATTTACAACCCAGCTGTAAAAAGAAGTAATATAAATGTATTAACCTGATTCGTTATTTTTATTTTTTATTTTTTTGGTAATTGTTGTTTGAGTAGGAAAATACTTTACCTTAAGGAACGGTAATAGAACTCTTTCCAGAGATGATAAAGTGCAACTTTACATAATCAAGAGAGAGAGAGAGAGAGAGAGAGAGAGAGAGAGAGAGAGATGGCGGGGGGGGGGGGGGAGATAGAGAGAAAGAGAGAGGAGAGGGGGATGAGCGAAGCGAGTAAGGTGAGGAGTTGAAAGTAGAAAAGAAAGAGTAGATAGTACATTGTAAAAAAAAAAAAAAAAATTGGCAAAAATATTCCCAGCAATTTATGGACAACACGAATAATGCTTTTTCTTTTTTGGGATTAAAAAGAAAATGGTTACTGGAAAATGAGCAAAATAAAACCATCAGAGCTGGGGATAAAATGGGTTTGAAATTGCCCAAAGTTGATCGGACAGGTAAAAGATGGGTAATTATTATCTAACGAAATGTAAAAAAGTAAATAGAAATAGATGCAAACATTATGAATAATAATCAGGACGATTTTATTGTGAAAAGATTAGGTATAAAATGACATAAAATCAAATCGAGAGGCAGACTTTTTAAAATTGATTAACCCTTTCAGGACAGCAATTATTTAAGGGCTAAATTGATCACATTTTGTTCTTCAAATTGGCAACAATAATATTTTTCTTTTAGTGCTAGATGGTTCTAATAGGTGTAATGTCTTTTAGAACAATAAACATGGTCAGTGATTTTATCGATACGTTGAAAAAATTGCCAATTTTGATGAAAAACAATGATTTTGAATCTCTCAATGTGTTGCCAATTTAAGGATTTTGAAGCTTATTCTCCTTTTTAAAATTCCTGACATCAAACGCAATAAGGTCATGTAACAAAAATGGACATAGCATGTGCAGAAATTTTTGCTCTTTCTACTCGTGCATCTGGTATATTTTTTAGAGCTCTGGATCAAAAGTTATTGAGCCAAACCACAAAATGTGGTCAATTGTCTGGAAAGGGTTAAACGTGAGATGATGATGGAAACTTGAGAAGAAAAGTAGATGGAGACGGAAACAGACAGACAGAGATAATATGACGGAGGTAAACATAACTAGGTAAAGAAAGAAAGACAGAGAGAGAGAGAGAGAAAGAGATTACGACGTTTGTAGATATAGATTAAGAAATGTAGGATTTATTTTCTTAAGCAACCTATTTTAAAGTAAAGCTAGTGATCACATGTTTTTTCGTCATTTTTCAGGTTTTCACGAAAGGTCCGCCAAGTTAACTTTCAAGAAACAATCTGCGTGGTAAAAATCATTATTTTCAGTCAGTCACGTAGAATCTTTTAATCTTTTGTTTTAATTGGAGTTGGAACGAAGATGACTAAACATTAAAACGTCGACTTAAAAATCTGTAATCCAAATTGCAATTACCTTTACGGTAAATTTTCAAAATCAGGTACACCCAAACCAATATTAACTGAGGAAGCAAAATGAAGCTGAAAATATCTAAATACAATCAAAGTTCAAGAACTGGAAAAAAACTATAAAAACTCTGTAGGCAGTAGGTACCACCTTCCGAATAATTATAAAAGCATAGATATTATCGTGACCAGACATTATTTACTGACTTTTAATTTGTACTTTTATGAATTAAGTACTACCTTTAAGTGATCTCATGCATGTGCAGTTTTTAACATCTCCTGTGCATTAATTGATTAATTTACTGGTCCGCAAACAAGTAGGCACAGTTTCAATGAAGAAAACTGTTATCATGGCAAAAAATGCAAGCGTTATGGGTTTTAACTGAAAAGATTTGAACAGCTTAATTAATTTAAGTAAACATTTGTTGTGTTTTATTTTTTTCATCGACAATAGCTCAAAATTTATGATTCATATTGAAATGAAGTTCTCGTATTGAGTTAAATGACTCAAAACATGCTTTGAATAAATGCTATACGATTTTTCAAATATCGAAATGTATGTTTACTTTTAAAGAATTAAAGGGCAATCCAACCTTGGTAATAAAATGATTTGTGTAAAAACAGAAGAATAAGACAAACAGGGTGGTAAAAGTTTGAAAGAAATCAGACAAGGAATAAGAAAGTTGATATCACTAAATATATGCGAATCTCAAATTTGCACTTTAATGAGTCGATTGTGACAAACTGGCGGTCAACTTTCCCGTTTGTCGTAAACAAAACAAAAACAAAAACAAAAAAAAACTCATTGATTTGCGGTTATCTCAGAAGCGCCTTTTCCCTCGAGACAATACTTAAATACATTGTAGATAGCATATTGTTATAAGTCCTCATAAAAAAAAAGATCCTACTGAGTAATAATTTTTTGGGGAAAAAATGACATTTTAGTCATTTTGTATGTTGGAGCAAACAGGGGAGTTGTCCGCCACTGTATCACAGTGACATTACCGATTCGGCCAATTTGAAATTCCCATATGTATAGTTATTACAACTTTCCCAAATTCATAACTTTCCTATTGCTTGTCCAATTTTCTTCAAACTTTCACCAATCTGCTCCTCCGATTTTTCCTTTTCTATCAGACCAACTTACAATTAAATTTGGAATTCCCTTTAAGGACTATGTAATTTGTTTGTAATATTAACTTTTTCAAAATACGAAATCATCTATGTGGCATCTAACTTGGCATTTCATAACTCATTGTATTTGCTCCAGGACTCAATAATAGAGACGAAAGTGTGATGTACAACGGATATTTTTAATATTTATTTGTAGCAATATGATATGTCTCTTAACTGCCTTCAGGGGTACTACAATTTCATATGAATTCGAGAAAACAATTTATATGAGATACGACCAGTGAATCTTCAATTTGCTGCAAATATCTGTTTTAAAAAAAGAACAAAAATGAAGGACATGATGATTGATACGGCAAAGTCAAAGAGCAGTATTTAAAAAAAAATAGAGTTCCTTGCCTTGCATTCGTCCTAGTATAAAATATTGGGAGAATTGGAAGTATACATGGGATAAAATCAATGCTCAAGTAGATTTTTCACGAGATGTATGAGATGCAGTGGAATGCAACCCAGCAGGCATGAAATCCCATTTCAATATTGTTTAAGAACAGACGTCACAATGGGATCAAATGCCCGTTAGAAATGCTGCTCATGCTTTCGTGTCCAAATTCTTCATCTTCACCAGCTCACCTTGCAAATTAACATGATAAAAGCATATCAAGGAGACAAGGCCGCATGAGAGGAGACAAATTTCCGGGATATTTCTTTTTGTTCAGATATCTAAGAGACCCGATGTTTTTAATAACCTTGTCATACTTGTAAGAAAGAAGAAATCAATGGAAAACTCGATTGGTATTAAAAAAGGGATACCGTTTTTCACAAAGCACTATATTATCCAGGCATGCATGCAAGATTTCAATAGGTGGGTAAAAGTTCAGAATGAAGCTCGATATTCTGTTAACGGGTAGTAATTCGAATTTATTATAATAAAAATGAAATTTTACTTGCAGAGGTATTAGCGTATACCTTCCGATTAGAGTAAACCTTGTCCTATCAAGATATGTTTACCCGCTTTTCCATCCCTTTATATAGTTGTAGTCATCATGGTCATGAGAACCATATCAAATATTACAGAAAAAAAAAAGAACGCAGAATTTAAAGTGACAGTGTTAACATTACTCGGGTATGATTTCTTATTTTACTATACGCAGTATCATACAATGGTACTGTATTTTGTTACTATCATGATAGTGATATATAGTATGACACATACATCTACCAATATAGTAACACGTATAACATATTTGAAAATGATCAACAATAAGTTATGTCATTATCTTATTTTCTGATTTGATAGGAATGTATATATTTTATATAAACATTGATTATGATCATGTTAATCAAAAGTGTTGTTTAACAATGAAATGACGTCATAAGTTGAAAATCGAGGGCACCTAGTGTGATGGCAGAATTCGTATTACCAAAAGAGTGAGTTAATAATACCTATTACATAAACATTCCAGGGGAAATTCTGAATTTTCCTGATGAATTTTGTTGATTGATGTTTGTCCGAATAATTCTATCGATCTTAATTAGATGTGAACTTGTCATGTTGGCATCTAGCTTATTTCATGTATTACACACATTAACCTTTCCAGGACAGGAATTATCTCAGGGCTAAATTGATCACATTTTGTTTTTCAAATTGGCAACAGTAATATTTTCTTTTAGTGCTACTTGGTTCTAATAAGGTGAAATGTCTTTGAAAACAGTATACATTGTTAGGAATTTTGTCGAAAAATTTAAAACATGGCCAATTTCCATAAAAAACAATGATTTTGAACATCTCAATTTGTTGCCAATTTAAGGATTTTAAAGCTTATTCTCTTTTTTTAAAATACCTTGCGTCAAAAGCAATATAAATGCAACAAAAATGGATACGATGTGTGCAGAATTTTTGCTCTTTCTACTCATGAATCTGGTATATATTTTAGGGCTCTGAATCAAAAGTTATTGAGCCAAAGAACAAAATGTGGTCAACTGTCTCAAAAGGGTTAAACCTTTAAATCTGTATAAATATGTGAAGGTCATGGTTACATTACAAAGCACATTGATTCTACTTATGAAACGCAATCGGGTTTGTGATACTGAATCTTCATTAAAAGACATTTTGCATGCATTTTTTTTCATTGTCAGATATAATAATTGAGCTTTGAAACTAGCCGAAAGAATGATGCAGAAAGCACATTACTTCTACTTTTGAAAAGCAATCGCATTTGTGATAATGATTTTTCATCGAAAGACCTTATGCATGCATTAGTTTTGCTTGTCAGATATGATAATGGGACTTTGAATCTAGCAGAGAGAATGATGCAGGAATATCATAATGTAAAGAATTCTTTTATTCAGTTGACAAAGCGTACCACTGAAGCCCATCTTGTGACAGCTGGGTAAAGATCGTCATAATAGATTTTTTTGTCTTCAAAGATATTTGAACCTTAGTAGACCACCTCCACGTCAAGGTAGAAACATCAGTGTCGCGTCAACCTTTTTCTTGAGGAGTGACCAAGTAAATGAAGAAATCCGAGCTTGTTGGCTACTACTCCATTGCTTTCACGGAAATTAATGTCATGGGGATAAGCCCAGGGGGTTGTAACCCTGACTAAGCGGGTTCTTAATTCGGGAGGCATTGGCACCGCGAGGGAGGGGCTGGGCGTGCTAGGATTACCACCCCTAAGGCTTTGAGCGAGCTAGCTAAGAGGCCATCTCGAGCTGCAACAAGTGGCCTGCAAACTACCCCCGCGTTTAACACTGAACCCACGCACCCAATATGCGGATTTGAGGAGAGTCGTATTAGCAATAGGCCCTTGAAGCTCTTTTTGCGTCCTGCTCAATGAACTGATCAAGTCAATTTCACCTGGTTAGAGGTTCGTCATACCGCTCTAATCCTGGCAACGGAGCCGAGGATACCGGTATAGGTTACACGGGTTCGCTCCCTCCATTCGTTACATCCTCAGTTAAATTAAACAAACCTAGAAAATTCGATGCTACTTTATTTTCTTCAAAGCTGAAGCACAGGGTGTTCCCTTTATAGAACAAACAATTCTTTCAAGGTAAAAGTATGATACGCGAGTGTGGATAGTGAAGGATTCACCCCTTGCAATGCTAATAATGGATGGAACGGTTCTATTGTTGCCACATCTGATCTTGCTCTTAATGAAACCTTAACAATTTGTGCATCGTTGTAAGGTTACAAAGTTCTTGAACTCGTTCTCATAGCTTTATTCCATTTTCTTTAAGATTTATATAGATCGAGAACCCACATTCTTAACCCCAAGGATAAGTCTTCCTGTAAATCTAATACTATATAAACTCTGTATGTGTCATGTAATGCATTTTGGCGGAGACTTTTGTCCTAATTCTTCACAATGGCTAGGTATTGAAGATATTTTAGGGTTAATCCGTTAACATGTTTCAGGACAAGGTTGAGAAATCTTTCATATACTCTCAAATATGACTTCAGAAGGTAGGAGTGTTTATTCAAATAGTCGTATGATTTTTCCTTAGTGCAATGTGTGCTAAACGGTTTAACAGTAAACGAAAAACAGAAATTAGAGCGTGGTGTGGGCGTTTGTGTGGGTGAACTTGTGGTATTTTATTTGCTTACGAGGAGGTCAATGCATTGTAGAATAGAGTTGATTGACATAAATATAGATTCACATGGAGAAGATCCAGTCATTATTCTCGAAACTTTTTGAAACATAATGCGGTGATATTTAAAGCACCGCCTAGGCACAACTTAAAGGTAAATTAATGGATGTTAACCAAACATTCGCGTTGCTTATTGATGTATCTAGGATATCTGACCAACATTCTTGGTACTTGGAAGACTATGGAATATGGATTTATGTGCATTAAATTCCACAATCGGGTGAAATATTCGAGGTTGAAATAGGGAGGGTGGCATCAACGAAATGAGCTTCTTTTGGAAAGGGGCACCTGCACTTTAGAGAATGAAAAAAAAAAGGTAAAAGGTAGATGGAAAGGCATACTCGTATCTTTTTGTGATGAACATCATTTCTAAAACATCATTAGTCACATTCATGTTATTTAATCCTAGTTTTAGTGTGTTTAGCAAGTCAAAAAACCCAACCTGATGCTAGTTTGCAGACACAAACCCTGGTCTGTCATAAAAGAGTGTCTGCACTGTAAGACTACCATAGGTCCTGTACTATATAGCTGCTCCTGACACACGGCCATTAGGTAGCTGGGTTAGGCTTCTCTCAAGCCACAACGATTTTTGATACGAGTGTCAAATTAGGGTCTGTGCTTGCAGACTAACTGATGCCCTGTTCACGAACTAACAGTCATTTATATTATATAAATTTTATACTTTTTTTTTCAAACGACCATTGGAATCTACCCCGTACAACTTATGTCTTACTCCCCGAGAGATTTTTGTATCAATCCTCTCTTATTGGTACCGTTACATTTATTTATATAACATTCTCCCACTGTGAATCGTTTTGTCGTTGTGAAAAAGGATCAGCAGAATCAAAGACACCACATTTGGGACATTGGACCAAAATCAAAATTTGATTGAACTTTCCATTTTTCATGTCTAAAGCATTTGGGATTGTGTTGAAAATTGCATTCCTCCGTCTCTCTGGACACAAAGCATAAATATGAGCATCGAGTTACATATCAAGCTGTTGCACAAGCACGTATACAGCCTAGAGCAACTGATTATCATTGAAATCAATAAATCTAGCGTGGCCAATTTTGAGATAAAGGAAAATAGTTAAGAGTCGAAATTTGTATGCATGAATCAACGCAACTCCAATTGCTCATCCCTACCAATGATTGACAACAAAAATAAATATGCTTAACAATCCATCATGAGAGACTATAATTGAACCGTCCATCTTCTGTTAGAAAAGATCGGGTGCAAAGTCACCAAGTTCGATTTCACCCCAAAGGGGGAATAAATCTCTACGCAATCAATGAAGTTCATTAATCTTTTCCGGCAAAGATTTATAAAAGCAACATAGTACCCAACACATTTCCCTTTAAAGGAAGCTTTGGTCGAAATGAATGGTAGATAGTGAATTAATGTCTTCAGTGATATTCTTTAATAAGCATTTCAAATATTGATATTAATAATATTTTGTGAAAAATATGCATTGGAAGTAAGATTCAATAGTTTTAAAAAATGACGGACTGTCATCAGTTTTCCAAGGAACACAACGTTCAAAACAAAATCATGATCGAAATTTCCTTTCAGTTCAAAAGTATCTCTACACTGGGTGAATGTAACGAGCAAACTTGAGCATAAGGCATGGTGACATGGACTTTACGGTGAGTGGTTCCTGGGTTTCCTTTTAGAGAATAATCTGGAGGGGGTCGAGAATCAAGAGCTGAGACGAAATGGATCTCCACCACTCTCGAGTGGACAGAACAATACGAGCCCTAAACCCCTCAAGAAAAATAGAACGGGCAGTTAATTTGTTCCGTGGTACATGGAAAGAATCGAGCTGTGGTCAGAACAGTAATTGTCCAGAGTTTGAAACTTTCCCTCCCGTCGGAGTTTTTTTCGGAGTCGTTTTACGGGGGAAATGCTTTAGGTTTTAGGAGCCAAGTAATCTTTACAGCTCGGAGATTCAAGTTTCTCTTACGAAATCCCCCAACTCTGTTTTTTTAAATCGGTTGTACACTCGTTGTACACTCTGACACAGATGTATGTGACCCTTTTCCTAAATCGGAACATGGGGGTGAACTCGTGTGACCTAGAAGGTACCTCATGTTTTAATGACTGATTGTTTTTACTTGTTTGTAAGCACCGCGAGTTCATACGGCTTTAAGCCTTATCCAAGTGAGGTAAATGATGACTGATACCTTACCGAAGGATACCAGCGAGCTGAATTTAGTCTCAAACCCGAGTTAAGCCGTTTTTAATAATGTGGCTCTTAATTTGTAGCTCTTTTTTCTTCTGCATGCCTTGAAAGTGTATGTAGGAACTTCCTTTATATTTATTCGTGTCGTCGACATTAATGAAAAAGCGAAGTTAACATATCATACCATATTTCAGTGAAAAATTTCCAGCCTACTCTAGCCTTGTTCTTCAAACTAAAAATTAAAAAAAAAAAGAAAAAGAAAAAGAAAGACGTTGCAATATTTTTCTTTCGATAATTGTGATATACATTAAAAAATTTACTACTGTTATTTGTGTCTATATAGCATTTTTGCCGTCTGTTTAAAATGAATATATCTTCATAAAACCATTTCTCTATTTTTAAGTCCTAAGAAACAAAATTTGCTCGGTGGCTGAGTAGTAAATTGCATTGACACGTATGCTATTTGAATGTTACACGTATACATCGAAAGAGCACTGCGATGGCGCCGACAATATCAAGCGGCTGCAGTGCAGAATAATGTAGTTACATTTTATCACTTCAGTGGTTCAAAAGATTACCCCTGAAAAAACATGCAAAATAGCATTAAAACACAAAAGCTACGTGTATATTTCAGGTTACGTTTGTCATTTTAAACTTGTAATTTTGGAGAATCTTCTTGAACTCCCAATTCTATTGCATTGGTGTAGGTAGCATTGAAGGAAACCAAAGTAAAACACAAACAAGAGATGAAATTCGTGCCTGTGGCGGTGCCAAATATATCACTACGAAAATAACAGTTCGTGTGAACAAATTAGTGTCTAATGTGGCAGATACCGAGGGCAAGCTGAGGTACCTCTTTTTATTAATTTGATTGAATATCATCTTGTCATTACACAACAGCACAAAAAGACTGATCTCTCAATCCAACAAAATATCCAAGTAAGAGGACGATAAAATGTGCAATAATCAACCTGATACAGTGAGTCACGTTTACGTCTTTGAAAGTGCACGAGTTAACCTCCTTTTTGATGTCCCTTTTTCCTCTTCCTTTTCTTTTTTTTTTTATACTTTGAGTGAATTGTGTTTTGTCACTACAATACAAAACAGACAGGCTTAACTTTCAACCAAACAAAATGTCCAAATAAGAGAACATTCAAATGTGCAATATTCAACCCAATACGACACGTTACCTTTGCTCCTTTAAAGGTGCACGATCTGACCTCCTTGCACCCGTTAGAATGATTCAATGTTCTATCTTCGGGGGTTAAAAAGTAGTAGAAATGCCTAATGCCATCTGTACCGAGTTCGCATAAGAGTCAAGTTGCTGGTATTTTGGTCACGTTAGATTATTTTTTTCTATTCTACTACAAAGCATTAACCTAATACGGCGTTCGACGTTAGTGAAATACAAAAAATAATAATAATCGAAGAAGAAGAAGAAGAAGAAGAAGAAGAAGAAGAAGAAGAAGAAGAAGAAGAAGAAGAAGAAGAAGAAGAAGAAGAAGAAGAAGAAGAAGAAGAAGAAGAAGAAGAAGAAGAAGAAGAAGAAGAAGAAGAAGAAGAAACAATTAGACAACAATCAAATAAACATACCCCCCCCCAAAAAAAAAAAATGGTTCTGTGAAATTTTTATTTTATGTACATTTTACGGGACCTTGTCAAACCTCAGGGGTATAGGGTTGATGAAATCAAGTTTACGTGGAGTTCAGAAAAGAACAAAATTATCATACAATATTCCGTATACTTTCTTAATTATTATTTTCTATGCTTTGTCATGTTTCACATTTCCTTCCTCGTTCTCTTCTTTGCTTTCCCACTTTTATCACATTAAAATATAATGTATAATAGAATAGGAAACCCAATCCTGATATTTTATCCCACCCTAAACGCAAATCCCGCACCGGGTATCTTTTAAAATCAATAATCCAAAAGCGGCTGACAAAAATAACCTGTGAGAAATATTCAATAAACCGAGGACAATCTAATAGGTTCCTTTCCAATCCAAAGCCAAATGTTATTCCCAAGTTCATTCAGTACAGAATCGTTAATTTACCTGCAGCTCAATATGTCTTTTAAAAGAGGAATGTTTTCCGCCCTAAATCTGGCAAGCTGTCGAAATCGAACTGGTTATGGTTCTGTCGCGACAATCAAAGAAATATTTCAATTGCAATCAAAAGAAGTTTTCAAGTTTTCAAGGTTTCAAGGTTTCTTTTATTTCCACATGATGTCTTTCAGTGTTTTACATATATACAAATTGGTATAACATAATATCAAACAAAATTGCGATAAGAAATGTTTACATAAATGGAAAAATTTTAAAAAATTAAGTACAGTAATTGCATATAATAAACAATTATACTATCATAATTTCGGTAATATTAGGCATAGTAAAGAAACAAAAGTGGAGGAGTCTGTTAAAAAGCACAGCCTTGATTTTATAGACCCCTTTGTGAGAAAAAAATACTTACAAATGCTCTGAGTTTATGGAAATAATTACTAAATATATATACTTTACACTATCCACCCCCCCCCATACACTACAAAATAGACACTGGTATGTATATAAATAATTATATTGGAAATAATAACATGCAGGTGATGACTTCAGTAGGACAGAAGAAACAGAAAGACAGAGACAGAGACAGAGACAGAGACAGAGACAGAGAGAGATGGAAGATGAACACCTATTCCTCAATGCCACTCAAGATAATTAATATACTGCGAACTATATTTTGAAGAATTATGTTAATGTTTATGAAAACAAGCATTTGAAAAAGAAACAGACCGATTAAAGGTCATGTAAAGTTTTGGTAAGCCCTCAAAAACTGTTCGTCAGATTTCTTCAATTTTTGTTGATAAATAGCAAGATTTCTTCAATTTTTGTTGATGAAAACAAGCATTTGAAAAAGAAACAGACCGATTAAAGGTCATGTAAAGTTTTGGTAAGCCCTCAAAAACTGTTCGTCAGATTTCTTCAATTTTTGTTGATAAATAGCAAGATACTAGCAATACTAAGACACTGTGAAGATTTCGCCTCCTAAAGTTTAATATTAAACAAATAAGAGGCAAAAACTAATTTATGTGCCGGGACAGGCACGTAAAATCCCAACAAAGGCAGCATGTGCTATACACTGTAAACACACGTGTAAAACCAATGATGAGTAGCTACACACAGTGCACACACGCTGTCTCTATGCGAAGCCCCAAGATTGCTGTGCGGGGAGCCGTCGGGGTGGAAACGTCCTAGCATTATGGCAGTGATCAAGCATTCCTTACAGATATTTACACTGAAATTCACCAGAAATCATAGATGAAATACCAAATGATCTCTTACAGACATCTTTTGATACAAGGAGAACAACATGAGACTATACTTAACATGTTTCTTTCCAATTTCCTTTTTGCTACCAATACTGTACATGAGCTTTAAAACTAGATCTCAGTTATCTTAATTCTAAGCATAACATAAAAAAATCAGAAGTATACTTTGTGCCACATATTTGATATGTATTATTGAAAATTAAGTGTTTTATTTTACTCTAAAATAACTGTTCAGGGAGTAAGAACGGTATCAGGTTAAAAAAAATAATACTTATTGACGCATTTTCTTACTTACTGAAAAGATAGGATGATGATTCATGAAATCTTAGGCCATATACAAAGTTTTATCGCCAGCTAATTTTGTTGTTTGTTTATTCTTGTTGTCTATAGTCATCGATTGGCTGGTTTTGATGTATGTATTATCTAAGATTAAACCAGCATAGTTTTAAATATATTTGATTGTCAAACAGAAAACTGCAAGATCGAAGGAAGAAGTTTTATTCGAAGTCCTTTTTTAATGATTTAAGCACTTGGGAATGAATATGACTATGGTTGAATTCAGTGGAGAACGGTATAGTAACCACGACAACGACTTAGTGATTCTTTCAAGTATCACCTCTACTTTTTAATGAAATAATAAGACCTCAAATCGTTGATTAACGCTTGAATAATGCCGGTTTAACGTTAGTTTCACATGAGGGATAATTACTTACACGATTTCTCTTCCTGCGCGCTCTAGGACTGAATCAATACTTAAAATTTCAGAGAGCTTTCTGTAAAATAATTCGTCTTTTAACACGGAACACAAAACAAGCAATTAACTGTGGCATGCCCAGTTGTGAACAGAGCAATTGCACATGCCGAACGACAATTTGATTTGTTATCAACATAACAGTATAGTGCAAACTTGCTTGAAGAAATGAAAAGGCCCTTTCAACTTTTCTGTCTTCCCCTCGGTAACAACGAATAAACTCCCAATTACGGTGAATTTTTACGCGACGATTGATTTTAAAGTTAGGAGGAGTTAACATTCTGAATCCACGTTTAAATTCAAAATACTTTCGAAAGTTCAAAAATCTTTGTCTTTTTTGTAAGATAATTCATAGTATAGTTTTTCTCAGTGGATCAATTTCTACTCTATTTAGAATGAAACAAACGAGAAAATCCCCAAAATACATTTATAATCTCCCTTGGTTTTTTCGTCGATTAAATATGGCAGCCTATGCATTAAATAAATAACTCATGGATCTTTGTCATGTAATTGTTTTATCATGACATAATGATATGGCGATCAGCTCCATTTATCTCAATACTGTCGAATATAATTATATTGCAATACCCCCATCTTTTTATCTCATTACCACATGAATCCTGTATTCAATCTACACCACATTAGCCATTCTTCATATATCGACTTTTTAGAATGAACCAAGGGAATACCATCCAGTCATTACGATGCAAGTTAATCTTGCATCTCAAAGATAGTAAATGACCATGGTTCTAATCTAAAGATCATCAGAGGAAACTCCCCTCTGACAAATCTTTATTTCATGAAGCCATCTCAGAGGGGGCATTTTGTTGAAGCCTCCTCAATCTGTTCCCCTTCATTTAAGATGATGACATACACATTCGCAGACGTGCAAGATGAAAGAAGAAGTTCGACATCCTTTCAGTATTCTGTTCAATGATAAAACACATATAAACTAATTATTTTAAGATTCAATCTTATTGTTTATGTATCACTACTACGCTGGGGTTTGCACTCACGTGTTTTCAATTTCCTCATAGATTCATTAATCGATATAAACTAACAAGAGTTTAGAGCTTCTTTACCATCCCATAGAAAAAAACGCCATGATCCACATTTTTTTTTAGCGTCAGATAGATGTTAAAGCATCACAGTAAGCATGGTAAGAGTAATATAATTCCGTTCTAGTCATAGTATTGATCAATGACAGCGTAACGAATAGGTCATCCATGAAAGTGTTTTTAGCATAGCGCAGTCATACTCGAGTTAAATACGCCTCTTGAAAGAATAAGGAAAACACCGGGAAAGAATGTTTTTCCAATAAACAATAAAATTATCTGATTATGATCTGATTATGGTATTTCGCAGTGTGTCCATACTGGATTGGGTCTGAGCTTTCCTCATTCTTTTTAAACGATCAAGCTGGCATTTTCATTTTTACTAACCACGTTTTGTTTATTTCAAAACAATTAATTGCTATGAAACGCCACGAAAGATGTGAGTGCAAACGAAGAAGGATAGCCTATCTCAATTTCAAACTTGTACTCAAATATTAATAGTATGAGGCTCTTATCTTTTATCCACTTTGGAGAACTTCTCCGTTGTTTTCTGTTTCAACATCAAAAATTACTATGCAACGTCATGTAAGTAGTTCTGCAAATTGGACAAAATAGACAGTATCATTGACTTCAAAGGAGGTGAGATTTTCTCTTTATATTTGCCATTGCTACTTTAAGTGATTACCTTATTGTTTCGATAAGAATTAATACTGTTTAAAAGAATAAAACCAATTTTCTCTTTAAGATCAAAACTGAACCTGAAGAGTGAAGAGATGGGCTTTTCGTTTTGCATTTATGTTTCTGAACTTGGTCATTATCCGATTGTTTTTGGTGTTTAACCTGAATAAATGATGTCCAACGCCACGAAAAAATATAAAACAATGTTTGAGGAAGCATCAAACGTAATTAATCACAGGGGGAAAGCTAATGTATACATGCCAACATTAATGTTACTCACGATTTCTCTATGCTGATAAACGTGAACAAAATACCGTTTTCATCTGCATCTTTCCAGTAAACTGAATTATATTCGTATTCGAATAAAAAACAAACAAACCTGTCCTCTAATTCTGAATTCAACTCTGCTCCAGCTTTTTCCTAAAGCCCACCCGCACACTGCGATCCAATTCGGAAGAAAATGTAATAGCATTTGATATAAACATTTAAACGCATAACGTATTTTTGATTGAGGGTCTAAATAGTCTTATAAATGGTAAAATCGAAAAACCGAACTATTGAGAGCTTTCTAGTCAGAGGAAAGGCCAAATCGGCTCAGAGTCGTAGTGACGTCAGAGCAGTCCTACTATTGTCTACGATTTGAAACTGATTTGGCCCTTATTCCGGGTATAAGGCTGACAGCGCACCCAAACCCTACGTTTAGTATTCATATTATTCAAAACCTGAATCAGGTATATCTTATTTGTTAAAATGTCCAAATGTAATGCTATTGCTATATTTATTTCCACAATTGGATCGCAGTCGATCGTGTGCTGAAGTCCCGTGAAGATTAAAAAAAAAGAAAATAATGTGCAAATTCTGTTCGAACTTTAATATAAAAATAGTAAAACAATGAAACAAATAAAATAATCAAGATCTGAAATACGTCTTCCCTAAATGCCGTCACCGACTGGATTTTAATACTCACTACTTCTTACCACATGTGATAAAACACTATGAAAAGTTTCAGTATAGATCCGTTTTCTTTTCCATAGATATATCTGAAATCTAAGAGCAAAATGCGCCGAAATTTCAGAATAAGTACCGTGAAATATTTTCTGGTACACAATTCGTAGGTTGCATCTTTTGATTAAAGAAACATGTTTAATAAGATCAATACATGGATGACGGAAAACAGGTAGCATTCGATAAAATTTTTGTATAATGTAATATGAGGATTAAGCAACTTTAGGGAAAGATAACATAATGAAGGAACCCGTGAAAGAGAAAGTGACAATTATACACACTGGCGGATTTAGGAACGGGGGGGGGGGGGGGGGCACATCCGGCGAGAACCACCCTTTAGAAACCCAAATGGCATACAGTAAGTACACAATTCTAATATTATGCCCCCCTTTTTTTAAAGTGATAACCTTTTTTTTCTTTCTTCCTTTTTTATGACTTGTCAGTTATTCTTACTATATCTGCACCCCCTGTAATTTAAAACAGAAATATGAAGACATTTATTGCAAGGAAATTTCCGGAATATTGTGCCCCCTCTTTTATAAAACTCTGGATCCGCCCCTGGTCATACAGACCAGACCTATATACCTACTAACAGACAGACACACTAATACAAATACAGACTTTTATAAATTGAAAAAAGAGAGAGAAAGGGAAAAGTGGAGAAGGTGAGAAAAATGTCAGAACGAGAGAGAGAGAGAGAGAGAGAGAGAGAGATGAAATGGTAAAAAGAGACATATACAAGAGATACCAGAGAGAGACAAGAAACAAAAAAGAAAGGGGGGGGGGGGTGAGACCCCAAGAAAGGGAGAGAGAGAGAGAGAGTAAACGTCATTAAGTTTTAGGACTCTATCGGATTTTATGCATTGATAGGCAGTGTTATATGAAAACAGCTCTGTTTTTCCATCCTCTTTGCTGTGGGAGAGTAGTTTCCATTAAATCTTGCAAAATATAAGATAGGCACCTCGAACCTCTTCCATGTTCTTCGTAAACACTTCCGGTCTCTGAAATAAACCTTCTGATAATCAAACAAGCTGATTTCTCGAATTGACGTAAGTCCATATAGGCTAAATCATAGTCTATACGTCAGTTCACGAAATCAGCTACTCTACTCATCCCATTCGGAAGTTATTTATTCGCCCTAATGTCGTTCTTTATCCACACACGGAGACAAAGACACATTGCTTGTGGAAAGAACAAGTAGTGTGAGGGTGAGAGAGAGAGAGAGAGAGAGGGAGAGAGAGAGAGAGGGGTTGAAAACAAAGTTAAAATGATGGACGTACAACAAACTATTCTGTGGGAGAACATGACACTGGGAATGTACTTTTATCACGTTAAAAGACGTCACACTGTTTTTTCTTTCCTTCTAATCTGAGTTGAAAATAAAGGTAGCAAATCGCTAAATATATGATTATCAACCTCCTCTAAGTGTGATGCCATTTACAGAATAAACAGAATGAACCGTACCGAGCGTGTGGTTGGTACGGCTTGGAGTCAAGTCTTTTCTCCCGATTTTTATTGTTTGTTTTATATGAGATCCCAGGATCTGTTTCAAAACCAATCCCTTTTTTTTTCAATTCCACAACCAGTGCGATCACTCCCAAGGGGATCGATCAGTGGTATCGATTTGACATTACCGTCTGCTAGAATAGGTAGTGTGATGGTTCGACCAATCAGGCGTTAGAGTGACGGTCACATTCTTTACCAATTTATTGCACGAGTGCATTCCCGCCTTTCATCTACCAGCCTTACATGAAATGACGTAGTGTAATATGGTGTTTTAATGTCGACTTAAAATGAATTTAATTGATTGATGGGCAATATCAGAAGAGAAGTTGACGAGCAAACGTGGCAATTTTAGTGCATACTGGGGGCTAGTGCTATACTGTGCTAACCCACAAAATTGTAATTTGATAGATCTTATCATAACACAAGAAATATGGGGGATTATAATGTAGCAATGGCACTTGCTCCACAATTACACTGATGGCATCTTGCTTTTATGTGAATTATGGTAATTAGTATAAAGGTAAGTGATATAATAATTCCAACGGAAATGGCTTTATGGACTTCCAAATTAACAATTTGCTCTTTACCAGATTAAGGCCAATGAATGAACAGAAAAGTGAGATCCATCATTGAACTGATTGTTGTAAAGCAAGTTACAGTTGAAATGTTCAACAATGGTAGCGGATGACTACTACTTTTGCTGCTCATTATGAAGAGGCTAATCTAATAATGTAGCTGCTCCTACTATTACTTCATCATCTTCTTCTTCTACTACTACTACTACTACTACTACTACTACTACTACTACTACTAATACTACTACTACCACCACTACTACTACCTACTATAGTAGTAGTAGTACTACTACTACTACTACTACTACTACTACTACTACTACTACTACTACTACTATACTACTACTACTACTACTACTACTACTACTACTACTACTACTACTACTACTACTACTACTATTACTATTACTACTACTACTACTACTACTACCGCTACTACTACTACTACTACTACTACCTACTACTACTCCTACTCCTACTCCTACTCCTACTCCTACTCTTACTCCTACTCCTACTCCTACTCCTACCTCCTACTCCTACTCCTACTCCTACTCCTACCTCCTACTCCTACTCCTACTCCTACTCCTACTCCTACTCCTACTCCTACTCCTACTCCTTCTCCTACTCCTACTCCTACTCCTACTCCTACTCCTACTCCTACCTCCTACTCCTGCTCCTGCTCCTGCTCCTGCTCCTACCTCCTACTCCTACTCCTACTCCTACTCCTACTCCTACTCCTACTCCTACTCCTGCTCCTGCTCCTGCTCCTGCTCCTACTCCTACTCCTACTCCTACTCCTACTCCTACTCCTACTCCTACTCCTACTCCTACTCCTACTCCTACTCCTACTCCTACTCCTGCTCCTACTCCTGATACTACTCCAACTCCAACTCCCACTCACTCCTACTCCTACTTCAACTCCTACTACATATTACTCTTGAGGCTAATTCATCACGATTACACGAATGTCTATCATACTTTGGATTTTTTTGTCTCGTTCCGTTTATTATGTACACAAAACACAAGCTAATTTCGGATTTGATAGCTTGTACTTTCCAATTTCGTCATTAACGGTTCACCTCTTATTGCACACATATTACTCTGTCAGACAAAGCGTTTGGCGTCTTAATTATTACTGGCATGACAAGAGAGCGATTCATTCATCGACATTAAAAGCTTAGACCCAATTTCATCGAATAATTGCTTGGAATGGATAATCGAGGTCGGCCATATCCATACCAGAGGGCTCGGTGGTTGTGCTCAGGGCGAAGATAATAGACCTAAAAAAAAAAAAAGTCGAACACTCTAATAGGCAAGGTTTCAATACGAAGACACCTTGGCTACCATTGGAATATATACATTGTCTACTGAACGTGGAGCACGTTTTCTTTATAGTACTAATTTGTATTGCATCAATAACACGTTCTTCCGTACCAGAATGACCAGTATCGAAAATATCTATTTGCGGATGCTCGTTTGTGAATTTAGTAATTTATAAAGGTACAACATGGTTAAGCCCTACAATTTAGATATTAAAAAGATGAAGCATGTAATGTAGAAGACACATGTATATCTAGGATTCGGTTTGAAATAATTTGTTCTTTTAATTTGTATATATATTTTAGAGTATATTCTGTCCTCACCCTAACCCTGATAATTCTACCTGCTTCAGTTATGTACATGGTTCAAATACGAATTTCCAAGGAGGTATAGGGCGTGTAAGTAATTCGGGCAGTATTGAAGGTAAAGTAGCAATCTTGTTTGAGACTTGTTCACATGCTACATTACACAAGGTTACATTCAAGGTTTTAAGGTTTCAATGTTTGTTCATTTTCCACAAATGTCTTTTTGTTAAATAAGAAACAAACATGTATACACAGATTGACATGACATACTATCGGACACAATTACATTAATAATTGTTTACATACAAGGAAAAAAAAAGGAGAAAGGAAAATATAATTACTAACACATAATAAACTGTTGTATCATAATTTCGGTAAAATTAGGAATGAGGCATAGCAAAGAATTTTGAATATTGTCCAAGTGTGCACTAAGACACTCTGGCACTTAGTGACATGTCAAGGCTAAAATAAAAGCATTGTGTCTCCTAATGATACTCTCCCTAAATGACTTCACAAATGACTACGAACCCCACAGGAACACACGCTCCGTTACAATCTTAAATAAAAACGCAGATAGGGTAAACTCCTTACTATCAAAAATTAGGCTAACTACATGTGATGTAGAGAGCAAATGTAGAAGGGCTCCTGCGTTAAAAGGGAATCTGCTTCAATTAAGCTAAATACATGATTCTTTGTTATGCCAAACTTCAAGCGAAAACTAATGGATTTTCTCCCTCGTTTCATCACTTACGATCAATAATGACCACCATCACCTAAATTTAACGATGACAGGAAGAAAATTACTACATACATGAATAAGCTCCAATACTTGCATGTAACAGAAAATCTGAGACGTTCAAAAACATCGTGCATTTCACCCACCTGTCTTTTCCGATCGAGCGTAGCAAGGAAATATTTTAATGAAAGCTAATATTTAATGTCTGTTCTCTCCACCCCCTCTCTCTATATACAGGGGGCCCCCCAGAAAGAATGCAACATTTGAGATATGCAATTTCAACGACATCATTGAAGCAATATCATTAGTTTTTATTTTATTGGGTAGAAGAAAAAAAATCAGAGTAAAATGACACCAAGATCATCAATTTTGGGTAAGGCGTTTTGATTCTATGGATATTTTTGCGAGGCAATGTCATTTTCAAAATTTACTGTTTTTGCAACCGTCGCGACGTCATCATGGTCATGCTTGAAGTAGCGAGAAGTTTGCGAAGGACGGCTCTCCGTTCATACAATATCCTTTTCATTCACATTGCATTGTTCTCATTTTCGAAGCAAGAGCAGTTTTCGTTTTTCAACATAGGTGAGTGTATGGGAAGCCGTCTTACACAAATTTCTCGCTGCTTCAAGCATGACTACGGTCGCAGAAGTAGCAATTCTTGAAAATGACATTGCCTCACAAAAATAGCAGTAGAATTAAAACGCCATGCCCAAAATTGTTGATTTTTGGGTGTCATTTTACTTGGAAAGGAATTCTCTATCCAATGAAACAAAAACTAATGATATTGTGTCAATGATGTCGTTGGAAATGTCAGATCTCAGGTGTTGCATTCTTTCTGGGTTCTCCCTGTATATTGTGATAGAGAGATATAATATATCCCCGTCTGTCCACCATCTCTTTCTCTCTCTCTCTCTCTCTCTCTCTCTTTCTCCCCCTCTCAGTGTTCACTTCCTCATTTTTCCTCTTTATCTCCCTCTTTCTCAGACCTCGCTAATGTTTAATGCAAGAATAATTATGCAAACCAGTGGCTCACAACCCATTTATGGGATTTGCAGTGAGGTTCTGATTTCTTCATATGTCTGATCTCACCTTTCATCTTCTTATCCTCCTTGTTGCTTCTCTAAAAAGACTTTCAAAAAATCCACCTTAGGCAATTGCAATAGCCTTGCGCATTACCCATTATAAAGACATAATCCTATCATGAATTCTACATTGTATCGGCAATTTGCGCATGAGTTGATTTTCTGAATGTCTTCGGCTCTTTCTTCTGAAGAGTCTTCTTCTTATCCCATTCCTTTCCGGTCTTTTTCTTCTTTCCTTTCTAGTTCTTATTTATTCGATATTATATCCTACATCATAAAATTATCGTGCAAGGATTGGCAAAGGAATGTCTCAGGTGACATAAAAAACTTTTAACCTTGAAGAAAAAAAGGATATGGAGTGACATCAGACCTCCGTATATTTTTCGCTATACCGATATTTTGACGTCAGTTTTGGTTATTCTGGATATTTCAAAGCTATCGATATCTCGACAATGTATCGCGATAATGTTTGTGCGTGACCAGCCTCTCAGTGTTTGTAGGTCTGCTCTGATTCTACATTTATTTTTGATTTTGTATCATTCTAGACTTACTCTTGTAGGATAAAAATAAAATATACCATACACTCTTTTCGAGGCACCAATTGAAATTATGGATTCTTTGGTGATTGGCATAGTTATTATTTTCTTCGGGGCTGCGCCCCTCAGAAAATAGTGCTATGCCAGTCACCTCAGAGAATCCATAATTTCAGCTGGAGCCTCTCAGTGCAAGGTATATTTAATTATTATAAACAAATAGCTTGCAGTACAGTAAAGTTGTGATGTGTAGCAGGGCCTCGATTCCAGGGGGTGGTTAGTCGCCTCCCGTAATTCCGGAGGCATTATGTTGTGCGGGTTGTCCGTCCGTCCACCCGTCCCGCTTTCTTGTTCTCGCGATATTTCAAGAACCATTTGAGGTAAGAACTTCAAATTTGGTGCTAGTATGTATCACTATAGGAAAACGACCTGATTTAGATTTTGGGGTACGTTGGTCAAAGTTCAAAGGTCACAGAGGTCAATTTACAAAAAATTTCACGTGTTAGCATCGTTCTCGCAATATCTCAAGAACCTTAGAAGTATGAACTTCAAACTCAATGCTAGTATGTATCACCATAGGAAAATGATCTGATTTGATTTTGGTGTACGTAGGTGAAAGGTTAAAGGTCACAGAGGTAAATTCCGAATTTGCTGTGTCTCAAGAACCATTTTAGGTATGAACTTCAAACTAGGTGCTAGTATGCATCATCATAGTGATACCAGCTGAATAGTTTTTGGGGTAATCGGGTCAGTGTTCGAAGGTCATAGAGGTCATTTACCGTGAAATTTCAGGTTTTTAGCCTCGTTATTGTAAAATCTCTTGAACAATTTGATCCATTAACTTCAAACTTATTACTAGTATGAATCACTATAGTGAGATGATCTGATTCGATTTTTGTTTACGTAGGTGAAAGGTGAAAGGTCATAGAGGTCAATATGCATGAAATTAAAGATTTGTTAATTTTGTTATCACCATATCTCAATTATTTTGTATGCATGACTAAAAGATAAAGTGATCAGACTTTTTGGTTATAAGGTCTAATGTCAAAGGTGAAAGAGGTCAATTAACAAGTAATAATTGTAGGCTCTTATTCTGGTTGTCATAATATTTCAAGAAGAGTTTGAGCCACAAATGTAAAGGGCAATCCAACCTTGGTAATAAGATGATTTGTGTGAAAGCAGAAAAAAAAAGAAAAGAAAAACAGGATGGTAAAAGTTTGAAAGAAATCAGACAAGGAATAAGAAAGTTATGGATGTTTGAAAAATGAGATCACTAAATCTATGCGAATCTCAAATTGGCAATTTGGTGAGTCGATTGTGACATACTAGCTGACAACTCTCCCGTTTGTCGTACGCAAAAATATTATTAATTTGCAATTTTCTCCAAAGCGCCTTTCCCCTCGGGGCAGTACTCAACATATATTGTAGATAGCATACTGTTATAGGTCCTCACGAAAGAAAAAGATCCTACTGAGTAATACATTTTGGCAAAAAAAATGACATTTTAGTCAGTTTGTGTGTTGGAGTAAATGGGGGACTAGTTATCCGCCACTACATCACAGTGATAGTACCTATTCGGCCAATTTGAAATTCCTACATGTATAGTGATTACGACTATCAAATTGCTTGTCCGATTTCGATCAAACTTTCACCTTTCTGCTTCTCTGATTTTTCCTCTTTCTTTCAGAGAAACTTGTCATTAAGGTCGGATTTCCCTTTAACTGAATCTAGGCGGAGATGCAGTCACATTCATCTTATTCTCTTATTGATTTTTCTTCCTTTTTCATTCGTAGTTAACACCTGCCTCCTTCCTACAACAAATGGGCTTCTGAATTGAATTAAACTCGGTGTTTTCAACGTCCACATGTTTCTAACCGTGACTAAACGCCAACATGAATTGATTTGTAACAGTCCTGTCCCAGAAAATAATTGTTTCCTGTGTCTGATAGGAACACCATTGTGTTTTGTTTAAATATTTCACGGATGGCAAAGTGTAAAAACGTCAGTGTGCGGAATATGACTGTATTGTTATTTATGCATAGATATGTTTGTAAAAATCTATTCTAACTTTAATTTTGGTAACAACATTCATAAAAATCGACACGGATTGTAAAAAAAAAAAAAATAAAAAAAATAATATTAAGCATTCCACCGTGTTAAGTGTACAATTTAGACTTAAATTATGAAACTCGTATCTTACTCGTTATCTAAAAATTGTGAGTGGACCTTAATAAAGTACAATGACCTCATGATGTAATGGAGTACCGCACAAAAGGCTTGAGCGGAATAAAATCCCTTTCTTGACTTGAAAGGCGAGAATATGCCTTGCCCCATACAGAATAATTTTCAGCTCGGTTTAAGTGAGGGGAAATTAAGTCCGCGATAAAAACGAATTTTAAGATTTGACACGCTTTTCATTCAACAACTGGAATCGCGTCTAATCGAGGTCCCAGAAAGTCATTCACCCTGCTCATCCCAGGTCGTGTCCATATCAAGTTTTATTTAGCATGGTTCCTTTAACCTGACTAAGTGAGAATTTATGGATTTTTTTTTTAAACCAAGAGGTTGTTGTTGTTGATGTTGTTTCGGATTTTTGGCGTACGATTCGGTTACGAATATTGACGTCATCTATATACGCGCGGGTTTCTGTACTTCTTTTTATCAATTTTGTTTTCAATTTTACTTTTGCCGAGGAGTTCGCAGGTCCGGTCATCAAAGACGGTCCTTCCACTTGATGTTGTTGTTGTTTTTTTGTTGGTCGTATCTTCTGGACAATCCGGCTCGGTGCGTTAAGCAGACTTCTCGGTCTAGAATGAGACCTAGTCCCCTCTGATACGTGGAAAGGGTCAATGGGCCGAAACCCCTAAACCTCTAAACCAAGAGGTCTTTTTAATTCGAGTTAAGAACAAAGAAATCTTCGTCTTGAAACGTGTGTCTTGTTTGATGGTCCCTTGTTTGCTGTAAGAGTTTGATTCCTTACAATCTGCGGAGCATTTCCAATCATAGAGGAATTCGTTTACACGAATTTACCTCATAAGATTATGTTTTCTGTAGATTTTGTGTATTGTGTTCCTAAAGTAAAAAGAAATGTGTACCGGTTAGACACTACTAAATGAAAAAACCCAACCCTTTTCTGATTAAATCAAGCCTAAAGATTTTTCCTGTCCTTACAGACTACTTTTCTGATTTAGTTAGAAAGCACGGAGTTACTTTGAGTTCCCTGTTTGAATCATGAAAAATAAAAACGTCGCATAGACGCAGTCTAATATCAGGCGCATTTAACACTTGTTGAATCTTGACAAACCATTTCTAAATATTTAGAAAGCAATCTTGCGTGAACTTATTGACTGTTCATGACGTGGTCGCAATACACTGACCATCGTTTAATTTGCTCGACGGTCAGATTTTGAAGCTGCAGTTCATGACTGAGAAAGGGGTTTCAGTGTTCACTTATATCATTCTTTGTTTTCTGAACACGATCAAACAATTTTGAATCTATTTCCGTTTGATCAAGTTTACGATAATCATAGGCAAACATAAAGCACTAAATGAGAGAGGCAAGAAAAGAATAGCAAAGTGATATGTTTTTGCTCGGATGAATACAGTGATAAACAAACAAAATCAAAGTGTTTGCTTTCATTTGGAGAAATTTTTATTTTATTTCAAGGCAATTTGTTCCATAAAAGTTGATTGCATGAGTACGTGCCACTTCTTCGTGTTAAGCTAAATATTCAACGAATGTAATGTTAGGTCATAAGAACATTCCTTCATCATTTCATTTTAGGGTACAGGGGCGTAGATAGCGCGGGGGGGGGGGGTGGTGTGTACAATCATCCCCCAGCTTTCAGGGGGAAAATGAGGAAAAATTATATTCATGCACAATTTTGTCCTCGTTTTCATATTAATGAATACATTTTCTTTGGTATATAATTAATACAATATATATATATATATATATTGTTTATATATATTATATCATTTATTGTTCTCCTGAAGAAGACGCCAGGGACGCCGAAAATTTGAGTAGAAAAATAAAATTGGCCACAATGCATTACAAACGCTTTTAGCAGTTTTCTTTCTATATATATATATATTATGTGTGAGATATTTGTTCTAATACTATAGCATCGGCAACTCTCGTGGGTAAATTTACATAATGTGAGAAATCAATTGAATTGAATAAGAGAAATAATTTGCGTAGCTAAATTCATTGTTCCTCCTTACTGACTTCCTTTTTGTGGAAATAACTGCAGGGTTTGCAAAAACTGTCTCCGCCGGGAGTCGAACCCGGGTCTTTGGCACTGTACGCCAAACGCCTTAACCACTAGACCACGGAGGCGGGTTGAGTGGTATTCGTATTCGTTGAGTGGTAGCCGAATACCACTCAACCCGCCTCCGTGGTCTAGTGGTTAAGGCGTTTGGCGTACAGTGCCAAAGACCCGGGTTCGACTCCCGGCGGAGACAGTTTTTGCAAACCCTGCAGTTATTTCCACAAAAAGGAAGTCAGTAAGGAGGAACAATGAATTTAGCTACGCAAATTATTTCTCTTATTCAATTCAATTGATTTCTCACATTATATATATATATATATATATTTTTTTTGTTTTTGTTTTTGTTTTTTTGTTTTGTTGCGGCGTTGTCATTCAAAATATCTGGTGCAGATATTTTGAATGATAGCGCCAACATATATATATATATATATATATATATATATATATATATATATATATATATGCACGTACCCTCACACATACAGACCCACACGCACACCCACATATAAAAAATATATCCATTCATGGCCTTTGGGAGAATCATTCCCCCAGTAATGAGGACCTGTCTACTCCAATGTCAGGGTATGATTATATCCCCTCCTCTATTTACATCCCACCCCATTTTAAAAAGTTTTTTTTTTTTTAATATATCAATTTGTCTTCTTTACCCAGGGTAGTCTAGTCAGTGATTGATACACCGTTATACTTTAGGACCCTGCACACAAAACACATGAAAATATAGCATATTATACATAAATAAGAAATAATACAACGCAATTAGAGAGCATTGAAAGAGAGAAAACATAACAAGAAAAATGTAAGCCATCTAGCTTTAGTAAGTTTTAAGAAGCAAATGTGAACTGATTCATAGATACATTATAATTAGAAAAAATAATTCGGATTCAAAAGCCAACATTTTTTAAAATATTAAATACATTCCAAACAAATAAGTAAAAGTGTAATATGCTTGTAGTTTCTTTTAGCTTGCCACAACGACTACACATTTTCATATAATCTTTCGCTCAGTCTTCTCCTTGTTGGGAAAAATACATTGATGCATTACTGAATTTGGCATGAGAAAATCAAGAGTGAAGTTTAAATCACTTTAAACAATTTCTGAATTTACCTCATTTATCATAACGCACGTGTACGTGACACCTTTTTGAGTAGCTGACAACTGTTGAATCTATTGATACATTCCTATTACTTGTATTCCTGTCATTAGAGTTTCAGTCGTTTGTGGTTGTAGAGCGACGATTTCCTTTTGACCGGGATACGCTTTCTGAGACCAATTCCACCGAGCATTGGAATTACGTTTGATTCACCCGCCCTTGAAGTTTCTCTGTCACTCATTCGGCTTTGTTATTAACAGACTCTTTGGATTTGACGTTTGGTGTTTGGGTATTTGGGTGGCGGATGAAAACCAAGAACCCGCTTTGAGGCTGTCTTCTGAGCTGAGGTTTTACGTTGTCAACTTTCCTCTTTTTTTAGAGAGAGAGAGAGAGAGAGACCATTGACCAAAGTATGATATAGACAGTTGACGCAGCCAGCTTTGTAATTCCATAGGTTTCTTGAACCGGGAATAGACGAGAAATCCCACTGGTATGCGACTTGACGTATACTACAGCAGTCCTCTGAGTGGCCTTGACCATATCATGAACATGAAGAATGGTAGGCGATCTATGAATCGATAATAACTCTCATCCTCATCCCCTCTCTCTTTCTCTTTCTCTTTCTCTCTCTCTCTCTCTCTCTCTCTGTTTCTCCTTCTCTAAACGTCTGTACCTGATTTCTACCTGTCTTCGTTTTTGTCCGTCACTCCATCCCACATTGTCAATGTCAATGTATTTTTCTTTCTCAATATGCTACCCTTTTCCGTCTCCCCCCCCCCCTCTCTCTCTCTCTCGTGCTTCACTCACGACTGGTTCTGCATCTCTGCCATATTATTTATGTATTAACTGATTAATTCATTTATCTATTTATTTCTTATTTCTCGCAATGCATTTACTTCTCCATTTCTCTATTCTCATTTCTCATATTATATGTTGCTTACGTCCACTTTTTTTTCGTTAGTTTCTCCTTTAGTTCCTCTTTTTTCCCTCTGTCTACAAAAAAAAGTCCTCAATGGAAAATCTAAGCGTAATTGATTTTGCCTTTCGGCTCAACTGAGAACGGAAAATAGATTAATAGAGATGATCATTCAGTGATCATATCATATTCATTGTAGACATGACAGCTGCTTCTATTTTTATCACTATAATATTTCCCTGATCCTTTTCAATGGACGGGTTCTTCTTTCCACTTTCTTGTCTATCTTATTTCAGCATTATAGCCAAACATGAATGTGATATAATAGTTTGCAGGAGATAAAGGATAAGGGTACAACTACATAAGCAAAAGTCGCAAAGACTTTATTAAAATCATCTCAAGGACAATTTCAATTCTCCGTTGTAGAAATCAAGTGTATAGAGTACGGAGTATGTCAATGTCATATTCGCACATTGGAAAAGACGAAAGAGAAGGCTACTGAAATTGCCTAAGGTTGATTTATATAAAGCCTCTGCAATCACACCCACGAACGGACTTGTAATGTGGGAGTTTGGGGAGTTTTCACCACGGGCCGGTCATATACAAGAAGGGCCGGTCGCTCTAAAGTTTCCCACTTGAATTTTAATCCCAGTCTGCCCCTGATCACGCCCGAATCATTCGTAATCGAAAGAAAATGTTTGTTGGTGTTTATTAATTTTCAGCTCGCAGATGACTTCTCTTTAAAGAAGAAATTTCACTGATTTACTGGTTCACAAGGAGTCAAGCTTTTTCTTTCCCTGGACCTCTAATCGTGTTTTTGTATTCATTCAATTTTCCATATTTGTAACCAGAATATACCAAATGGAAGAAGATTGTATTGATGATCCAAATCTATTTTATCAATCACTATGAAACAAAGTAAGCATAAAGCATGTAAGTATTTTAAAAATGAGAGCAATAAAATTGAAATGGCGAGTTAACGAATGAAATAAAAAGCGGCTTTGTACCAGCAATCCATTTTAACCTTGAATTAAGAACCGACCAATAGCCATTTACAGGCTTCAAATCATCAAATGAATATCTTTGACATTTTGTTTACCGAATTCATCTACGATGTATTTCACAGGAAATTGTATTTCTAGAAAAATAAAGAAGCCTCCATCTATTTGAAATAAAGGGGGTCGGATGATCAAAACGATGTCCTTAACGAGAGGCGTCCTTCACCAATATCTTGACTATTTTTAGGAACATTTTTACGTATTTAATAAACCACTAATCTATCTCTCCGAATCGCTGTCTGCCATAACCCCGAAATCAATTTCAACTTCAAAGCATCAAAGTGAATAGGTGGGACTAGTGGGGTCGAACTCCTAATGAATAGTGATAAATGAACGACATCTGACTCTATTGCCGTGAATCACGTCCAAAGTGGAACTGGGTTATCTCTGAATTCATTTCTCTCCTCCTATCTTCCTCTCCTGCTATCCTCCTATCTCTCTCTTTCTCTCTCTCTCACTGTCGTCTTGATAATGAAAATGGGGGATTCTTGACTGTCGGCATTCTATGAAAAGCATTCCTTTTCCCACAGTTGCTGTGTGGCTGATTGAAATTGATTTTTCACAACGAGCCTGCGACATTCCCTCCATTCGACTCTATACTCCATTCGTATATTACATGTTAGAAAAAGTAGGTTTGTCTTTCAGTTCAATATGCAGTCCGATATCGCAACGGTGAAATAGATATATCCTTATTACCTTGGTTCGTATATCTACATTATGGAAGTGATACAGCGCAAAAGCTACCATATAACTCCCTTATTTCCCATACCGCTTCTTCAATCATATACATGTATACATTAATTCTTAATTGTGCTTTTTTTCCCGCTTTCAAATGATATTCTTACTCCATATATAGAGTTTGCATTTTCTCTTTCATTCCCGTTTTCACTATGCTACCATAGTAACCGTTAGGTTTCATAAACGTTTTCTAACAAAATCCTTGACTTAAAAATGACATCTAGTTTGCAGAAAACTTCAATTTAGTTCCAATGATATTTTTGACACTTCACTCGTGGTAAGGTTCAACCTCGGGCTTTGATGGTTTCATGAAAAGTTTTACAGACCGCTCCCAGATTTACAGAAGGACACTTTACCTATATTTTATGAAAAACATTGGCGGCAGGGCTGTATACCCTTGGGTATTTTTATAATTCATTTAACGCCATTGCTGAAATTGATTTTTTTTTCTTGCTTTGCAATGTCTTTCTGTGCTTTTTTACACACCTGCCCTGTATGTACCTTTATCATATCGGACTTCCTTCTACCTATTACTTCAATAACTTGTCATAATGATTGTGTGAAAAAATAAATGTAAAAATCAATCCAAATCAAATCAAACGTGATTGTTTTTCATATACCGATAATCAATATCAACGTTTCTCCAACAAATTCACTAGACAAATGTACTAAATATATTTGTATATGCCAAACCGAAGGTGTGTGTGTGTGTGTGTTTGTGTGTGGGAGGCGAGGGGGTGTTTAGTCCCTGTAAAAATAATCCATAAATTTGATAACGAAGTAAACTGGACTTTTAAATCCATATTCATACTTTTCGAGGCATTTGCCTTGAATAGAAAAGCTAACAACCGCATTTTTCTTTAAGAGATCTGCTTATAACAAATTGGGACTAAGAAGGCTCAGTAAGCCAGTATGTAATTACAATTTGCGCATGTGTAGATAATGGTCACAATTAACCTTTAAAGGCCACCGCACACCTTACGATCGGTCTGCGATCCGATTTTTAAAATAATTCGCAATGGCATTAAATATTGGCATTTTAATAAATGAAATCGACCCTAATCAGGTTCTGAAAAGTAATATGAATACTAAACATAGGGTTTTGGTGAGCTGTCAGCTTTCTACAGGGAATAAGGGCTAAATTAGTTTCAAATCGTAGGCAGTCGTACGATTTTTGTGACGTCACTACGACTCGGAGCCGATTTGGCCATTCCACCGACTAGAAAACTCGGCAAAGGCCGTACTATCGATTTTACTATCTATATGACTATTCACACCCTCAATCAAATATATTTTTCGTTTTTAAATGATTTGTCAAACGATATTACATTTTCTTCTGAAATCGGATCGCAGACCGATCGTAAGGTGTGCGGTGGCCTTAATACGCTGTCATTTTGGTATGCACCATTATTCGCACACCTCGTGGCATACCTGTATGATTTTACTGTTTAAGTAGCGCGTCCATCTAAACAGATGCGCGTACAAATTAGGTCATTACAGGGTCATTTGTAGCATGTACTAATTATTACATATTGGCTTAATTCCACTAACACTAAGTTCGAATTCAACAATAACTGATAAAGGCTTAATCACAATCATTTTACACATACGTCTCATTACTTAAAAAAGGCAGGATGGTATGCTTTGAATATTTTTATAGATACACATTCAACATGAAAAAAATATCAGACAGTATTCATTGCAGCTCAATTTCTTGTTTTTGCTTTCTGCTTCCTTCAATAAAGAAATTTATTACACACTCGACTCTATAGTGGCATTTTGAATGGACCAATCTACCCTGTACCGTACCGATAATCAGATTAAACCTTCTTTGCATGATCGGGAATTTGTTTATATTGCCAAGGTTATGTTACGCAAACATTATTCTCAAAAAGACCACGTTCTCTGTCGTAACATCATAAGTATGCATACATGATATAGGATAATCTATTGTTCATTCTAAGATAAAAATGCTTCATATTATAGTGATGGATACTAAGCATTTTTCGTTTTTATTTCAACCCCGAAAGGAGGCTTTTTTTTTTTTTTACACCCCAAACAAATAATAATATACATGTACGTGCGACGCACAATATTTTTGGTTTTAATTCATTCGATGAATTTTCTCTAGAAAAATGAAATGAAAAGAAAATTGTTTGCAAAAGGAAACTTGGTTATGTGTCACGGAACGAGTAATGTAGAATCTGTATACATGGCGAATACCTCTTTCTAAGATGGTCAGGTCTTGTGCTTATAATGTAACCAACTGTCTCCGTGTTCATTTTGACTCTACAATTACGAAGATCTATTGAATTGTAACCTTGCAGTTTTAACACCTCCTGAAGTTCAAGAAAATTTGATATTTTGAGGCTACGTGTTACGGGTCGATAAATTTTCACCCGCACTCTCGATCCCATAAAATCAAGATGACCACGTGCGAGCTGTATATCATCATAATTTATGCATATCTTGCTTTTCTCTGATTTCTTCAACTTATTTTGGATCTTAAGGTGGGCTCATGATATACATGTATTACTCAGTTATTGCGTAACTACAGACTGTACACCTCAATAAATCAATTGACATTTTTCTATAAAGTTGCATTCGTAAAATGATGAACAACTTCGCAGAGACACTTTTTGCGAAATTTTTAGCATAGGACTGTTTTTCAGGTAAACACAAACACACACACCCACACACGCACGCGCGCCCCCATCCAGGGGAACACATGTTATACTTTGAAATGGATACTCTATAACAAAAACGTTTTGATCAAAACTACAGTGCACTGCATGAATGTGTTTCCGAGTGTGTATGTATAGAGTCAGTTCACATCAGCAGTAGATAGCATTTTGTGCGCCACATAAAGCTTTTTGCCTGAAAACCAAGGGGATGTGAAAAAAAAATAATAATAATGTCCGTTGTATGGGCCTGTAAGTCATAAGGACGTTATGTTTTAAATGTGCGTAATCCTTGGGAGAATGTCCATTATTAAGTCTACAGGATCTTCAGTTTTGCTTAAAAACACGTATACTGTATTGCCTAGTGTACAGTAAAGTCTAATGTTTGTTGAATGTTTTTTGTTTTTTTTTAATCGAAAATGCCAAGTGTCAATTTCTGATTGTGCAAAACCTATCATCCAAACCTAATGAGATTAGAAAAGGGAACTTCCCATCGAAACGCAGTGTTTATCTAGAGTCACTTTCTGTAGTGATGGTGTAAGATTGATTCTTGTACGGTATTGCCCGAGTTACTGAAGAGTAAACCCAACCCTCTGCATCTTTTATCCTACTTTACCTGTATCTTTTACCCCATGCAAAGAAAAGTATGCAAATAATTATGTTTTCACAGTAACAGGGTTTGTTTGTTCATGATGTTCTCAACACGAGCTTCGCCTTAAAATGTTTAAAGTACTCGTTACTATCAGATAATAATAATAATTAGACTTTCCAGTCAGTTCACTCAACATGCTAGTGCCTAACAAATAATCTCGTTAGTCGAGTGAAATAAGAAGCAAAGTGGATTATAAAAAAATTAGATGTAATCTATCATAGTCAATGAACTTCTTAATTTCGTAGTTCTTTCTACTTATCTCATAGTGGCAGAAAGTGATAAACGGCGTGGGAAGGGGGGGGGGGGGGCTAAATGTTCGCCCTGTATGCCGTCGCTTGGACGTCTTGCGGCATTATTCCACAGGAGATGATAAAACAGTAATGAGCTATTTATCTGTAATCGTAGGCATACCTTGGGCCCTTTTTCTAAATGTGATGAGGCAAATGCCACTAAAATTTGTTTAAATTGTAATTTATTGTTTAATAGGCATGTAAACTCAAGCTGATTTTCTTCCTCCTTTTTTTATATTGTTCTTTTTCTCCCTCTCCCTTTGTTAATTCTTTGCAGGGGAAGAGAAGATTATCTTGGAGACGGTTGCTATGATGTCCATCAAGAGTATAGTCACCTGTTTGTTCCTGTCACTGGTCCTGGCCCTATGGATAGGAGGAAGCTTCGCCTGTTTTATCTCCAACTGCCCAAAGGGGGGTAAAAGATCAAATTCTCGTCCTCTTAGACAGGTAAGGTTGCCACTGGCCATCATTACGCTTGGAAAATTTTGATAGAGTATCAGGAAGATGCGGATTGGTCTATGTGGTCAGTTTTTGGTCTTACTGTAAACCGAGTCTGATACAATTATTTCGCATGATGACGTTAGAGGTTGCTCCAAGATGTCTGATTGATACATGTCAATAAGAAGTTAACTAGCCCACTTGCTATCAAATTGGACTTGAGCATACTTTATGCATCGATCATATTCTGAAAAAAAATACATTTTTAGCATAAAGCAAGATTTGTATAATGTTTTTTATGCTTGCAGTCGAATAGAGGAAAACTGAGACACAGAGAGAGATAGAGGGGAGAGCGAGAGAGAGAGAGGGGGGGGGGGGTCGGTTGAGGGGGTATCACCATTCGTTATCCCCCAAAGAAAATATATATTATTTCATTCTGTTCCCCCCTCTCTTTTTCGCTATAAATATGATAATGATGATGATTAACAGCATTTGTATGGCGCCGTATTTCTGTTAACAACATTCAAAGACGCAGGCTCCTCCAATAAAGTCATCTCTTACACACCTGTTGAAATAGGTATGTTTTGAGGCTAGATTTGAAGTGTTCTAGACTGTCAAGTTCACTAGGAGAGGATTGGAGTGAGTTCCACAGGCGAAGAGCAATGGATGAAAATGCACGATCTCCATATCCCTTAAGATGTGTTATGGGTACCTTGAGAGTGAGACCAGATGAGCGCAAGCCAGAACGAAGACAGCGCTGTTCAATGAGGGAAATCATATATCTGGGGGCTAGATCATATACGGTCTTGAACGTCAGTAGCAAGATTTTGAATTCAATTCTGTATTTGACTGGGAGCCAATGCAATTTAGTCAATACAGGAGTGATGTGGTCATACTTCTTCAACCCTGTAAACAAGCGTGCAGCTGCATTTTGTACATATATGAATATATGTATATATATATATATATATATACATATATATATATATACATATATATATATATATATATATATATATATATATATATATATATATATATATATATATATATATATATATACATATATATACATATATATATATATATATATATATATACATATATATATATATATATATATATGTATCTATGTATATATTTAATGAAAATGAGAGAATAAGGGTTGTGTAGCTTAAATCGATACATTACGTATCAAAAAAGTACATACTTTGAAAATATCCTTCAAATTCATAATTTCACAATATCGATATGATTTTTCCTTCTAAACTTATCGGTGAGGGTCTGTTTCATATGATGACATTATTCGTACTGAAAATATTTTACTCTTGAGTGAATACTGGCTAGTTTTGTGAAACTCGCAAAAATTGGTATGCCTAGGTCTTGAATTTGATCCAAGTGAGTATCAAGCAGTAACTGCATGTTCTTTCTTAAGTATCAATATTTGATTTGAACAGTCTTTCAATCCTTGATCTATACCTAGTAGTGCACTCCCACAATGGTTTATCCAGAAATTGATAAAGGGGAGGGGACTTGGCTCAATAAATCCCACACTTTCAGGCCTGTCACACGTTTCCTCTTTTGATCAATTTTTTAGAAACGAGAGTAAGTCTCTATTAGCTACCACTGGCGAATCCCATTTGTATATTGCATTATAGGTTGTCAAAGAAATCTGTTAGTAACGTGTTATAAATTACCAGAGTATTTTGCCGTCAAGTGAATTAGCCCGGGTTTCATATCACAAAGGCAGAAACTATTCGTCATCATACGGCTGAATAAACGAAAATACCCTCACGAAAAATTATCCATTCAAGCTTGTGGATTTTGATGGGCAATGCACTCGACTCATCGTTAAACAGTATGACTGCCTCAAAGCTCGCATTGTGACATGGAATAAAATTTTGTATTTCCTTCTGGCGTGTTATAATACTTATCAACACGTTTCCTGAAGTAGCAATAATAAGAAGAAGAATACTAATATTATAAAGCTCTTAATACTTGACATTTGCATTTCTCATGATCAAAAGTGATTACGTTTGTGTAAAGCCTTGAACTCGATTAAACTTCATTTCCATCGAACACGATATGTTGGGTATGGAATACAGACGAAACCACTTACAAAAATAATTTAAATGACTCCCTGTAGTTACATCAATACGTGACGACGACAACTATGTTTGAATTTTATCTCTCAAATGCAATATAATATACGATATATCAAACTATGTTTAATTATATACCGTAGAAGTAGAATTAATCACTACTGCCAAGTATACCACGGCTTGATTTTATGATTCAAAGTCGTCAGAAGTTAAATGAAAAAAGGACAAAATTCCTGATTATAATACTACAATGTACACAAAATATTACATTAAATGAGGTCAATACCGCTCCGACGGTAAGATCTCCATTGTCATATAGAATCTACATACACTGTAGAAGAATTTACCTCACGACTGCATTTTTTAATGGCTTTTTATTTTATTTGAATATCACTTACATTCCTTTCTGTATAAAAAAGTTGACAAAAAACTGTGCAAGTCATTTAAACTTTCCGTAGAATTTACTTAAATAACTGAAGAAAACCACTGAAAACAGAATGGTTTATATTAAATAAATCTAGAATTTAGCACATTAAGGATTCTTTTAACAGTAAAGAAAAAATAGCAACTCCTCCTATTACAAAAATAACAAAAAGTAGCTTCTTATGCTACCCTTCCAAGAAATCGTTACCTTACACGGTTATAAACATCCCATCCCCTTTTCTCGACAAAACTGCATCCGCCCCTGAGGATCAATCATACTTTCTATTCTTGAATAGAAGTAGGACTTACTGGACCTTAAAGTGTCATTACGCTGACCATGAGCGATAAGAAAGTACCTTTTAGATTGTCTAATCTTTTTAGTGAGCCACCCTTCTAGTTTGATCCCACATGCTTGACAGTAGAAGAAAGCCAAAGAGGAAGTTACGAATGTAATTTACTCGTTTTCTCTCTGTCTATCTCTCTTTCTCTTTTTCTGATAAGTGCCATGCATTTCATCTTTCTATTTCTATAAAGCTTACATGCCATTTCAGGGGGAATTCAATTTTCTCTCTGATACCATGTAATTGGTTGGGCAATGGACAGAAAGTCTATGGCACTTGTGGCATCCATCACGAATGGTATATGTCGTAATTGACTCGGCATTATATACTACCAAAGCCCTCAACTTTGCAGGGAACCGTGAAATGTGGTAGATGCCTGAAAAGTGCATGACGGTTTAAGGGTGAACCCGTCATAGATTTTTTAAAAATGAAAGAAGAAAAAATATGCTATGCCATATTTGGGCCTGCAGAGGCCTGTTTCATTCGAAAGTCTTTCGATGACTGATGAATGAGTACATGGAAGAATAAAAAATGAATGATTTTATTATAAGGTAATAATGAAATGCTTTTCTTGATAATGCTTCTTTGATATGCCTCGCAACAAACACTCCCAAAGTAGAGTAAAAAAATATATCGTACCATATTTCGATCATTCTATAAATTTTGTTATGAGAGCATATATATAGGCCTAAAGCACATAAACCCCTCAAAAATACCTGAATATAGTATAATTAAAATGCCTGTTTATTTCCTTTTACAATGATGCCCCATTCGTATTGATTATGTAATTATGGAATGTGTAGTACACCTGAATATACGGCCAAGTCAAAAGTGAAATGTTGCAAAATGCATTATTATTGTCAACAGTGAATTCTTCTTTCTGTTGTAATATTTGATGGATGGAGGACACCTAATTGAAATATCATAATACAATGACAAGAGTGATATCTACGTCCAAACTTGACTTACAGAAGTTTTATGAGGGGTTTATATGTACATATATGTATGTGTGTGTGTGTATATATATATATATATATATACAAGTGTAAGGAGATAACAGATAACATATACAACAGCTTGGGAAACCCTCGTGGAAATAAATACAATTGAGAGAAATGAAAATGAGAGAATACTGGTTGCGTCTCAGTGGTCTGGTGGTTAAGGGATTGGCGTTCTAAGCCAACGACCCGGGTTCGATTCCCGGCGGAGACATTTTTTCAACCTTTGCAAAAATTTCAAAAAGCCTTCTGTGGGGAACTTTGATTTAAGCTAGAAACCATTATTCTCTCATTTCCATTTCTCACTTTTATATATATATATATATATATGAACAGAGAATGATGGAACGGAATGAAGCAGGTCACTCGGTGTATTTACAAGCTTTCGGCTCCTGACCTTCCTCAAGTTTATTTGCTAAATCAAACAGAATGAAACAAATAATAATAATAAGCAACTTAACAAAACTAAAGACAACAGAACAGAATATATATATATATATATATATATATGTGTGTGTGTGTGTGTGTGTGCGTGGGTGTGTGTGTGTGTGTGTGTGAAGAACATCAACTTATACATTTCGGAGGTGCTTCCTTTCATAATGTATGAGTGAAGACGCATATAACGCATCGCGTGAAATAAACAGAATCAATGAATTTCAGCTACGTGTCCGCTTTCCGCTTTATATGCGTCTTCACCCCTCAAAAAATGTTTGGAAACTAAAGTTCCATCGGTTATATCTCTCTTGTCATGGCATAATCATCGCTTTGTTTAGTATCATTAGAAAGTGTGTTTATTTCTCAATAAAATGATACCATATTTGTAATGATTTTGCAGTCATGGAATGTGCAGTACATCAGGATAAGGGGCAGGGTTAAAAGTGAAAAGTTGCACAATGCACTGATAAGCACTGGTATTGTTAGGCAGAGCACTCTTGTTTCTTTTATATAAGAGAGTGTAATTTTGTAATTGACTGTGGGCTATTGTTCTCTACTGGTGATGCACGAATGTCAAATTCTATAGAATCATGAATATGAAATTCATGCACCATGGTAACAAGTCAGGCAAGATTCGCTACTGTTTGGTCATGAACTTCGCAAAGCGTGATGCCTAGAATTGAATTAAAGCCTTAAAGTTATATCGTGCTTTTTCTTTCTTTTACAGGGATGAATTCATGTGATATGATGTGTTTCACATTATTTTTTTTGAATTGTTTTAATGCTTGCATGTTTGTTCGACTTCATGCATGTTTGTTTACTTACAGTGCGTATGTTGCTCATGGAAGATCATCTGATAACACAGCAGCCCTGTATTTCTCAAGAATTAGGAAAGGAGAATGCACAGCCCGAATAAAAGCAGTGCATTTTGCAGCTGCTCACTTTTGACCTTGCCCCTTACTTTGATGTACTGCACATTCCATGATTGCAAAATCACAACAAATGGGGTATCATTCTGAAGAGGAATAACCATACTTTCTAATGATACTAAACATAGTAATGATCATGCCATGACAAGAGAGGTATAATCGATCATACCTGAGTTTCCAAACTTTTTTTGAGGGGTTTATATAAATATAGACAAGTGTAAGGGAATAAACAACAGCATGCGGCTTGTCATTGTTCAAAACTCACCTGCCCCCGACAAAGGAATTAGTCAATGAGGTTGAAGATTTTTCAGTCTGTCTGACAATATTGAATCTGTTGTCGCCGAAACCACTGGCCCGTCTCTTTGGTCTAGTGGTTAAGACAATGGCGTTCTAAGTCAGTGACCCAGGTTCGATTCCCGGCGGAGACATTTTTTCAACCTTTACAAAAATTTCATAGGGGAGGACAGCTCTGGGGAACTTGGCGACGCAACCACTATTCTCTCATTTTTATTTCACTCAATTATATACAAATATGTAGCATAGACCTGTTCACAAAGTTATTCAAATTTATGGATGTTTCTTTCCTGGGGACCTAGTAACGAGATATTCCATTAACCTGTTATTAATGAATGAACTACAATACTTGGAATCCAGTTTGCATATATTACTTGTTACTATATGTCTGACAAGCCTCGGACAAGCTTTCAGGTTGTCAAGAACAACCTTTGTTTAAAAAGTATGCATAAAATTTGAATATATTTGTGAACAGGTCTATTGTCCAGCATCGACTGATGTAAAACTGCACAAAAATAATAAATAAAACGACCGTTGGACAGATAAAATGATAGGAACTTTCGTCCATAGAATTTTGGGTTTGTTCATTGTTAACTTATACATGTATGTAAATTTATTTATATAAGAAGAAATATATACCGACATTTGAATTATCCTGAGTTTTAATAAAACATTAGCAACAATTTACCTGTAAATGGAATATTAGAGAGAAATTCATTCTTGTTTTCTTGTCAACAATTTTCAGAAAAAGGAGGAGAAGGCTTTTTAAATAGTTTGATACATATTTGGATAGTTTATTTTTTTAAAGATGCATGACCTCCGCATTTGAACTGATCTCCATGATTTTAATATCTGATCTAACAACCCCAAGCCTCTGTATGCCAGCTTTATAAGAGATATACGCAGTGTTTTATATTTATCACAACTTCAAGGATTCTTTATTATAAAAGATAATAATTATGCAAAGCTATAAATGGGAATCGGGTAAGCAACTGGCATATTAGATATCTACTTTCACAGTAGAATAATATTGGCGCAATACCAGTTGACAAGAAATATGGAGACCAATATTCGTGGACTGTCACAACCATTTGCCGTAGAATAGAAAGCTATTAACTTCCTGCAATCTAAATTATCTAATTACTGTTCAATACCAAACTGCTACATTGGCAGGATTTGTAATCGTGATACAGGTTGCAACTTCTGTCGAATATTTCAACTTGTTTATAATGGGGGCTTGACAAGTGCAAGGTTGTTTTTTTTTTTTTACAAACGAAAAAACGAGATAAACTTCAATTTGAATGGTAATAAAGTTTCACAGCTTTCATCTCCTGGTTCAGAAAAAAAGCAATAAGATATGAAATAATTGGATTGATCATCAGAATTTTCCCCAGTACTTCACAAAATTTTCTAGATAATAAAGAGAAATTGGACAATTATAATAACAGTACTTTCTTTCATAGCACCTTACAATTTTGAAAATGAAAGTTCGCGCTTGTTGTAAACGAAAAAAGAGACAACGCATGAAGATGAAACAAACAGTGGATGATAAATTGCGATAATTGGTTAGTGCTAGAAGCATGGGCAGTAATATGAAAAAGGTTTAGCTTATTTCAAATAAGGAGGGATTTGAAGAAAATAATGACAACCAAACGAACACCAACAGTCCAGTAAATGAGCCTTTTCAGAATCGCAATAAAAACCTCTGCGATTGGACTATTCAAAAAGAGATTAAGGTTGAATATTTTGGTATCAAGAGACATTAAGATTTCTTGGAATATTGGAATAACAAAGGCTCAATAGAAGATCAAGGTGGAAGTCATGAAACAGATGAGATGAGGGGAAAACAGCAAGATCAAGAGTGGGCGCAGACTAAGAAAGTAGGCCTACTAAAGGATAGCCAGAAACGCCCCCTCCTTCCAAAAATAACGAGGCGAAATTTTGTCATTAATGAGCAGGTCGGGAAACATAATAAGGATCAATATATACATGTATCTTGACCGTGGAATCACCTATTTCAGAACTCGGTTAAACTGATAGATGCGGGTAGTAATTCAAAGTTTCATCCCACACACATAAAGTTTGCAGATGAAAGATGGAATCTCGGAATTATCATTTGATTTAATTCTGCGAGACAGGAATTTGGCAAGTTTTGACAGGTGTGTTACAAAAATCTCCACGTGATACATATTTCATTATTGCTAATGACATTCTCACACTTTAGGCCACGGATTCTTCCTCTTATGACATCCATGACACAGTTGATTACTCACGTATGATTCATGTAATGCAGCCACTCGCTACAGGCAGGAAATCTTGACACATTCTCTCTCACCGCGGCACACGTGCGAGTCTTTCCTTCCTCTTTGCAACCAAACATGTTGCCAGTTGAACGGATGTGTAATTGGGGAAACTAAACGCCAGCGTCCTTAATCGTGCGGCTATGCGCGCGCCCGATATCTTTATCAATGGTTTGTAAGGGGAGAAAGGCATCAGTAATGGGTAGGTGACATTGAGGCAGCTGTTACTAGCCATCTGATGGCAGAGGCTAACCAGTCATCCTAAACAGCGGGTCCATACGATCCCCATTATCGATCACACCCAGCGGCTATTTGCGAGGCTAACGGGAGGTTTAAAGCGCGTAACAGCTACAGTCACATTACGACCATAGTAATCACACACGCGGCAGAGGGTGTTGACCGTATAATTGAAATTCTTTTACGACCTTGCACCAATCATGACAATGATCAGATCAAAGCCATGATGCATCAACAAGACACCCTCAAACCATCATGCAAACAAAAACATCCTCACGCGGTTACGACGCTAGTAGTTTGCGATTCCAGAAACTTTGTTATTAGATTTTTTTTTGACAAGAAACGAAGAAAAGGTGTTTATTTGTGGAATCAAATATGGTTTTTTTTCAATATTAGATATTTCATTTTCACAATTTTCTTTGAAAAAACACGGGGGCACATTTTTGTTGTTGTTGCAAGTAGACCTATCGCTCTTTTCATATCTACTCGAGATCGATTACTATGTCAAAACTGGCCAACCCTATAGTTCTAGCATCTCTCTATGAACTTTTATTCAGAACGAATCCAGATGTCATTACTCCATGCAGAAGACGACGTGTTTAGAAATCGGAACATAATTAGCCTGGTACACAGCCACCATTGCCTTTATGCGATTGATTGACTATCAGTTAATTATGTCGTTATTGGAAGATGAGAAGATCATCATGACCTAGCAATCTTCCTGAATGAGAATGACCCATTTTCGATCTCAGATTGAATACTTGAATGATGTTCAATAAGTGATTTGTAATGTAAGGATCCGCTTTGACAGGATATTAGCTGATACATGTCAATCTCTCGACCTGCGGATCCTACAATGAGCTATTCTCTCGAAGCAGCCGTTGATGATGCGCCGTCAGAGACAGTAGATAAGTCGTCTCTCTGAAGGAAATGAAGCGTTTGCTGAAATAAATGAAAAACTACATACTTAATTTCGAGTGACATATGCTGTGACGTCAAAAGCTATTAATCCGTTTCAGTAAGTTTAAATATGAATACAATTATATTTTCTAACGGGGGTATTTGAGTGTTGTGCTAACATCGTGAGTTTTGTCAGGCTCTTTACAGCCACGCACTTGTGGCGTTATAAGAATACTAAAGAGCAGGGGGCAATCGAATACCGCATTTGCGGAGGCCGAAGAAAGTAAACTCATGATTGCTCCAAAGGCTAGTCTGTGTTTTGACAGTCTTCGTTTGCAGAGGTGAAGTCTTTGAACTCTAGCACAATATATTATTTTACTTACTAGCATGATTTGGCTATATTATCTTACCCATATTAGCCAATACAAATTGAATTGTCAGAATTTAGTGATGATGGGCAGTTGGGTAGAATTATATATACTGCACATATAACCGATTTCAACTATTGGCTTCATTTAACTTCGATGTATAGAACACTTCTATTTTATGAAGTCTAATTCTTTGAGTAAATGCTAAACAAAGCTTCATGTATGCATACTATGCGATATGGCTACGAACCGAATTTTGAAATATTTGCAATAGCATATGATTTAAACATTCAAACATGTGAAATCTCAAATTATCTAGGTTTGGAATAGTCATATGAATAACAAATCAAAAATTTGGGGGTCTCAAATAATTGTACAAGATGGAGGAAAGCCGAATCGGCTCCGAATCATAGTGAAGTCAGAACATTCGAGGGATTGTCTACGATTTTGCCTTTATCGCGAATAGTCTTACAAAGTACTAAATTTCGATTGTGGTATTCACATTATTATTCAGAACCTAAACCAAGAAGATTGTGTTTTTCTAAATTTCACCATTTTGAAAAAGTAATAGCATTTGATATAAACATTGAAACACAGAAAATTGTAGTAGTAAAGAGAAGACAGTCAAATCGAAAGTACGGCCTATTGCGAACCTTCTAGTCGGAAGAAAGGCTAAATCGGCTCCAAATCGTAGTGACGCCAGAGCAGTCCTACGATTGTCGACGATTTGAAGCTTATTTGACCCTTATTCCGGTAGAAGGTAGATAGTGCCACAAATTTAGTATTCATATTATTGTCCAGAACCAGAATAAGGAAGATTTTTAAATTTTGTTTAAAAGTCCAAGTTTAATGCTATTGCGATTAATTTCCCAAATCGGATGCAGTATATTGTATAGGGTGCGGTGTTCTTAAAGCCCCTTTCACAATTGGTCTGCGACCGTTTGCGACCATTTGGTCGCACGACAGGCTGCAACAGGCTTCAATCGCCATCGATCTCATCAGGTCGCAGAAAGGCATTCACAAATGCAACAGCGGTCGTAAAACAAAAGCGACTAGAAGAGACCGTTGCACGAGTAAGTCGCATTTGCTCGCATATGCTCGTGCGAGTGGTCTTGCGTTCACATGCGAGTGTTGCACGAGTGATTGCGAGTGGCTTGACGCCAATCACAATAGTCGCACAATCGATTGCATGGTCGTGCGAGTGGATGTGAGACCATGCGATCGCTCGTGCGATTGAATGAGACCGGTGCAAGTGGTCGTGAGAGTATTCGTGCGAGTGGCGTGGGGTATAAAAACCCCCTCGACAATTGACCGGTAGTCAGTTTCAAGTTGGCCTTCTTAATAGTCAAGATGCCAAAGAAGAAAGTTATAAAGAAGAGAAAGTTGTTAGAGGAGGGCCCTGTTGCAGAGGATCATCTCCATAGTCCCCCTATATAAACCCCCGAGGAATAGTCGCATACAGTCTCATACAGTCGTGCAACGGTAGTAAGATGTGCTGCGATCGGTCGTGCAACAGTCTCATGGTCTTAGCACAATCGCACCCATTCGCAAGACCGGTCGCTAGCGCACGTGCGAGTGTTGCACGACCTCCAGCCCACCCACTGCGACTATTGAGTCGTGCGAACTCTCGCATCTAATCGTGCAACGTTGTGCAACACTCATACGAGAATCGCATGACTGGTCGTACGACCTAATGCGAGTGAATCGATCGCATCTGGTCGTGTCTGGATTTTGAGCATGTTCAAAGTTCAGATGCGACCAGTCACGACCGCCTCAGGTTCGTGCGACCGCCTGCAACGACTGCGAGTGGTCGCAAGACACCAAGCAATCGGTCGTGCAACACCCCGAAAAATCTGTTGCAGGCGGTCGCAAACTGGTCGCAGACCAATTGTGAAAGGGGCTTTAACTAACTTCTTGTCTTATGATATCCAGAAACTGTCTGTTTATTTGTCTGTTAGGCCATTTCCCCAGCATAAAGTGCATAAGGTTTTCATCTTGAATAGCACATAAACCCAAATGGTTACCAACCAGCTTTAAAGCCCCTTTCACAATTGGTCTGCGACCAGTTTGCGACCGCCTGCAACAGATTTTTCGGGGTGTTGCACGACCGATTGCTTGGTGTCTTGCGACCACTCGCAGTCGTTGCAGGCGGTCGCACGAACCTGAGGCGGTCGTGACTGGTCGCATCTGAACTTTGAACATGCTCAAAATCCAGACACGACCAGATGCGATCGATTCACTCGCATTAGGTCGTACGACCAGTCATGCGATTCTCGTATGAGTGTTGCACAACGTTGCACGATTAGATGCGAGAGTTCGCACGACTCAATAGTCGCAGTGGGTGGGCTGGAGGTCGTGCAACACTCGCACGTGCGCTAACGACCTATAGCGACCAGTCTTGCGAATGGGTGCGATTGTGCTAAGACCATGAGACTGTTGCACGACCGATCGCAGCACATCTTACAACGTTGTACTACCGTTGCACGACTGTATGAGACTGTATGCGACTATTCCTCGGGGGTTTATATAGGGGGACTATGGAGATGATCCTCTGCAACAGGGCCCTCCTCTAACAACTTTCTCTTCTTTGTAACTTTCTTCTTTGGCATCTTGACTATTAAGAAGGCCAACTTGAAACTGACTACCGGTCAATTGTCGAGGGGGTTTTTATACCCCACGCCACTCGCACGAATACTCTCACGACCACTTGCACCGGTCTCATTCAATCGCACGAGCGACCGCATGGTCTCACATCCACTCGCACGACCATGCAATCGATCGTGCGACTATTGTGATTGGCGTCAAGCCACTCGCAATCACTCGTGCAACACTCGCATGTGAACGCAAGACCACTCGCACGAGCATATGCGAGCAAATGCGACTTACTCGTGCAACGGTCTCTTCTAGTCGCTTTTGTTTTACGACCGCTGTTGCATTTGTGAATGCCTTTCTGCGACCTGATGAGATCGATGGCGATTGAAGCCTGTTGCAGCCTGTCGTGCGACCAAATGGTCGCAAACGGTCGCAGACCAATTGTGAAAGGGGCTTAAGTCTTACGCACCATACAATTCGTAATCCTGTATTCGTATACTGTCTGTAGTCTTAAAAACTTGTGATGCTTGAAACTTATTTTCATGAAATAAAATTTTATATATATAAATACTTTAAGAGAAATGTGGCATTCAAAGAAATGTGCCTTTTCGAAACTAAGAAATTTGAGTAAATCTTGAATCTTGTGCCATATCATGCTATATCAAAAATATACCAAGCTGCAGGAACATCGGATTCTAAATCAAATCCATTGCTTCAACTTGTATACCTTGCATTGGGATTCCATGAAGCGAAGGGCATTACTTGGACTTTCATATGAAGGCATTTTTTTCTGGGACAAGGTTTCTTCCACACGGAAAGCCCTGTCACATCATGGACCCTCAAGAAGAGATCAAATTGCTAGAATTCCAATTGCTTTGAATTTTAATCACGACCTGATCTTGTCACCGACTGATCCGTCAATGCGATAAGATCGTGATCAGACAGAGTCCAGATTTTTTTAATGGGTATTTTTTTAAGAAACCCCGTTTTCAAGAAAAAAAAATCATCCGTTTTATTCTTGAGGTACACGCTTAGTAGGTCACTTGCATATGGAACAGTTTCAATCCGGAAAATGTTAAAGTTCACTACAAATGATTCAGAAACATGGATGTCAACGTCATGCATCCTATTTTAAACACAGCTTTCTTCAAGGGCGAATATCCTGGGGGATGGGTACACCCCCTACTTTCAAGGAAGGAGGGTGGCCTGTTCATACATGTATATTGTACCCAAAATGTTCAAGGAAAAATTATTTCAAAATCAATCAGTTATTGAAAATTTTGACAAAATTAACATAAGTGACTCTTGTAGTCCTGAAATTTTATCTTTAAAATGCTATTAAAATACTAAACATAGGTTTAGAAAAGTTTATGAAAAGTATGCCTGGGTGTGTGTGTGTGTATGTGGGTGTGTGGGTGTGTACGTATGGGTATTTTTGTGCTTTCACTCGTGTGTGTTCGCGCGAGAAATTTTGGCTCCTCATTGCGATCACCCCCCCCCCCCTCCCCATTCCTCGGAACAAATTTACGCCACTGACTATTGTACAGTGTAGTTTATCCCATGTCAAGTAATAAGCCAATGATTGGTGGAAATTATCTACATTCCTTGGGTGGTATTCTGAGTACCATTCTATCACTAAAAAAATTGGGTGGGGGGGGGGGGTCTTTTTGGGGGAAAAATTGTATTCTCAGATCAGACCACTTTTTATTTCGGATTTTATCGCATATTTTATACATGTCAGTCTCAAAACTCTCGCGTGCCTATACACTTGTACGCATGGGGTCCGCTCGCTATTCATAAGGACCGCTATTCATAGAAAAGAGCTATTCATTTAACACGCGTTATGAATAGCGGTCCTTATGAATAGCGGCCCTTATGAATTGATGTCGTCATGAATAGCGAGGTAATTTGTGTATGGTCTGCTCGCTATTTAGAAGAACCGCTATTCATACAAAACCGGTATTCATTTAGTCACGCGTTGTGGATAGCGGTCCTTGTGAATAAGTGGTCCTTATGAATAGCGGTCCTTATGACTAGCGAGGTTACCCCGTACGCATGATACTTGCAGCTTTAAACGCTTACGCCTGTCATATTTTGTGGAAGAGATAAAAATGAAACTTAAAATAAGGTAGGGGGCTATTTTATCTCTTGGAAGCACGGTAAGTGCCATATTTCTGGACAAATAGGGTGCTAGTGGTGAGATCAAAATAAACCACAAAAGATACTAAGTACTGACTATATTTCTCAAGCAACAATATCATATTATGATTATCAAATTCTATTTCAAGATTTTTGCCAACAAAATATCACACCTGCAATGAGGCCTGGGATGGTGTTCTAAGACGTCTGAAATTACCTCAATCATTTTCAAGGAAATCCTAGCAAAAGCGCTTTTGCGCTTTGAGGCACGCCCGGTAGTGAAATGTGTAAAAATAGCGCATTCGCTGTTTGCCCAAGAGACTGGCAGAGAGCAATTCTACTGGCTGAGCATTATGAAACTTAAATCTTAGGACATTTCTTTTTGGTTATTGCATCATAAATGGACGTGTCTTAAGTCCACCGCACACTGAACGATCGACTGCGATCCGATTTTGGAAATAAATAGCAATAGCATTAAATATGGAAATTTTAACAAATAAAATCTATCCGATTCAGGTTTTGAACAATAATATAAATATTAAACCTAGGGTTTTGGTGGTGCGTTGTCTTCTTTATACCCGGAATAAGAGCCAAGTCGGTTTCAAATCGTAGACAATCGTAGGACTGCTCTGACGTCACTACGACTCAGAGCCGATTTGGCCTTTCCTCCGACTAGAAGGCTCGCAGTAGGCAGTATTTTTTATTTTACTATTTATATGAATATTCAGTATTCAGAACCTCAATCAAATATATTTTATTTGTTTAAATGTTTATATCAAACGCTATTACGTTTTATTTCATAATCGGATCGTAGACAAATCGTATAGTGTGTGGTGGCATTTAGATGAGGTAAATCTCGCTGAAACGGTTCTCAGAATACTGATTTTAACAGATTTTAAGGGTATTTTATCTCACTGACTTAAAATCTCAGATTTTATCTCAGATTAAATGAATCTCAGAATACATCCACTTATTACTATTGTTTTTACATTATAATGTTTCGAATCATGATACATTTGATATGTTTCGCAATGTATTTTGTTGCTTATTTGACAACCCTCCTGTTCTATACACAGGTGTATCAATAAAAAGTATACCCAACTTTGGTAGCTTCTGATTAAAAGTTCTTGCCAACGTGACCTTTAAATTTATTTCATGGTTTAGAGTAACTTAAATTCTGCCTAATGATATCCCATTTCTAACCGTGCTGCAATGCATAAATGACTGAGCAGTAGGCTTTTCAAAAGAAATTATCGAAATCCTTTTGTACTATAAGTTTTGGCTGAAACAATAAAAGTGTCAAAAGCAATTTTTTGCATTTGTTAGTTCAGTCTGAAAACAATCGATGGATTGTTTTTATTCATTTTGTGTATTAAAGCAGGGAAGTTGATAATTTCTACTCAAACTCATTGAAATGCTTATTATAAGCCAAAATTATGATATTCTTCATGATATGATAACATAATTCCACATCCCTAATTTAAGGTAATCACTTCTTCATTGAGTCATTCAAAATGGACAAAGTTCATTTAAGATGCTAACTTTTTGATGAAAGTCTAATTTCAATTACTTTGGTAATTGTCAATACAGGTATCCTTCCTTGCAGTCAATCAATCTTTGAGGTTGGTAACCATTTGGGTTTATGTGCTATTCAAGATGAAAACCTTATGCACTTTATGCTGGGGAAATGGCCTAACAGACAAATAAACAGACAGTTTCTGGATATCATAAGACAAGAAGTTAGTAGGCTGTATAAAATAAATTAAAGTTATCTTATAAACAAGGTCCAGTGAAAGTTAGATACATTGGATCACTTAAACAATGAAGCATGGAGGTAGGAATGAGAATCTAACTTTCAAGAGGATCTTAGACTACAAAAGTAACACATCTATATGGCTTGATCAACATTTTGGTGTATCAGCCTGTCACAACTATATATGTCCAGAGGACTCTGACATGTTATTCTAGATATAGGTTGTTTGACCAACTCTCTCATACCAAGAAGAATAAATACTAGAAACAGTAATTTGAAGTTAATATTCTATTTAATATAGAAGATCCCCATCTTGGAATATAAATCTTCAAATGAAATCGGAATATAATACAATCGGTTCAGTAATCAGGGTAACAGTAAACAATAAAACAATATGGATTTGAATAATATAAATACTAATATCACATGTGCATAATTATTATTCTCATTTCAATACTAATAGGTAGTTAAACGTTATAGGCCTGTCCACAAAATAAATGTTCACTAGACTTATCATGCTTATCGCTTCCTGGTTGTGGTTTCCATGTCGAACCTGAAGATTGGAGGGTATTGACGAAGAGTTCTACATCGAGCGCGATGATCTGAAGGAACAATGAAGTGGAGGTTGCGATATCCTTCCCTGAAGGATCTCTGTCGTTGTCCTGAAGCTGTACTAAGCTTGGGTGAACGACTTGTCTAATCGCACCTTGAAAACCGACGAAACGCGTGTCCGATCATTCCACAAAACCGTGAAATCACGGATCCTTAGCATTAGTAAGATCTAGAAAATTCCGCCGTAGTCTGTTTGGAAAGTTCTGCTTACTATCACAACAGGCTGCCTACCATGGCATCTTAGGCGTGGCTCTCTGACAAATCTTGCAGCAACCTTATTAGCTCAACACCTGCAAGCAAAACGGCAACGCTAGTATGCACGCATTGCCCTAGCTTGCCTTAGCTTTCCAACCTAGCAGGAAACAGCTCTACCATGAAATAACAAAAGAGTGCATGCTACAGAAAACCCTAGCTACTATAAAAACCTGACATGCTTAGGAATTACAAACACCAGCAATTGTAAAATATGCTATGTACCTTTGACACAGCCCAAACTTTATACAAGACTATTTCGACGACACTTTTTAAAAACGCTGTTGCTTAGTCATCTGTGGTAGAAAAGTTTTCAATAAGGTATTATTAGACAGAAAACAAATTACTCTTTACCATAAACTAGATCGCAAGGTCACATTTGTTATTTCTAATTACAAGCTACGAATTTTGGTTACCTTTTTTGGGGTACGCACTGTAGTTTAAGGTCTAGCCTTCGATATTGAACTATCACTAAAATTGAACCATGACGACTTCTTGACATGACCAGAGAGAATGACTATGGAGAGAGTATTGAGGGAAAAGGAAAAAAAGTGTGTAACCATGAAACATATATAGCACAAGACTGCTGCAGTCAGATTTGGCTCATAGCAGACTGCGATCTTTTATTAATTTGAAATACTACAGCAGTGAAAATATAATTTGAGTTAGAATAACATTATTACCATTAACGGACGAGTGTCCCGTCTAATCCTCTGAATTCGAAATTAAAGCATACACATGACCTTCTGCGACCAATATACTGAAATAGGTAAGTACTATAGCCATTCCCGAAGGAAATAGTTTTGCTATTGGGGCGTGAGCCAGTGCATTCAACGGTCTATATAATCTTACCGAGCTTTCCCCCATTCCTCCCCGGAGACCAGTCAAATTTCAATCATGCCATTGAACTTTGTTCCTGAACGTCATTTAAACTATTATCTTGCTTTTTCTGAGAAAGAAAAGTTTGGTAATATACAATTACAAGCCCCCATGGAGGATACTTGCAGAGTTTAGGGGCAGGGTACGGTCTTAAGTGTAATGGTCTTCCAGATTCCTTGAGAGTCCTCTACGCCATCTTGACCGCATACTGCGAATACAACAGCAGATGTCTGCCTCATTAGAGGTGGCGAGGGGTCTGATCGTCGATTTTTACCACTTCTGTGATTCTTCCTTCATCATACATGCTTTTATTTCCGCGCCCTCTGGAATATCTCTCTTATCTCCCCCCCCCCCCCCTTTCTCCATTGATATATTAGTACATTAAGATTTGTATCATAATTGGGTAAGGGAATGTGGTGTGTATTTTTGTGGTGTTTTTTTTTTTTTTAAATATATAGTGGGGTTTTTTTTCTTCTTTTAAAAAAAAACTGAATCGAGTATTCATGACGTGATCACAAGTCCAATCCTTGGTTCCCCTTGCCTTTGTTCCGTTTTGGGGGTAAATTTTGTTTTGTTTCTCTTTTATTGTTCTACATTCAATGGTATTATATAATACAGGGCTCTCCTGTAAAGTCGATTTTATGTACTACTTAAAGAGAGCCCTCTGTATCAAGAAAAGAGAATAAACAAAGAACTATTGATAATGTTTGATTACCATTATTGCATTGTATTTATCCGTTTTACAGAGTTTAAAGGGCTGGTAACATTTGTCCGATAACGATAACGATAACGAGATTTTCAATTAAAGGTACACCCTACCATATGGTGTGTACGTGTGAGCATGCTTGTGTCTGTTAATAGTAGGGCAGCTCTAGGGTGTAAATCTCAATATCGTTATCGTTATCGGACAAATGTGACCAGCCCTTAAGAGTGCCTCAGTAGCCACGGTTCATTTGTTTTTGCTAGAATAATAATGATAATAATAGCTTGCCTGACGTAGCAACAGCGCGCGCGCGCGTGTGATGTGTGCTTCGACTTCTGAGGTGCAGTGGCTCGTTGCGGGCGGGCGTGGTGGTCCGTCGCTGGGTGCTCAGAGAGGGTCTTTTTTTCTGCATATGACTAATGATCTCTTCATTCATACCAAAGGCCCTTTTTTCTGCAAATGACTAATGATCTCTTCATTCATTCAGGTGCTGACATCATAATCTCGTTACTAGGTCATTGTTGCTGTTGTATATGTCTTTTCCATGTAGCGCGTTGCGCTAAGCCCTCTAAAATGATTCAGAGAAATGCTGAATCATAATTATGAGCACTTCGGTATGCATCGGAAATTGCCACGGCGAACAGGAAACGCTTATTTATTCAAACAATGTGAATTGTTATAATATTATTGCTGTTATGAAAGTGACTCTAATATCCGCTACCGTTTCTCTGAATGCAAACCCGATGACTGCGATACGAAAAATATTATCCATATTCTCATTTTGTTGTATCATGCATTGCTCGTTCCCACTATTTTTTTGAAGACTTAAAAATCTTTCTACTCTTTGGAGCCTATAACTCACAAGCGTAGCTTTCTCCTTAGGCTCCTCCATATTTCACTTTTCTTTTTCAATTTAGTCTTTTCAGTCAATACTGCATGTAAACATATAGATTTGAGGTACTCAACTTTTTTATTTTCTCTCACAATAGATTTCATGTTCGTTTGTAGGAATTTTTTGTATGTTGTAAATGAGAGCGATACAGAACTTTGCTGTGCCAGTATTGATTAATGAAATGCTCTTCACTTTTATATCAAAAGATTTTATTAAAGTATATTATAGTTTAAAACAATTGTAAGCTTGTTTTTATGCGACCTTACGTAGTGATATTTCACTAGATGACAAGCATTTAAAAGTTCAACATCCTGTAAGTTGATTAAAAATCGTTTGCAATAGTACGAGAATACAAAATAGAGCAAAAAGGCTTGTTATATTTTTTAATAAATGTCTTAAGTTCTTACATGACATATTCAACCGTTAACAGCGTAAAACTACGCTATAAAATGGGTTCAATTGAACTCAATGTGACAATTAACGAGCACGTGTTGAACGCAGAGAAGTCAATGTTTATTATCCACGTGATGAGATGACGTATGGCTTCGAGACAGTGTTTGAGAGTGTTTCTTTGCGGGGTGGAGAATTCATTTTGCGGTTACACCGTTTGGCTTCTAGCTCTGGGGCCAAACATACCGACTTGTAGTTTGCAGCAACAACTGGAAATAGAGTTGCCCCTCGCTGTTGATTCAGTGTTGTCTTTAACATTCTGATAAAACAAAACGTAGCCCGTGTGTCTTCATCCTGAGGCCCAGGCGATCGCTTCATTATTGCTTCATTTTGATCGACATTTCCCTCCTTTTCTGCGGCAGGTCTTTCCTCCCTGCGTCGACAGCAATTATTCTCTTTGAAAACAATCCCTTGTCCATTGACCACTGACAAACAGCTAAACATTCGCAGAGTTAATTTTTCTGTTAATTGGAGGCAGGGTCGAGGCCCTAGCTTCCATCATGCCCGTCACTTGTTATACGCGTATTTTATATCTCTTCATTCAGACTCAAAACGGGTGTGTTTTTTTTTCTCAACATAAACTCAGAATAATGGCTAAGTCGTAAACGCAATTACTTTCAATATATGATGTATTTTCATTTAATTTCTTTCTCAACATAAACTCAAAATAAAAATTGTGAACGCAGTTTATTTTCAAATATGAATAGTAATTTCATTCTCAGAACCATTGTAGCTGAAAACACCTTTACTTAATTAACTGCGATCTCATTCAGATAGAGTGTTAGCTGCGTTTTTTTAAAATTGAATTGATGAAGATGATACAATCTACCATAATACGAACTGAGAATTGTAATGGCAATATAATTAACGGAACATCACTGATAAATGACGACAATATACTTTATCGACAATGTGCGTGTGTAGTATAATAGTAAAAACAAGTCAAAGATGGTGAAAATATGAGCACTTTGACAAGTTGAGGATTCCCAGAAGAAAAATGCTCAGATGATAAAATACGGAGTGCGTTCCATGGTGCATGAGCGTGTGTACTTGATACTGAGACACATTTTTATGGAGAAAAAAAATGGTGGTATATTAAGCAGGTATATAAGGAAATTTGGATGCATGTAAAGATAATTCAGGATAAAGTAGCGCTCCCGCCGCCTTCACTAAGATTATAAGATTTGATAAACCCCATGAAGATTATTTTCATGCATCTCGTTTTGACACAATTTCGATTTTATTTGTACCAGAGAAGAGGAAAAGAAAGTGAAAGAATAAATTACATTGTTTGTTCATCGTTAAACTAAATTTTGTTATTCGGTTTTGTTGTAGTGAAATTCTCGTCAAATCTAGTTATCTCTTTTCAGAGCTGTGTATCAAAAACATGAGAATAACCAGAATGCATTACATTACTTTTGCGAAACTTTCAATTAATATATTTAGCCTTTAGATGACAACTGACACAGTTTCTTTCTTTGATGGACGTCTATCCACATATTATATGCAGACAGGGTTACCCTAAATTCCAAATCCTGTGTATATTGGGGAAGAAAGAACCTGGATTATCATATTGATCGGGCCTATTTATTTCTGATCTCCTCTCACCTTTTGATCTCTCCACTTCAATTTCTTCCCCCTGACCGGGATTTGAAGGGCTTTATTGCACTGAATACATATCATCAGTGGGGTACTTGGATGATTGCAGACAGGGGTTAACAAACCCCGCGAGGTATAAACGAGACCACGTGAGATTACCCGATTTGGTGATGCGAAATCGTACGTTCCCCAAAAATGAATGATGGTGTTTTTCATGTAACAAAATTTCATCGTGGTGTAAATGATATTGTAAATATTCTAAAGAAGCTGTGAAAGATAGGAGCTTTCAGTTTATGACGTAAATTCAATTTCGGATGTTCGGTATAGTTGACGCAGTATCCAAATCTTCATTTAATTTCAAATGTTTTTGCATGCTTAATTAATCGTTGTTGAACTGTTGTAGAATGAAAATTAGATTTTTTTTTCCTTCACTAAAATATATTTCCACAACACTGCGTTGTATATTGCAATGAAAGTGATAAAAAAAAGATACCAAGCCCTTCAGTCCATAAGCCTATTATCAGTTCTGTGTGAAATGAAAACAAAAACAAAAACAAGACAAAAATATCGGAGTTTCATTAGCAGGAATTTTCACCCTGATTGTCGATTTTTGACGTTTGTTTATAGTTTCCAATGACTGATCGGGTAGAACCTTATTCTTTTAGTATCTATAGGCCATTAGAATCTACGCCATTCAAAACCAGTATTTTTCTTGATTCTCTGAAATCGTATTTTAAACATAGGATATACTTGCCTCTCGGCTCTGTAAGGTATTACCAACCGAGGTGCCAGTTTACTTTGATCCGTTTGATGTAAACGAAACGCTTGCGCGTGGGGCGTTACGTTCTCACAATACACGTCGCTTTAAACGGCTTTCTAAAGATTTTTCAAAAGCTAATGATCTTTAAATTTGTGGGTTTTTCTGGCTACATTTTACTTACCTTTTAACTAAAGTAGGTTTAGTCTTTCCCCATCTACAATTTTGACTAGAGTCCCTAATTTTACTTCAGTAAAGAAAACGAACATGGCTATTTGAGCTTCGCAGTGAATAGGCGCTTTACCATGTTTACCCTTAAAATTCTGCACTTGTTACAAAAGGTCAAAACTACGTGTCATTTTCTCGTAGTGAGCCATTGATTGATGATTTGTATCTCGTTGAGAAAAGACGGGGGAAAATTGATAGGAATTGTTATTTTATTTTCACACGTTTATTTACAGACGTTAGATCACTTGTCACTCGGTAATCCTTCTTTTAATGAGCACCTCGCCTCGCAAATGTGATAAATTAGATTTATGGATGAACTCTGCTGAAAACGAGAGGAGACAGATCTTGCGCTCGGTCGTCAGGATACCTCTCGCCGTCAGGTGACATTTGGGAAATCATAGTATTTACGAGTTAAAGATGGGTCAATCTAAAGACAGAAGTAAAAGAAAGGTCCCTAAAATGGAGCGCTTTAAACAACTGTTCTAATGGGGAAAAAAGTAATTCTGTGTATCTCAATTTGAAAACTTCTTATAAAACCTTTAAATTTTCAAAAAATTTAAAACTAATGGAAATTACAAGCCAACTGAACTTAGTATAAACAATTTGTTCACACTTTAAGTTCATTTTACTTCAGTTTTGAAGTAAAATTGCGATATTGGGCTTCTGTAATATTAACCTAAAGAATCGATTTTGTATTCTCCCAAATACTGTGCCATAACATCATTATGTTCCAGCATACCTATATTATCCAACACGAACTTTATTGAACGCAGTGGTTTCGGACCTGCGAAATGATTTCTGGATCCTGAACTAAAAGTAATGCTCTTGGGCTACAAACATCGTTCTTGGCTAGTTTCTGGCACCAGCGATCCAGTTTATAAGGCTGACATAATGTTTTGTTAATGCAATCTATGGTTTGAAGCCTTGTGGTTTGTGGAATGGCTAGCTTAATTTAGTTTGATAGGCTAATCTAAAGCTACACAATACGCGTTTCTTCATACGGGTCTTATACCGTTTTCTTTGTAACGTACATTTACGTGAGGTGTAACCTCCTATTAACTTTGATTTTCAGGAAGTGTCGTGGTCAGGGGCATAGTGGGACTAAAATTCCAGTGCGGAATTTCGGAGCGACCGGCGTTTTTTGCTGTTGACCAGCCTTTTTTGTATGGCCGGTCCTTATTAACCAAAATATTGACCGGCCAGTGGGGTAAACGCCGTAAATTGACCAGGAGCGTCGATCGGGGGGGGGGGGGGGGGGGGGGGGCAAAACCGAAAATATTCTGTGAGAAGTTTGTTCAAACGGTGAAATGGGGACAAAGTCAAAATCTGCACAATATTAACTCAAGTGACCTAAACTACTCTATTTTTTATACTCACGAAACACATGTAACAGTAAACGCAATCATCTCCCCTTCAGTGACAGTGTCTCATTGCGTCCCCCAGGGAACTAAGTTAGGACCAATCCTTTTTGCATGTGAATAGGACGCCGGACGAAAATTTGTCGTTAATCATACACTTCCGGAAATTGATAAAAGTAATTCCATAATCACCTCTTCATTATCCCACATAATTCTATGTTGATATAAATATATCCTTACTTAAAACTTAATCCTGATATTAGGCTTTTTCTTATCTCGCCCATGATGAATGTCGTGTCCAATCTCATCACCATACGAGAGGATCTTTTAAAATCAGGTTGATTAAATACAATACAGAGATAGAGAGAGAGAGAGAGAGAGATCATAAATCCCAAATTCATTGTTTAACAAGTATCACATAGTTGTATAAGTTTACCCTTTTATTAAAATATGATCATGTATCTCCGAAAATGATGAGATCATGGGATCATTGACTTTTGATTTTTAAAGCAAATTTATTTGTCGTGTTACTGTTCCATTAACGCTAAATTCGGTGTCAACCTCTTACCCTTAATTCTGTTTATCTTTGTCTCTTCTTTTTTTGTGTGTATATTCTTTTTTCTATAGCTTTGTTGAGATTATTAAGACTTGCATAATACTTACATACATAATATTTATTTATGATGTATGTATTAATTGTTATTTCTTGAAAAAACTAATAAATAAATATATATAATATGAATAGAACAGGCCTATTGTGAAGAATCGCTAAATCCGTGGTCTAGGGATAAATGCTACATTGGATTACTTTGATATGGAAAGGATTTTTGAAAATACGCACCAAAGCACAAATGACGTTTTAATAATCCTGTTTTTATTAACTTCATTGTAAATAAAATCATGAGTTTCGTTCATTAGTCTCTCTCTCGCACACACACACACACACACACGAGTTCTCCCACACCTCTACTCGCACATTATGTTAACGCACACATGCTACAGAATAAAAGTGTAATGACAACATAAACCACTTTGGTAAAAACGTTCCCTGGATGTAAGGTGCCCGCATCGTCGCACTAATTTGTTTTCGCAATCGATAGACCCTATTATTAATGTGGCATTCCCCTGTACCAACATCACTCAGCGACACTGCCATCACGGTGGCGTCAACACAGTGACTTTACAAACACATCTTTTAAACTTTTGTAACATGAGAAATGCCTAGTAGAAAAAGTTTCAACTGCAATGAATTCTCGAACGGAATGTTGTCTCCGTATCAAAAATTGTACCGTTAACCCCAAATGACATGGGACTAATAAACAAAATTATGTGACATACGCCCAAGCATCGCCTCGGAAGCTATGATGTTAAACTGCATTTCTAAAGTCATTGGGATACCCTTTTCTCGGAATTGAAGTGATTGACGACTAAAAAAGAAAATCCTATTCAAACGTAAGCTATGACTCCTCCCATGACAGAGGATGACAGAGGACATGTATCAGACGTGACCGCGTAATATTACCAAAGCCTGAAACGTCGCTCCCTCAATTTGATCCAAATCATGTCCATTTACGACGAACGCACAAGTCGCCTCTTCCAAACTCGAAGTGATGCTTGTGCTGTAGTCACAGATGACTGGCTATATTTCAAGAGACTTTCATAGTCATTGAACTTGGTACAGTGAGAAAAAATGAACAAATAACAAGTGTGATATATTATATATGAATTAAAAAAAAAGTGTGATATATCATTTGATAAAGGACATTAGGAAAACTGATAAGATGTAAATCGAGTCTCATCAACGAAACAAAGTAACAAACTACCGAAAATGTTAATTTGAACTATATGCCCTCATTTACATGTATAACTCCACATTTTGAAGCAATGCACTTCTCGTTTGCTTTTATGAGATATTAAAAGCAGCTTAATCAGTGCAATCACCTAAACTTTACACTTGGTTGTTCTCGAAGTTGACGTACATGATAAGTGCTTTCCTTGATCGAACACAGACTCTTCCCTCTTAATTTCCCAATTGGCGTCTCGAGTGATGTGGTCGGCATCTTAACTCCCAACTGACATACACTAAGGTTTCAGAAGGAAAATTGATGTTAAAATTTCATGAATCTGCGTTGAGGCAGACTTCTGATAAGGGTAAGCCCCAAATCTAATTTTTGATTTTTGTTGATGAATTTCGAAACGGCTTAACCAAAGTTCATCTATCGTCCACACAGACTGGTTTCTGTTATGTTTTCCTTTTTGTTACTGTTGTCAAAACTTGTCACATTGTATTTTACGCGGCTGACCTTTTGTAAGTTGTCTACAAAGCCCAAACGATGGACAGGACTTCCGCGGCTGTATTATATTAAACTACACTGTATTTATCTTGAATCGTTCATCATAACGAAAAAGTTATAATGTCTTTTCATATTTTTCTTTATCCCTTTTATCGATTCTACTGTCGAAATTTTCTGAGAACTTACAACGTTGCATGCAGTCATTACACATTTCTTATCCTTATTTCTATATCCAGTTTACTGCATTCGGATATGCGCACAAATATGTCAACTTAGGTTTCCTTCTTCATTCTTACGTTGATTTAAATTTGTCAATTCTAAATAATTTTTATAGTTGCAAATTCGTGTTTCTTATTAGCATATTATTCCGGAATTTGCTGTTATCAAATTATTTTGCAAAAATTTTGACTTGAATTTTCTTGCCATATTCTTTCAGCTCAAATACAATCGTGAATAATTAAACCGCTTTAATTTTAACTTTGATTGTGTTGAAAATGCCTTCATGCCATTGGAAGTGCTGAGGAACAAAGGTCTCAGCGTTTTAAAGAGCTATCAATCCAATCTCTTAACACCTTGTGAACCAACATTATTGCATGACTTGTTCCTCACTTTGGAAGATTGGTGGAAAGCAGAGTTTGGCACGTTTCATCTTCACTTTAGTTCTGCTGTGACGCTACCACTATAAAACCCGAAACTGATAGACGAAATCACTGCAATGACACGTCCACCATGGTATGACGTCATTTCTGTTCATGTTGGTAATATTATCCCTCTCCTGACTTGACACACTCAAGGTACAAGTCAAGTGAAATGAATTGCAAGGTGGGCAAAATTCAATTAATGTACTACCATCGTTATTCCAACTGTCAAAGCTAACTATTCATTTTAGGTCAGGTCAGCGATTGACGGTCAAAAGGTCGGGAGATTCTCCGAAGTGAGCGAGTATTGGCTGTATATATCAATATATTTTATTAGAAATAGGGGTCGAAGTAAAAAATACTATCAATATCAGACTGTCAATCGGCGAGAAATAGTAAAAAAAAAAAAAAAAAAAAAAAGTTTCGCAGTACGGGGAAAGTTTTTTTGTTGGTTGTTGTTTGTCTGTTTTTTTGTTTTGTTTTGTTTTGTTTTGTTTTGTTTTTTTTTTTTTGGGGGGGGGGAATACCGGGGGAGGGATACAATTCTGCTCCAACGAGGCTGTACTCATTCCAATAATATCTAATATCACCTATGACTTGCTATATTTCGAAAGACTTTCATAGTTGAACTTGGAATTACGAGAAAAATGAACAAATAACAAGTTTTATATATATATATATATATATATATATATATATATATAAAGGACATTAGGAAAACTGATGAAATGTAAACTGAGTCTCATCAACGAAACAAAGTAACTAACTATCGAACGTGTGAATTTTGGGTATAATTATGCCCTCTTTTACAGGTATAACTCCACGTTTTGAAGCAATGCACTTCAATAACGTAAACATAATTTGCTTTTATAAGTAAACAAAATGTCAATAATATCTAATTATTTCAAGCTGCGAAAATAGACACTGGCGCAAACACACCAACATATTCCGAGCACACTGCACAATCGAGATCATTCATTTTGCTTCGTCATGTGTTGATAAATGTAAACATAATAAACAGAATAAAAAGACAAATAGGGGGATGTGATGATCGTACCCCGCTCCCCGTTACCCCCTCGCTGATGTGTTTAGTTCGCTCGGCTGGTCGTGCCGAAAATGACCCACAAACCGATATATTTAGGATGTGACTGATTGAAAAAGACGCCTCCTGGGGAAAAAAACTAGTTCTGTTTGGGAATGACGTCGATACCTTGATGAAGATATATATGACCAGAATAGCGGGGCACATTACACCTCATCAACACACACGCTTTCGAAGGCGGCACGCGGTACACGTCCCACATTAGGGCCGGACCATTTTGAAGGATTGGTTTTCATTGAATTAATATGTACAATATCTCTTTGGAGTTTTGCCTGATGCCCTGTTCAGCAGTGTTATACATGCTGAATGGAGTGATACTACTTACCATAAAAATCACGCAAAAATATTGTACGAATATGTTTCTGCAATGTATTGTAAAGCACGAGTTGAACAAGAACATTATCCGCGCTTTGGTCCTAATACACTTGTGCAATACAAAGTTCAAGGTTCAAGGCTCGCTTTATTTTCCTATTTCACATTTCACTTTTCTATATATACATATTGTCAGTTTTGTTTACAAGAAGTATACTAATAAGAATAAGACAGGACATTTTTAATAAACATAAGAACATAAAGTATATTACATCACTTTGGTTTGCTTGTCGTTACTTGTAAAATAATCACTAACAAAATTAGAAATGAGGATATAAAGGAGCCTATTAAAGGTAAAAGTAAAGCTCATTGGTTGTAGGCTCCAGAAAGTAATGCAATATAGGCATTGCAAAGTTGTGAGAATGAACAAGAAACAGTTAAAGAAAAGTGTAACTAAGCAAGTACATGTATTATTAAAATGTGCATCGAATGTGAATGGATAATCAACAAAAAAAAGTTAATTGCAGATCAATGAAATATGGATTTATGCACGGAAAAGCATAAAAATTTGTATGAAATTGATAACTGAATGATCGCTATAATGTGCACACTGCCGTAATAATATGTCATACCGACGTTTTGTCGTGATTTCGTTATATGGTTGTGCGGAACATATACTGTTCAGATATGTAGTAATTGAATTTAACAATTTCTGAAGAATGACGGCAAGATTTCATTATCACATTAAATGAATTTAAAAAAAAAAGAAGAAAGATATGAATGAACAAAAAGGATTAAACATCCTGAATGTGATCCTGGTGGCATCAATATTTAAATATTAAAAAAATGAAATAAATGAAAAGACGAAAAGACTCTATCACATAACCGTCTTTACCCCGAACAAAGTTCCTTTTCCGATTATTATGAATTATTCATTGCACTTTCCAGAATTGTAGGGTGACAAAGATTTTTTGTAGCTTAGATCTACTAAACTCAAATTTTGAAGAAGAAAATAATTTGTGTCCACATTGTGTATCAAAATGAAACACATTTTTTTTCTATGAAAGTGTTCCAAACATCCTCTCATTGGCCATACTGTGTATATGCTTAATTCTGTGTTCTTTTTAGCAAAGATTCTATTGTCTGTGTTATACCCCCCCCCCCTTCCACAGAGCTTTCTGCTCATGGGTCACTCGTCGGAAGCAAAGTTTTTTTCTTCCGATCACCCACTGAAGTGTATCTTATCACAGTCCGATAAATCCGATTGGTGTTGGTCGACTATCAGGTCAGTGACAGACGTGTCGGGCGTGATCAGATGAGGCGAGATCGTCCGATGAAGGAACTAAGCTCAGAGCTTAGTTCGCCATCGGACGCTATCTCCGGTCGCAAGTCGAGTCAGTGTCGGATAAGTGTCGAGTCAGTCCGATGTGTGTCAGATTTATGTTGAGCGGCTATCAGGCGTGTCCAGCTGACGTCCGATGACAGTCTGCTGAGTGTCCGATGATTAACAGTCATCGGAGGTTCATCTAATTGCCATCTGCGTTCTACCCGACGTGTTCGATAGCCGCCCAACACAAATTCAACACTCATCAGAGGGTAAACGATATTTTGTCAGATCACTATCGAATTACCCTCCAACCACAATCAGATGAATTGGACGCCGCCGATGAAAAACGGCTGACAGATATCGGGCGGCTACCAGTCTTTTATCCGATTACCCCGATCAATGTCGGAACTTTATCGGATTTGCTAGAAAACAGGGCCCCAAAAATACGCTTGCCGGCTCAGATTTCATCGGAAATCAGCGGAACGCTGAAATTTTCGCATTTGGGGTATTAGATGAGCCACCGGTGGTCAGTGGAAGGGGGCTATAACATAACCAGGCTGTAAGTGAAATCCAGTAATGTAAGAATTTATTCTTCATTTCAGTGCCTCGAATGTGGTCCAGGCGGCGTTGGGAGGTGCATGGGACCAGGGATTTGTTGCGGACCAACGATAGGCTGTCATATCAACACACAACACACGCTGTCCTGTATGCGAGAAAACGAGATCTCAACGCCATGTGAACTCCCCGGAAACCCTTGCCAGAGTGTCCCAAGTGGAACCTGTGCCGCCATGGGTGTATGCTGCAATAGTAGTACGTATATCAAACTTAGTTTAGATGCTTCTTTAGAATGAATTTTGCTGTAACTGCCAGTATGAATATCGGCTGCACCATCACTAAAAAAATTGAATTGAATCGAATTTAAGTTTTTATTATCATTTTCAGCCAATGGCTGCAATGCGAATGATTTACAGCATTGATAAAAACATACAAACAATGGAAACTTGCATACTTAAAAAATTAGAAAATGCTTTACAGTCACGAGTAAAATAAGTAAATAAAAATAGTTTTAAATTATTCTAAAGAAGAAATTATTATCATCATTGAGGATGATGATCTATTTAAAACAGAATTTTTCGAGTTGATTACCAGATAAGATGTCATAATGCAAATACATGTATATTTCCTTGTAAAAGTAATGAGGTTTTTACCGAAAATATAATTTTTTATTGACTGAAAAATTGCCAGAAATTCTTCATGGGAAGGAAGAAGCTTCCTAAAAATTTGTAGCCTACTGCCTGCTTTGGACCTTGAGTATTTTATAAGTAAGAATTAAGAACATTAAGAGAGAAGTGAGATATTTATTTCTAATTCATCATGATTGTGCCATGGACCTCAAAATGGCTGGGAGGTATATTGTCGCTACCGGGAGAGAAGTATATGGTGCAGTTTCAAATCCATCCTAGTTTGATTATTTTTTTTCTTCTGGTTTTTGTTTCATTGATATGAAGATTTTGCCAGTCGGTTACCACGAAATTCTTCTCAAGAAGTATCTCCTCCCATGAACCCCCCCCCCCTTAAATTTATTTCTAGCGCCCTCGATTAAAGGGAAAAGTGTGGTCAAAGTGTCAGTAAATGTTCTATTATTGTGGTTTTACCTATACTTATAGGTGCTGGTGAAAAGTGATGGATAGGCCGATAAGATGCTATATAAGTAAAACATTGGAGGTTCATGATCGCGATAAACTAATATCATTGACTCTTCCCCCTACCGAATCGTAACGCGATCAATTTTTGGCAAATATCTTAAGATCACCTAATATTTATACAGGAAATTTCCTCCCTTATTTGCCTCCCGATATTTTACAAGTTCAATATTCGATATTATAAAACGGGTTCAAGAATGTAGCCATCCTGATTTGTCAAATAACATCACGTGACCGTGCAAAAAAAAAGTACTAACGCACGGCCAGGGGACTAACGCACGGCTAATCCGGATCAAACACTAAGATTGTAAGAAAACAATAAGATTGTAGACCCGTTTTATAAAACTATTAATACATGGTTGTGAGTTCGTGCGTTAGTGCGATTCAGCAACACGCAGGTTTTTATCGTGGTGTCTAAAACACTCGGCTACGCCTCGTGCGTTAGTACACCACGATAAAAACCTTTGTGTTGCCGGATCGCACTAACGCACTCCCAACCATGTATTAATAGTATAATATATCACCTTACATAGTGTAAAAAAAGCATTTCTGTATTCATTAAATTCTACAACAAAATAAAAAATCAAAATACCTTTAATACTGTTAATTTTTTTTTTTTTTTTTTTTTTTTACAAACTAATCCAACAAGAATTGATTTCAGAAATTGAGATTAAGTGCTTTATTTCACACCTCTGGGAAAAGTTCTAAGGATTGATTTATCGTTAATGAATTTCCTGTCAATTTTGTGATCGATTCTTTTATCTTCACAAGCTTATATGGAAAAAACGAAATAAAGAAAAATATGGAAAAAATTGTAATACGTTTGTACGTTGGTTTAGATAATTCTGTCATGAAAGGGATAAAATTGTCACTTGTTGCAAATTTTATTAATGAAATGAAACCATAGGATTACGTTATGATACGATATGATGCTAGCAAGAAACAGTGCATGGAGATTCATGATCGCGGTATACTAATATCATGGACTCCACCCCCTACCGAATCGTAACGCAATCAATTTTTTGCAAATACCTTAAGTTCACCTAATAAATTTGTAGTACGTTTGTACGTGGGTTTAGATAATTCTGTCATGAAAGGGATAAAATTGTCATTTGTTGAAAATGTTATTGATAAAATAACACCATAGGATTACGTCCACTTGCAGAGTGCGACGTAGAAACCCTTTTTTTTGTATTTTTTTGTGCAAGAAAACGTCAAGATGAGAAACAATGTGGGAGAAAAAAACTGAGGACAAATATACTGACAGGTGAAATCGTATCTGTGGATTAATGATCGATTGGAGGAGTGGTATATGAAATAAAAGATAATCACAAGAGAACCAAAATAGGGAGCGCTTCTTGCATGATGCGAAAATATCAGACAAAAGTTAAGAGACCAAGTGCATGTGAGCTGAGAGAAGTTAACAATATACATATAAGGTGTTAAAGAGAAAACAGAAACTAAAACAGGGAAAACTTAGAAAACGAATAAAAGGACTGAGAATTTATTCATTTTTCGGAGGAGAAAATGTCACATTTTTTCTATCGCACCACCAGCTTCTTGACTCATAAGCAATATAAAATTGTAAACCTAAGAGGAAATGATCACAGCTCACTATACGGAAACAATTTCCTTTGCCAAGCACTTGCAGCGGAATTGAAAGAGTAGGTTACATCCCAATCCCGTTAGGTTAGACGATGAATAGTCAGGTACCGGATCTCAAGATTTCGTTGGAGAAGAATGGAGAGTTGAAGCGAAAACCAGAATACGAAGAAGATAGGGGATGGTTTTAGCATTGATAATGAATCGCAATCTTTCTCAATAACTGATTCGTGTTATCTGTTTGATTTTTTTTCCTTTTATATTTAAAATTTAGCTTTCAAAATGCCGTGTATTTTTTTCGATATACCTTAAACGGACTATAAGTAATGTCTGCTACCTTTTACATGTTTCGAACTGAATTTGATACTCATGGTCAATAATAGTAGTAAAATAATTTTGCACATATAATATATATTTTCTTTCCCGTGTCTCTTTCTCTCTCTCTCTCTCTCCCATTCCCTCTCCACCTCTTCATGTCTCTCTTCCTCTCACTCTGTCCAATCTGTTTGAATTCATCTCTCTACCTCCCTCTCCTTCTCTCTTTCCCCATTTTCCACACGTTCATCCACTATCTCTCTCTACGTTTTTTTTCTTTCTCTCAATCTTTATTTCTCTCTGACTCTCTCCTCCTTTGCATCTTTGATTCATATTTCTCTCCAGATTCATGCTCAGAAGATGCATCGTGTCTGCTGATTGAAGAGGATGACACCCTCAGCAGATTTGAGCAGATGAGTCGAGAGGAAAACGGTTCGACAAGGAAAGATCTCCGGGTTAAACTTCTCGATTTACTTTTGAACATGCAAGATCAATAACAATAAATGTGGAATGCTTTACCATTCGAAAAAAAAAATCTTACGAAAAAGTCATTATTAAAAAAAAAAACAATAACACAGAAAATCCCCAAAGAAAAGACAAATTGTTGACCTTAAAAATTTCTCTTTCTTTTTTGGATGGCCTTGTTCAGCCATTTTTATTGTTGGGGAAAATCGAATAATATTTGCTCATCTTTATTCATTTTATTCCTCCCAATTTCTTGTATGATGAGCTCCGCTATATCTGAAATTTAAGCAATTTAATCTGTAAAACGGGATATTTTTGTTTATTGTTCATACTCATAAAAACTGTGTAATATTTGTACATAATGACATAAAGATATATCTAGGTTTATTTCACTACTGCTCGCTTTCTATGTCTCACATACCAGAATACTATGTAAATTATAGTATTTAAAAATGTTGGAATATTTATGTTCTCCAGCCTTTTTATTTATTTTTTTCTACTGCTAGCGTGAAAATAGTACCAGTGAAATAGTTTCCATCAGTTTCAGAACAACATATAGCAATTAGAATGAGAAGAATTATTCGTAAATGAAAAAATTAGAAAAATCCTAAGAATTTCAAAGCTATCAGAAATGAATCGCTTTCATATGAGTACTGAAGGTTAATATCTTGAGGTAAAATAAATTCGTCAAAAAAGTCGTATTCGACATGTGTTTTATGACACGCGTATCCATAATTCTGTTCTTTAATAAAATCATGAAAAGTAAAATCTTAGTTTTAATTTGGGGAAAAAATAAGAATATAAAATCACGGTTTAGTCAGTTGACACGCCAAATTTAGCGCAAGGTGGTTGGAGGGTGCGACTTTTTGATTTTTATTCAAAAATTTTTTGAATGAATATTCCTTACCAAATTGTTCCAGTGGTATGTTTTCATTTGCCATATATAGTTGTTTTAACAGATTCTTTCTAAAAGGACAAATAACAGACTGAAATCAAGATTTTTGGTTCATTTCGAAATAAATTATTATCGTCAAGTATATAAGAGAAAATTTGAGAAATGATTTCTTGCGCTGTGGTAGCACAAAGATGTCGTGCGATGGAAATGTAAGAAATATGTATTGTCATGAATTTAATCAAACATTCTCTCAGCATGCGCAGTGATTTGACAGCATTAGTACGATTTAATTTTGATCGTTTCTCAACGATCTCACTTGGTTCCCACACCATTTAGTAAAGCTCATGACTATACATTTTTGTTCCCGTATGTAATGACTGTTTAACCATGTATCTTGTTCTTCGTTGGGCGTTTACTTTGCAATCTAATCCATGTTTATTCCATTCTAATTGAAAGATTTCCATGATAGTTTGGGTAGAGAAATAATCTGTCTTAATGGAAAGGGAAAACCCACTTGCTCTGTTGCTTTATATATTTTTTTCAATTAATATTTATGAAAAAGGATTTAGCGCTTACAAATCGGCAGCTAACGAGCCATTTTATGAATTTTATGTAGCTGTCATCCACTCGTCATGCTCATGTTTAAGTATTATTATCATATTTGCAGGGCAAGGACAAAATTATGATTCCGTCAATTACAGTTGTTTAATACTCAAAATATTCATGTATTTACTTTATATTAAAGGATATAATTTTTTTAATTATAATTAAGGTTTGCATTTATTTACGGACCTTAACAATATTTAAGAAACACTCCTTTAACGGAAAATACGCAAAGTTATATCTTAATTAGATCTTATATTCTTATGTTGAATAGGCTTCTATTAAATTTTAGTCTAAGTTCTCATTTTAAAAAATATTGTCGTTTATTATATTTCAGATTGTATGAAAGTTCATTTTGTATTACACATGAATACTAAAAATTTGAACTATGCTTTAGTGAAAAACAACAGAGCACATTCAGGACATTAAATCGCATAATTATTGCTTACATATTCATATATGGCCCGATCTAATATCATTTAAAGTGTGGTATGCCACACACCTTCCCTCCACCCGTAACATACATTTTATATGACGTTTGCGTGGCATCACAGCAAAATCTGTTTTAGAAATCTTTTTAAATAAATGCATTACACGCGGGTTTATTTGTTTGTTTGTTTGTTTGTTTTTGTTTTTTGGGTTTTTTTTTTGGTATTATACACCCCTAAGGTTTGTTTTCTGATCTTTTGTTACCTTGATTGAATTAATATTTGCTTTTGAAAAATTTAACATACCAATTTTTTTTTTCCATGGTTACATTTTGTCAACACCTATTATAAAACGGGTTCAAGAATGTAGCCATCCTGATTGGTCAATAACAACACGTGACCGTGCAAAAAAAAGGACTAACGCACGGCGAGGGGACTAACGCACGGCTAATCCAGATCAAACACTAAGATTGTAAGAAAACACTAAGATTGTAGACCCGTTTTATAAAACTATTAATACATGGTTGTGAGTTTGTGCGTTAGTGCGATCCAGCAACACGCAGGTTTTTATCGTGGTGTCTAACACACTCGGCTACGCCTCGTGCGTTAGTACACCACGATAAAAACCTTTGTGTTGCCAGATCGCACTAACGCACTCCCAACCATGTATTAATAGTATACCAACATACGGCTTTGCCAATTTGAGAAAAAATATTGAATTAAGTAGCGATTCCCAAACTTTAAACTTTTTTTTTTTTTAATACGGTATGAACAGAAATGAAATGAAATAAAAATCACAGTCTGAATAAAACTTTCATTGTGTGTATATAGCATTGTCACCCTAACAAAATATTTCAAAACCTAAAAGGTAATGTAAAGATTTGTCACAAAGAAAATGAAATATATATAAATGAATATTTTTACTAGAGTGAGGTTGGCCTTTGGTGAGAACAGCGAGCCTTTATGATATTATTTTTTTTTCTCTTAGAACACTAATGTTGAAATTCCAAGTCACATGACATTTAAAGGCACTGATCTACATGTAGATGAAAGCCGTAAATGTCTAAATTTCGTGTTATGATTGCGAAAATTGTGGAAGCAAAACATTTAGGCTATTCATCAAAAAGAACACGTGCCACGTCTGTTTCTCGGTTTGTCTATAATATTGTTACATTCAAGGTTTCGAAATTTCATCCTCTAAAACCTCAATGTTATATTTTGACATTCTTATATTGCTAAAATGATTTTGATATGTATGTAAGTACATCACTTTGTATAAAGCTATAGCTTATCCCTTTAATTTAGAGAAAAAATGATATTGAATATTTGAATCCATTTCATTTCTGAAGTATAAAGAACATATTTTTTGTTCCATAATTTTAGAATTATTTTGTTCTTTTGAATAGAAAAGAGCCTAGATAAGCCATTAAAATTTATGGAAGCATTGTTTCATTTCCAGAATATTGTGAAGACTCATGATTTATTTCTGTTCTTTGCTCATGTAAATATGTTATTTGAAATGTTCCAAAACATGCGGTACATAACGAGGTACATTTCTGTAGATACAATTTCCCAAACTTTTTTTCTTTTAGCTCTTCCACATGGTTCCTTTTTTAAACAATATCATAAATTAAAATACAAAAATCAAATACAATAAGAACATAAATTTACATCAATACATTACATTTAAATCAATTACATATAGCAATTTTTTTCGAAGTGTCACAAATTTCCTTGTCAAAAATAATTTTATAAGAAAAATCAATCAGAAACATTCAGTAAAATGCAACCACTTTTTCATACATTTCTTTTCTTTCAGATTTATTTAACATATATACTTTTCCATATCATAATAACATTTTATCGCTAACATGATGTGTTCAAATACTGGCAAACAGTTTTTGGTTTTTGCATTTGGCTGCAAAAATTTCTTTCCTTATTGAACTTAATGTCTATATATTTCCTCGTTTTGGGACCATTGCACACTATGACATCCCAAACGATCACCATTTACAATGACAATTACCTTGATTACAACAGCTTAAACCTATACTATTTCAGCTATAACACTTCACTAATGTGTCTGCTTTTCATAAAGGAAATTACATCATTATGGATGTAACCTTGATAATAGGGTAAGTCTGTGTTACAACATGAATAAATTCTCCGAGACATGATTTCCAAGAAAAGATCTCCAAGAAAATTACATCTTTAAATGTAATGGTACAGTACAGCAATTCGAACATTAACAAGATTGATTGTAAACGATTTCAAGGTTATTCATATTGCCCACACTCATTCTCAAAACGAATTAGCAAGACAGTCATTGAGATAACGTCGTTATATAATACGCCCACTCCCTTGTTTTTGTATGACAGCTTCGTACAAAGATTTCAAAGTCTCAAGCATACATTATATTACTGTATTTAAGAAGTTCAATTCAAAGCATTTTGAATCATAATCTAATTGTACGTATAGCAATGATATGAAAAGTACCTTTTAGGACTTAAAAAAAAAACTGATATCAAATTTGTCAGTGAATGAAAATGGTATGCTTTCACTTCTTGATATCCTGCAAGATTTTGTTTCAACATTCGTCACATACAAGTCAAATTCGAAAGACAATGTTTTATTAAAGATTTTTCAATATCTAAATGAGGATATCCAGCCCCCCCCCCCAAAAAAAGAGTTTAGCATCTGATATCTCAAAATAATACAGAAGAATGGATGGTCTCATTTGTATTTTTTTATTCTCCGGGTTGTGGGTTTTGTATACTGTCTAATAGCTTCGAAAAACACCGCTTACCGAACTGAAAAAGCCGAATTTCCTGGTAAAAGTAAACCAGGAAAAAATCTCTCCATGCAGACTGAAGGTCTTCCAGCTATTTTAATGTTGGTTGTACGTTATTGATAGTTCTTATTAAATTGATTGTTATCGTAAGGACGATTTTATTTAACATGCCATAGTTTGAATCCAGGCCATATCCATCACATGAAAGAAGGAATTACGGAGGAACTGAAATCAAATCTGTCCGGTTCTGTACGCACGGGATGTCTTGAAGATGATGGGAGGTTTGCGTGAACTGAAGAGCAGCGTTTTCTCCTATGTCTCCCGTATTTTATAATATGTGAGAATCCAATCCATACAACAAACTACTCGCCTCGGGGAATTTATACTAAAACAACGCCAATACTGGACCATCTCTGGGAAACAAACACTTATATATCATGATAACGGGCAGGCGATCAGCGGCGTATTATTCGATTATTTGAGGATATTCCTTGGCGCTTATTTCTCGTCGGGAGTTGAGGGTGGGAGGCTGTGAAAGTAGGGGAGTGAGAAGGGGGCATAATTGAAGACAAATTGGGTTGAAGCAATAGGATGATGGTACGAGGCATACACAGTGCTCTAAACATGGGGCCATCGGCGAAAATGTTCCGACTTTAATTTCCGCACGGAGAGGAGGGATGTTAGTAAGACGATATGGCCTTTGGGGATCGATGCCTCACTTGTGAGGGAACAGGACATCGCCAATTCTCATAAACGAGAAAATAATGTTGCCCACGTTTTATTCCTGCAGAAAAATCCTTTAATCTCCACCGCGTTCGTGCCCATATGCACTTTATCTTGTTTTTTTCTCAAGGCCCTAGTGACCGTACCTGAACGTTGCTCAACAACTTTGATTTTCATCAGGTCAAAATGTAACGCTTTTAGTCGACGTCACTTGATCGCCGCACGTATTTCCCAGTGATTTTCAGAAGAAAATTGCCCATGAAATGATCGCTGAAAGGATTTTTCCAGATAACTACCTCTAAAAAAACATGAGGTGCAAATGAATAACCAAATAAGAAAAGAGTGTGGGAAAGACCGATGCCCTGTCGCAGCAAGGGGGCAGTCAAGGATCTCGGGGGTTCATCGGGGAGAATCGTGTCAGGAGAGAGGGTATGCTTGCTATATCTCAAATGCAAATCTCAACTGCTATAATCCAGACATTTATCTGAAGATCCTACAAACATTCTTACATACACAGAAAACATAAGAAATACTTTATCCAATTTGAACTTCATAATGTAGGCGTATATAAGATATTTTACCAAGTATATCATGTTTAAAAACATCAAGACAAAATAACTTCTTTTTTAAAAATTAGAATGTTTGTGTACAAATTTTCCTCTAAGATGCTAGTTTTTGTTTAGAAATTTTGTGAAATTGACAGTTAAGTTTACAACTTAATGCTTCATCACTGATGCATATTATTCTGAAAGGGTGTTCGTAGATCACCTTCCCGGATGTGAATGATTTTTGTTGTCAATCATTTTTTTAAAATTATCATTATCATTATAAAGACCGCCAGTGGCATGGATGAAAAAAATATATATACATAATATCATATATATCATTGCTATTATTGTTATTATTATTATCATCATCATTATCCTTAGGTGGCAAGTAAATGATCTGCGGAGAAAAATACTCGAAATTTACAATATGAAAACCCGGGGCAGATTATCAAATATTTCTGGACCACAGTCACTATACGAATGAGCTTCATGAATGAACGTAACTTTTAAGCATTGATTATGCGAACAGTGACGGAATGTTCCTGATCACTTCAAAGGGTAAATGTTATATTATATCGAGGCACAAAGGGTACTCTCCAAGCATCCAAAATACGTGCACAAATTAAGCATCCATACTTCAGGGGTTTGTGCATGTGACTGTAGATAATGTGTTTTGATTCGCTGTACCAAACTGTCACGTGATATTAGACGGAAGCAAGGCGCCTCTGCAGGGGAGACGGCACAACGGATGCAGGTGTAAGTGAGAGCTCCTTTCAACAGGTTGGATTGCGGGTGCGTGCGTGTTTTTTTTTTTTCTTCTGTTGTTGTGTAGTTTTCTCTCTCTCTCTCTCTCTCTTTGTTTTTCTGTCCCCCACTCTTTGTCTTTGACTCTTTCTCTTTTTTTTGTCCCCTCACAATTTTCTCATTTTCTTATTTCTCTATCTCTTTATCTCTCCTTGTCTCTCGCTATTTTTGTCAGTTAACCCGTCTCTCAGCGTCCCCTCTCTGTTTCCCTCTCTGTCTCTGTATTTTCTTTTCTCTTTCTCTGTCTCTCTGTTTTTCTGACTGTCTCTGACTTTTCCGACCCCCCCCCCTCTCTCTCTCTCTCTATGCCTCCTATATGATAACCCTCTCTGCACAAAAACCATCAAAGACCCACTTCTTAGTAAATTAAGCCGTTATCAGCGTGCATGTGCCAAGGATTGTTAGAGAAATATTCTAATTATGATATAGAAATTAGCGCGACCTTTCTTATTCATAAAAAGGCTCATAGTTCGGACATTTGATATTCTTGAATGGGAACTAGGCTAATCGCTAACTCATGTCTATACTGAAATGAGTAAGAATTGGGCTGGCTCATTGACGAGGTCTAAATACTCACTTAATAAGCATTATGAACTTGAATCGCATGTTATAATATTTGACTATGCATTACGTAGAATTTGTATGAAAACAAGTGATAATAGGTAGAGAGAGATAGATAGCTAGAGAGAGAGAGAGAATATGTGGGTGTGTGTGTGTGTGTGTGAGAGAGAGAGAGAGAGAGAGAGTCTGACAGGAATACAGCAAGTTATAGATTAAAGGATGTGGGAGAGAGAGAGAGAGAGAGAGAGAGAATGACTGAAACCCCTTGACCTCTATATCATGTATATAGTGATGCACCTGGTAGTAAGCATCATCATCATCATCATCATCACCATCACCACCATTACTACTACCATCATCATCATTATTATCATCATCATCAATACCACCATCATAACTCGCCATCACCATCACCAGCACCACCATCTCCACCGTCGTCACCACCATCATCATCCATCCCTATCAACATCATGATCATCATCGTCATCACTTTCATCACCACCAACATCATCAACTTTTCCACTCTGCGTTAATATTGTAATTGACTTTGTTACACAATCCAAATACATGGATCACTTTTAATAAAGTAAAAATTAAACGGAGTTGTAACATTTTCCTTATCTTAAGAGATGAACTCTCTTTTCAGAGTTTTAAATGCATTATATCCCACATGTATCAGCGGAAAGAGTAACAAAACTTGAGTTTGAATAGGAAATTAGTGTTATAAAACACCTCACACCATCAACACATTGAAATCGAAAATATGCTTTTCAGACAAATTACCGACATTGCGAATGCAGCTTTGTCTGTGAAGTCCCTATATTTTCATTTCAAATGGTTCCTCTGTCGCAAAATTTTACCAGTAAAACAAATCAAAACGATGTTTCCAGGTTAATGGATAGAATTGAGCAAATCCATTCAGCTTTTAGAAAGATTTCAAGGAACAGGGGCTTCTTAAGACAAGTTTGTGGATGCGTAATTTGAAGACGTTTTCCCAGAGTCCAGGAGGTGGCTCTGTTACACTATATCTGGGGAGCGTTTCATCAAGTGTTTTATCAGTGATTTTTACCGACAAATTTGCTCTCAGCCAATCAGAGGCGAGGATTTCAGTAGCTTATAACAGTTGTCGGTTAAAATCACTGACAAAACGCATGATGAAACGCTCCCTAGACTCGACTGATAGTAGATTCGCCTTCATTAGCCTGTTTATGCATGTGCCTCAAATTATATCACTGAAAGACCTACTTCAGACGCCTCTTGAAACTACGTTTAATTCATGACTTGCCCGCCGGTTATTTGTAGTATTATTGTAGTACTTGAGATCGAGTTCGTAGCATTGGGGAAGCCGGATACCCGGGCTGGAATCTAGCCTCGTCCTGGGTGACATTACGAGGAGTCAGTTACTGTAAATGGGCTTCTTGTTATGAGATGTTGTCGGATAATACACGGAACGGCTGGGAGCAAGAGGTTATTTACCCCATTTCATGTGACATGAGAAATACCTGTAGCTTAAGGGTTCCTCTTTGAAAGCGTTCTTATCAAGAGTTCGGGGGGGGGGGGGTGGGGAGTTCTGAAAGCAGCGCTAAGGGAACATCTTTTTCTAATGCAGGTGAAAAGATTTTTTGTCTCACTCTTTGTGTCCATGTTTAGTTTCAACTTTGCTGTGGTATTTTAAAGCTAATTAAAAAAACAACAACAACGAGTTGCAGTTGCAGAAGTAGTAGTAATAGTAGTAGAAGTAGTAGTAGTAATAGTAGTAGAAGTAGTAGTAGTAGTAGTCGTCGTAGTAGTAGTAGTATTTGTAGTAGTAGAAGTAGTAGAAGTAGTAGAAGAAGATGAAGTAGAAGTTATGTAGTAGTAGTAGTAGTTGTTTGTTGTTGTTGTTGTTCTACTACTACTACTACTACTACTACTACTACTACTACTACTACTACTACTACTACTACTACTACCACCACCACCACTACTTCTACTACTACTACTACTACTACTACTACTACTACTACTACTACTACTACTACTACTACTACTACTACTACTACTATTTCTACTACTACTACTACTACTACTACTACTACTACTACTACTACTACTACTACTACTACTACTACTACTACTATATAACACCACTATAATTGCTATTGTTTTTATTACTATTTTTACTACGTCTGAAACGACTGATGTCGTACCAAATGGGTTACTGTTATACAAAGTACCGTTTGTCCACTCCTCCCCCACCCTAAATAAAGAACAACAAGAACGATGATAGTTTTACGATGATAAATAAAGCATTGCCATAACAATTATAGCAGATAAAACCAATATACATGTAAGGTAACTCCCTTTCCAAGCAATTTTCAAAGGAGTGTGGAATTGTCCATTGTGCTTGTATGTCTCCTTTCTTTCAAAACTTGGATGGAAGGGACTTATGACATACGTTACAAATGCTCCTATTTTTTGTGACTACTGAACAAAATGTGATGGGGTTCAGGCTAAGATGCTGATAAATAGTTATTTTTTCATAATCTTACACCAAATTCAGATTAAATTTAAATTTTGAAAGCTATAGATGCTGAAATTTCGACTATTATTATTATTATTTTTTTTTTTTTTTTTTGGGGGGGGGGGTGGGGCGGTATTAGCAGTAAAAGTTCTAGGCCACTGTCTAATCAAAGGGTGTAATGGTATCATAAGAAGCGTTAATGTCTTCTGACATTGATACTCTATTTTTAGTGTGAATGAAACGAATAAGCCATGCACATCCAGTGAATTACACGTAGGCATCAGGGGAGTGATCTATACAGTTTGGGTCTTTCCGGAATCTTAATTGAATCTTCTAAAATGAAACAGCGAAACTTATTTTCCCCGTGAGGCAAGACAAAAATGACATCATTAATTTTGATGTAAAATTCGCTTCATTAATAGGAAGAATTTCGATAACACGTTCGGCGCATTACGGCGCAATAAACTTTCCCCGGTCTCTCACCGCCACTGATGTCATACATGCCTCGTAGAAATAAATCACATTTTACCTGCCCACGAATAGGAAAAGACAGGAAAACACCTGACATATATAGAACAAGTTCGTCATTCTCGTTTCGTTGTTGGACTCTTTCATCTACAATCATGTAGGTAATTGTATGTGATGTTTCGAAGCAGCCATAAAGGCATTGCAAGGCGGTTCATGATTAATACGTTTAAGATGAAAATAGGGCGGTGATAACTTCTTAATGAGGGTACCATCGCACCTACAACTATTTTGAAACGGATTAGGAGCCACATGATTTAAAATGAACTTCTACCCGTGCGGTTACCTAATAAGAATCTTGATTTGATTTCGCAAATAAGCTTTGAAAATAATTAGGTGTTGTTATCAATTAGTCTGGTAGATATTATGCCTATTAAATGATGAAGACCTCAAAGGAGTGGAGATAAAATGATAAAATAAAAGGCTAACTTTTAAAGCACTGCGTGATATTTCGGGAATTCTCTCTTTAAAAAAAGAAGAAAATCCATCAAATTTTTCGGGGCATCAACATTACGAGAAAAAAAAAACCCCACAAAAACAGCTGATGACCTACAGTTTAATACTTCTCTCCAAAAATGAATTTCGTAGGTAATTTTATCGTATTCCACGGGTGTTTATGAAATGCCCTCAAAGCAAAATGATGCTAAAGTAATAATGATAACGTGATACCCTGCAGGAAAGAACACAGTGTCCCATAGTGTGTTCACAGTGTGAACAGTGTGAAATCATCTTCACACTGTTAAATTCGAGCGTTTTAACAATGTAAATCACATCTCACATTGTGAGCGAGTAAATTCACACTGTGAAATCGAGCATCACTATGTGAACACTCTGTGGTTAACCAAATCGTGGAGGTGTCCACAGTGTGAAATCATCTTCACACTGTTAAATTCGAGAGTTTTAACAATGTGAATCACATCTTCACAGGGTCGACTATGTGAACACACTGTGCACACACTGTGGGACACCGTGTTCTTTTCGGCATGGTAATGTGATTGCATGAAGCCTTGCAACGTGGTTTTAATCTTTGTTGAATCACTTCAACAGTTTCAATATACACGTGTAAGAATACACAGTCGACTTCCTGCAAAAAAATTTCTGATTTAACAAAATCGGTGTAATAGCCTGCTTTGTGCTGACGAGTAGGAAGGATGCCGCGTTTCAGTATCATTTTCTGAACAATGATAAGTTTCAAGATTAAAAAAAAAAAAAAATTGCCGATATACATGTAGTTAAAAGTAGTACAGATTGACTGACAGAAATGTTTAATAGGGGATGGGTGTCTCTGAGATCCCTCCATCACCCCCCCCCCCCCCCGAATCACCAGTAGTTATGAATGTACAAGAGTTCAAGGTGAACACTGATTTTTTTAAATTTTGACCTTCATTTGAATTTATTTTCTTCGGCTATCTGCATAAGCATGTTATCATAATCAATGCAAGAATTGTTGACAAACATTTTGAGAAAGCATTTCATCATAAGGTATAATCATTTTAGAAGAATTGAGCATAAGTCAAAAACGTGTATATACTTCACTATTGACAGTGTATATATATATATATATATATATATATATATATATATATATATATATATATATATATATATATATATAAAATATATAATTGTAAGGAAATAATTGTAAGGAAATGATTGTAAGGAAATAACATATAGAACATCTTTGGCAACTCTCGTGGAAATGATATAATTGTGTAATTGTGAGAATGAAATTGAGAGAATAATGGTTGTGTAGCTTAAATCAAATATATATATATATATATATATATATATATAAATTGATATAGTGATAATCAGTGTAAAGTTTAATATAATTAAAATCATTACCTGTTAAAGCAAGGGTTACACCAGAACCGAATTCTCCCGAATAAATTCGGACCGATTCTGCCCGAATATGGCCTGAATCGGATGGATTCGGTTGATTCGGAACTTATTCGTCTCTGATTAGGGGAGCTCCCCGAATCAGAGACGAATAGGTCCCGAATAGGTCCCGAATCAAGCAGAATCGCCAAGAATTGACCCGAATCGATTTGGGCATCCCGAATAAAGTCGAATGGCAATCCGAATAGAGGCCAGAATCGAGCCAAATGTGACCAAAATTGAGCCCAATATGGCCCGAATTCCCCGATTACACCCGAATAATGACCCGAATGTCGACCTGAATCGGGACGAATATGGCCGAATGCGCCGAATACGCCACCGAATTACCCGAATTCGCCATAGAATCGTTGGATTTTGGCCAAATTTGGACCCGAATTATAGCCGAATTCAAAAAACATGATGAGGCAGAGGTATCCCTGCACAATCTGTCTACATTCGCGAGGCTATTCGGGTTATTCTGGCCCCTCATTCGGACCTATTCGTCTGCTATTCGGCTGTATTCTGGCCTATTCGGCTTATTCGCCTGTATTCTGCTCTGTATTCGGATGGCGATTCGGATGGATTCTGGGAGCTATTCGGGGCATTCTGGGCAAATTCGGCTCTATTCGTGTTATTCGGGTCTATTTGGCTAGATGATTCGGGTCGAAGCCCGAATCTGCCTAGAATGCCCCGAATGCCTCCCCGAATCCAACCGAATCCGGCCGAATTCCATCCGAATATATCCCGAATATGGCCCGAATGAAATTTGTCGGGGCCACATTCGGGACCATTTTTTAGCGTATTCGGATGGTTTTGAACATTTCAAAATAAGCCGAATCCCTCCACGAATGTTTCAGAATACCTCCCGAATTTTTGCCCATTCGGGGAGGGAGAACAGAATGCTCCCGAATCCACCCGAATTCGAAAATTCGGGTGTATTCGCAGCTGATTCGGTTCCGGTGTAACCCTTGCTTTAGGTTGTTTGAGGTTATGCTATGGACAGTGCTTGCTTGTGTGATAGATCACGTGACGTGATCCACCGCAAAAGCAAGTTAACTGATGCATGTCATTGTGGTGCCACCTTCATTCATTATGTCCATAACATAACCACAAACAACCTAACAGGTAATGATTAATGATTTTAATTATATTAAACTTTACATTGATTATCACTCTATCAATTTATATATATATATATATATATATATATATGTATATATATATATATATGTTATTCATATCGGATATTAGTTATTGTCAGCAGAATTGTATAGCTCATTACTTTTCTTTTGTGCATGTATTAGTAGTATCATTTTGTTCCTTTTTCGTTGCTTTTCGTTGTATAGCTCCTGAAGAAGGCATAATGCCGAAAGCTTGACGACATCAATAAATCCGTGGTATTCAGCAACGTCCTGAGTCTTGGCTCATTTCATTTATATAAATATATATATATATATATATATATATATATATATATATATATATATATATATATGTGTGTGTGTGTGTGTGTGTGTGTGTGTATATATATATTATTCATATCGGATATTAGTTATTGTCAGCAGAGTTGTATAGCTCATTACTTTTCTTTTGTGCATGTAGTAGTAGTATCATTTTGTTCCTTTTTCGTTGCTTTTCGTTTTATAGTTCCTGAAGAAGGCATAATGCCAAAAGCATATCCGTCACGCAGTGACGCTCATGGCGCTTAGACATCATTACCCTGGTTATAGACGAGCCGCCAACTAGCGCTCAAGCATATCAGGTGCACAAGACAAGACACCATAGATACTTTTGAAATTCATAAAAATTCATACTTTAGAATCGGGCGGAACGAACAAGAAAGTTAAACGGTCCGAATGAAATTTAAGTGAGTGTATCAGAAAAATGACGTGTAACAAGGAGCAAACTCTCAACATCACTGGAAGAAAAACAAGTCCTCAGAAATCGGAAGTCCTCATCACATGTGAATCCATATGGGGGACAAATTCCGCTTCCACCGCCCCTCCTTTGCAATAAGTTAGTCGGTATCTACTCTCACTAGTAAACGCTTTACAGGCCCATATTATATGAGGTTCTCAAACATCCCCTTCCCCTTTTTGGTAATTCACCAAATGTTAATTCATTATTATTTCACAACATACAAGTCATATACTTCCTTGAACAAACTACCTTTGCCTCTGGTCTGATCGAAACAAGAAGAACGGAATACATCAAAATGACACTCGCAAAGTCCGGTTACTTTAACAAGTTTATGTTGCTGGGTGTGTGCTCGATTACTCACATGAGGAACCGACACTGATCATCCCATTTTGTCGTGTTTTTATTCAGTAGTTATTGGGGTCTATGCCATGCAAAAGATTGGCGTATCCATGCATTGAAAAAAAGGGGTGCATAATGACCCATAATGATAGATTTAATTTGGAGAATCAAATAAGGGCGTACACTTGCTGTATCCAATGTTGAATACGCCATTGCTTATATACATGTAGTCCTTTAACCCTAAAAAAGGCGGGGTCATTTTGGCGCTCTCTCTCAGCCGGAGGGGAAGGGGGGGGGGGATTTCACCCACCTCCCCTTGCGATCTCCGCCATCGAGTGACGAAAATATCTGCAAATTGGCACACAGACAGAGTATCTCATAAAGAATAACCCCGTAATGTTTCATATCTATACCTCAAACGGGTTTTTTTACTTCTAATTATCGCTAAATGCATTATTTACATATTCGCGAATTGAAAATTCTGCATACACTACAATACATTTGGAGAAATGTCTATTTTGGCGATTTTTGACGCTGCCCGTTGGAAATTTTATTAAATATAAATTTGGTATCAAAAGATGTATAAGACTTTAGGCGATAAACAATTTTTTTCTCGAACATATCGCGGCGCGCGTCCAGGCAGGGGGGGGGGGGGGGTGGGGGTTGGAATGTGGGGGGGGGGGAGGGGGGTTGGAATGTGGAATGGTAGATCGGCGTTCCGTAGACCAAATGTTAGATTACTTACATTTCTTTGGCGAGGTGGGGGGGGGGGGGCGTGAATTAGGGGCATACACCGGCTGCATCATATGCTGGATACACTACTCTTTGTGTAGCCTTTCGGGATACATCAAACATTTATATACCCTAGATTTGGATGATTTTGTGGCAACGGCTCTGTGGTATGGGCAGAGTGCTTTTTTCATATTCTTTTGTTACAAACGAAAATTGATAATCCGTTGTTGTTATGGCATAGGCTAAAATCGCGATGGATATATTCACTTTCAGTTCCAGTTTATATTTTTTCTTTGTGCCAAATGTGATTTTCTATGTGATTTGATTTATCGAACCTTTGTATGCAGGAATTGTAAGAATTTAAACAATACTAAAAATGTGATTCTAGATCTACCAAACAGTGAACTATGTTATGCAATGATATTGGGCCCACACTGCAAAAACTCCGTGTAAATTTTTTACACAAAAAGTGTTAAACTTTACCATGTTTACCAGAGTTCCGGGTTGACCGGTAGCCAACACAAATCTGGTATTATTTACCCCGTTGCCTGGTTATTTCAAGCACATCTTCTCTAAACAAATTACCAAATTCCTGTTGAAATAATGCGATTGTACATAAAATAATTTACACGGAAATTTTTAACCAGGCGTTTTCTCTGCGCAGTTCCTCGAATCTGTCTAATTTTGTAGACATCTCTTTCAAACACGCATGTCTATGGGATGTCCACGAACTTAGACTTATGACTGTTTCGAGAAACTGGCCCCAGATTGATAAAATGTTCGGCACTATTTTGAGAAGAAAAAAATATCCCAACCATTAATTTGTACACAATCGCTAAGAAAAAGGCAGAAAGGTTGAGCATCTGAATAAGGTTTGCATAAACCAAAAGATATCGCCTGATGGCGCACAATCGAATCTCGAGAGACCAACAACTTGATGTCAACATCATTGTTGCACAAAACTTGCGTTTGAACGCAACTCAGGAAAATCAAACGCAACTTTATTTTCAGCCAATCAGAAGTGCGCATTAAGGACTTGCGTTTGATTTTTCGGAGTTGCGATTAAACGCAAGTTTTGTGCAACGGGCCCCTGATGTAACTTTTCTCTTTGTCCCTCTGTGGCTATCTCCATCTCTCTCTCTCTCTCTCTTTCTTTCTCTTCCATCAGCGTCAATGTGTCCATTTTTCTGTTTGAAAGCTGTAGGTGTTAATAATAATAGCATCAGGGCCCCGTTGCATAAAACTTACCATTAACGGTAACTTTGCTATCAGTGGTAACTCCCATGGAAACCTTGATTTTGATTGGCTGTTGAATGATGTTACCATGGTAGTTACCATTGATAGCAGAGTTACCGTTAATGGTAAGTTTTATGCAACAGGGCCCAGATGCCACCTTCATTTCCCTTTTGCTTTACATTCCCTTTTTTTTTAATTTGCTGGGATAAAAATATCTGCAGAGATTTTTTGGACGGTTAGAATGGGGGGGGGGGGGGGGTTGACCTGCCCCATAGCTATTATGAGGGAAAAAATACACGCGGTCGAACTTTAGAAGAAAAAAAAAACGACGTAAATTGCGTTTGAATTATTATTTGGGAATCGGGACACCTTTAATGTGATGGATTCATTTAATTACCAGCCCTCACTGCGTTGATATAGTTTTAAATAGACCTTCACGTAGGCCCATGCAGTCTCATCTTGGTTTCCTCATCCTTCCTCCCCACTCCCCCCCCCCCCCCCTCTGTCTTCTCTCTGTCAATCTCCCCCCCCCCCCCCCTCTGTCTTCTCTCTGTCAATCTCCCCCCCCCCCCTCTCTCTCTCCCTTTATTACTCAGTCTATATCCATTTCCCTCTCACTGGCATACGCAGAATAGGGGACCGAATCCGATAAGAATCCAGCTGGGGGGGGGGGGGGGGGGATGTACTTCGTCAGCTTTACGTTGCATTACTTGAAACAAACAAAAATACGTTGACTTATTGGAAGTTCTACAGATTTTATTCTTGGTCTCCATGAGGATGGCGTCAATCCCATACAAGGAGCCACTGTCTCTGTCTCCTTCCATAATTACATCCATCTACACCTCTTTCTCTCCATCCTTGTCATTCATTTCATCTTCCCTTCCTCATTCATTAATAATTCATTTCTTTTTAAGCCAATTTTCAGTCATAGAAATCCCTATTTAATTCCGACATGAGAGGGAGACATTAATTTTTCGGCTCTGAAAGAATTTAACTGTATACTTTAGTATGGGAGCCTGTCCAGACATAGTCACCCCATTTTACATATGAGATTTTACCCCCTTGAAGTTACTTGGACCATCCAATGTCATCCACAAAAAAGCTTGTCAGCTCGAACGAAGCCGCAGGGTTTGACCCCCAGAGCCCCCCAAAAAGGACCCCAAAGTCGGGTCGATTTCAATCCATCTGACATAGGCACCATACTTTGTCAGAAGGAAGGTGAATGACTACACATTATACCAAAACACACAAACTGACAAAATTTTCGTCGGGATGGGTTGTCAGAAGGTCCCTTAAAATTGGGGGAAATTTTTGCCCTTAAGGCCCATGGACTAAATTTTGTCAGAAGAAAGAGGTATGGGTGTAGATTACAAAAGTATAAAAACTGACAAAAATTTCCATTGGGAAGGGGGTGTAACACACCCCTGTGAAAACACCAAAGTGCCCTTAAACCAAGCTTTGCTGCCCAAAATGCTCTGGATGTAGAGAATAACTATTTTTTGGAATTACAGCCTTCATAACTCCAAAATGTGTCATTCAATTCGGGTCAAGTTTATAATCTTGAGTATTGTAACTTTCTTGGGGTGCAATTTGGTGTCAAATGATCATTTCAATAAGTTATTAAAATATAAAAATTGTATTGCTTTCTCAAAAGTAATCAGATGATATTGTCAGGATTAATGTCAACACACCCATTGTCCATCTCCGCCTGTTTGACAAGGCATGATAGGGAACTTGCAAGGTATTTGTGTAATTGACACATGAATGCTAGATTTCAGCATGGCAGCCACATAGCCCAGATACTTAACAAGCTCCTCTACAATAGTCGGGGAGCCTGTGCTGTCTGTCCCGAAATAGTCATCCCATTTTACCCATAAGATTTGACCCCTTAAAGTTACTTAGACTATCTAAGTCACTGACAAAAAGCTTATCAGCCTGACATATAGCAGTCGGGTTTAGCCCCCAGCGCCCCCCCCCCCCCCAAAAAAAAGAGCCCAAAGCCGGGTCAATTTCACCCCATTTCCCACATGCACCAAACTTTGTCAGTAGGAAGTAGTATGACTGGACATTACAAAACTGACAAAAATTTCCGTCGGGATGGGGTGACAGACGGCCCTTAAAGATTGGGGTATATTTTTCCCCTTGAAGCCCAGGGACCAAATTTTATGATACCGCGGATTATTGCGAAATCACCAACTGCTGGAGAGGAGAGGTAATGAGAGAGGTGTCGCAATTACCAACGGACAGTTTTGTGTGTGTGTGTCTGAGTGGGGGGGGGGGGGGGGGGGGGCGGTAGTAGTGGGAGTTGAGGATGGGGTGGATGAGTTGAGGCTTCCAAACCCGATGTCACTTGATTAAAGTGAGGGTGACGTCAATCATTATAGTCTACATGGTTGTATAGAGTCATCGTTCGGTTAATTTTGCGTGAGAACGCAACACTGCATCTCCCCTTCCCATATGACCGCACAAAGACAAACAACTTTATTAGGATTTAGTCTTGTTCTCTGACAATTTAGTTATCAAAACAAATGAATCAGAATCATTATTGCAAATAAAATACAGCCGCAGCCTCATTAAAAATGGTCCCTTAACCCACTAGCAAAATTTAGAGATAATATAATATATATTTTTAATGGCAAGATGTATCAGCCCTCACCCTTCCTTGGGACATTTGCCTGTAAGCCTTTATAGGTGAATATACGATTTGTACATACATTAATAATGTGGTCATTAAAACATAACTACAAAAATAAACATAGAGAACTTGGGCTCAAAGATATACGAAGGATTAACGCTTTGGGGGCCATACTACAAACGATTCCTATATAGTGATAGAAACATGTAACTTAGAAAATAATAATCATATTTTAATAGGTCCTGACTTTATAGATATTTGTTGGGCTTTGCATGTAGTGACAGCCATTTGAAACCCATAAAACTAGCAATGAAACTAATCCAGCTTTATCGAATGTAATGTTAGCCTGAAATTGATATGTGAAAAATATTTCTCGAAGAAATAAACTCTGCAGTGAGTCCAAGAAAATAAAGTCAACAGTCCGAAAAATTCCCCCGTAATAAACATTTCAAAATATTTGAAGCAAAGGTTTCATACCTGTGGATAGCTTAGGGTTTCTTCTATTAAATGACACCTAAATATCTGGCAATATACGCTCGAGTGAATAAAGACCTCTTTTGTGAAAAGGTACAAAATACAGACTTGACAAGAATTTGTATTTGTTCTGCCTGGTAACAGCGAAGTTGAGAGTCATGAAAAGGCTTAGAAATTTTCATATTTATAACAATAATAAACAATTTATTAAAGAATAGGTTTTGTTCTATTTATGTACTTACGTATCTCATCAACATTTCAATGCTTCAGTGAGCACTTAACTACTTTATTGAGTGTTTTGAAATATTAATTTTAGCGAGTTTAATTCAAGTTGGCTTCCTCAGTCAACCATAAAGCTTTGAATGTTATATGTCAGGACATACAGAAAACAAAGCCTATTCTTTCATAAATTACCTTTTAAAGATCAGCATATGACATTTATACGCCCTTTCAAGACTTTCATCTTTACTGATACCAGCCAGAACAATGATTACCAATTCTTGTCCAGTCTGGATTTTGCACCTTTTCACATAAGTGGTCTTTGCTCACACGAACGTCTTTAGTTGTTTTGGTGTCATATAGCTATCCACAGGTATGAAAATTTCATGATCATATTTTGAAATGTTCATTTCGGGAGAATATTTCGGGAGAATATTTCCAAATGTAAACTTTTAACGGTTATCAAATCTGTTAATACCAGCCAGAACAAATACCAATTCTTGTCAAGTCTGGATTTTACACCCTTTCGCAAAAGTCGCTTTTGCTCACTCGAGATTGAAATTTCCCCAGATTTGTTGGTGCCGTTTGACAGAAGGAACCCTATACACTATCCACAGATATGAAAATTTCCTAAAAATATTTCAAAATATTTATTTGGGGAGACTTTTTCTAACTTTTAACTTTTCTCAGGCATACACTTTATAGGAAATGGTGGACATTTTTTTACGGTCATGTGTCTCAAAGACACTTATCATCATCTTCATCATCATCATCATCATTATCATCATCATCGTCGTCGTCTAAAAACAGGATACATTTATATTTCAATGTACCGGTATATTTATATCTTTTAAATATGATTTACTTTATACATGTATTTTGTGATACCTTAATAATTTCATGTATTTCTATTAATATGATTTGTTTTTGTAAAAAGATAGAATGGTGATATAATTCAATGATGTATCATAAATATAATACCTTAATAAACGATGTTCAGGTGTACAAAAAGAAAAGAAAAAGAAAACAAACGAAAATATCAGACACTTGTTATGCGTTCAAAGGTGACTTCGAGCTTCGTTCCGCTTGCCTCAAATACATCAACAAGTACACAGCTTTCTTCCTCTTTGTTCGCTTTTGAGTTATTGGAGCGCTTTAACCTATGTAACTTTTGCAAGACGTAACGGTCGGGAGCGAAATTCCTTTGGTACAGAGGGGCGCCGATAAACAAGAAGGTGACAAAGAAGTACATACTGATGGACAGGAGGATAGCGATTCGGTACGATCCGGTACGGTCGATAGACTGCCCTGGTAGGGAAATATGAAATTAAAAATACATTTATCTATTTCACATATTAAAATGACGGGAAAATTCATTCAGTAAAATCTGGTCTTTCATGAAGAGCCGGTGATATAAAATAAACAAAAAATAAAATACAGACAAGCAGCATTTTATAAATCAAAATTTAAAAAAAATGAAGAACAACAACGGTAATAACTAGTATCTGAATCAGGTTTTCAAGTATGACGGATTTTCTTTTCGATATAACAGAAGTAACAAGATAAATGCGACTGCGTCTCCTATATGCCTCCACATGCAGTTGATGGCTCACACTGTTCTTGAAATACTGTGATAACCAGAATAAAAAGCCTACAATTACATGTTAGCTGACCTCTGACATTTGACCTTACACCTCATAACCCAAAAGTCTGATCACCTTATCCCCCCCCCCCCCCCTCCTAGTCATGAATACAAAATAATTGAGACACGGTGATAGCTAAACTAGAATATCACTGAAGGTGATTAATACCCCGCCCCAATGTGTGTGCCAAATTTTCTGAGCATTGCTCCAAAAATGAGGAAGAGGTTTGATCTGCAATGTTTTCATGTTTTATTGCCATACGTCGTTGCCATGGCAATGCAGTTTGCCACTCATTGAAATAATATGTCTTACACATCTTTACCACAAGAACAATGTGTATGCCTAATTTCATGAGCATTGCTTGAAAAAGTGAGGAAGTTGTTTGATCCGCAATATTTTCCCGATTTATTGACAAAATATGTCGTTACCATGGCATAAAAATGTATTTTTTTTCAAAGAAAAAGTCCTTTGTCTTCCTGGTTGGCTAATAGACGTTGTCTTATGCCGTATCCATAAGAGTGGGAAATTTAAACTCTTTCCATTTTGATGGTAAACTAATGTGGAATCCTCTCCCAAAGAAAATTTATCTTATTCAAGATGATTACAACACTCAAGATACAATCACTGACCATGCTGACAATGTAAATTTGAACTGCATTGACCTGCCCACTTTGCAGGTATCATGGTTACTGGAAGGTAACAAATGTTTCTTCTTTACATTCAGAGCGTTTTTGTTTGTTTGTTTGTTTGTTTTTTTAGATCTAGAGGCCAACGTTTGGTTAAAGGACATTTCCGTTTTTCAGGGGGTATAATACCCCTTTCCAATGAAAACTTTTGTCATTTTTTTTTATTTTTTGGGGATGTACGGCCATACCTCCTCCTTATGACTAAATCTGATCCAGGCAGTTTAAGTTAAAAGATTGTCCCCAATATTTAGGGGCATCCAGACTGAAATATTTGTCAGATTTCATGTTTTGTACTCTAAAACAACTTTCTTTTGACAAATTTTGGGGTACTGGCTTGATTTGATGAAATCGACCCGACGTGGGGCTCTGTTTCGGGGGACCTTAGGGCTAAACTCGACGGCAACGGTTTGCTGATAACTCTTTTGTCAACGACGGTCTCAAAAATTTAAAAGAATAGAATCTCATCTGCTCATGGGCTTGATAGGCCTACAATTTCGGGACAGGCTCTTGGAGGCATGATACTTACCCACCACAGACCCACACATAAACCCGAAGCCGTTGCAAAATAGAATTACAGGCCATGTTTGTCGAAACCGTTCTGGACCGAAGAGCGAATTAGGAATCGTTAATGGGACTATACCACTTATGGGTATCATCACTCCACCGATAACTGCATTGAAGGGGAAGAGAGAATCTATAAGTTATTTCTTTGTTGAGAATGATACCACACGTTTACTCTATGAATGCTCACAACTGCTTATTACAATTTGAATTGAAATTACAGATGCATAAAGATCGAGCTCAATGCATACAAGAAATAAATTTCAATCTTCATCACCTCAGTGTGGCGGATGCAGGATTTTTAAATAAAACAAATATTGCACGAGCATGGAGTAGGCCTAAAATAGATGGGATGCATTCAGAATCGTTCACATGCTTGTTATGGGAGGTGAGAAAAATAGTTTGCAACTGTGAAATTCTGAGGACCTTTTTTTAGTTTTAGCTTGTCTGAAAATTTGGTTCGACACCGGCCCCAGACCCCCTTACCCCAATTCTATATTTTCTAGCGACACATCTGATTCGCACGCTTCACGACGAGTTTCACAGGACTGCGAAAGAAGAAGAAGAAAAAAAAAGATCTGGCCCCGTCTTCAGCCGGTGCATCGCACACTTACGATCGGTCTGCGATCCGATTTCGGAAGATGTCATGGGTGTCGATCCGGGGGGGGGGGGGGGGTAGGGAGGGTGGGATAGGGGTATATATCAAAAAAAAATTGAGGTGGGGGGGGGGGTGGCCTGTATTATCACCTTCCCCAAATATTTTTGGATAAAAGGAATAAGAATTATGATACATTAACTTAAAACTAATAATTATCCAAACTCATTATGTCTGATTTTGAAATGCCATCACATTTTTAATGATTAGAAGTAAGGAAATAAGAAATATCATAATTTCAATGTGAAAATATCGAAGAAAATTCGTTCGCTCGCATTGTTATTCTCGATTAAGGGGTTCCGTCCATTGGCGTAGATCCGTGCATTCCTTCTTTTCATTAAAAACCATTATGGGACGCTCTAAAATGCAACTTTTAGACAGATTTTTGAAAAAGTCCCTGGTGGGGGAGGGGGGATACCCCCTCCCACACCCTCCCCCCGCTCGGTCGCTTAGTCGCTTAGCTTCCTCGCCGGTCATCCCCCATGATCACGAATCGACACCCCTGGAAGATGTCATAGCATATGATAAAAACATTTAAACAGATAAAATATTTTTGGTTGAGGTTCTAATAAGTGGTATAGATAGTAAAACCCCAAATACAGCTTATTGCAAGCTTTTCTAGTCGGAGGAAAGGCCAAATCGGCTTCCAGTCTTAGTGACGTCAGAGCAGTCCTATGATTAATTGTCTACGCCCATGGGTGCAAATCCAGGGGGGACAGGGGACATGTCCCCCCCCCCACCTTTTTGAAGATAGGCGAATGTCCCCCTCCCCCCCCCCCCCCCCCCCCCCCCACCTTTTTGAATAACCTTTTTTTTTTTTTTGCTTGTCAGAGAATTTTGGAGGAAAACTAGACCCCCAAAATGTGATAACCTTCTTTTTTGGGGGGGGGGGGGGGGTGGGCTGTCAGAAAAAAATTTCAGACATTTCGGACAGGTACAAAAGTTAAATCATGTGGTGAATTTCAAAATGGATTTGCGCCACTGTCTACGTCTACGATTTGAAACTGATTTGGCCCTTATTCCGAGTATAAGGCTAACAGCGCACTAAAATCCTATGTTTACCATTATTATCATTGTTCAGAACCAGAATTAGGTAAATTGATTTGTTACATTGCCCATGTTATCATCTATCATCTTTTTTGTGTCCTCCTCCCCTTCCATTTTCCTTTCTCTTATTTTCTCTTTTTCCCTCTTTATCTTTTTGGGGGAGGTCACGGGCCCTCCGTGCTCCTTGCAGCTACCTGGACACAAGTACTTCAAAAGAAACAGATTCCTTACCTGCGGCTAAGAAGAGCATTGTTCCGAGGCTCCTGACGACTAGGAACGAGCCCATGACCACGCAGCTGACTAGGCACGTGATGATCATCAGGTAATACGATGGAAATGGAAGGAACTCCCCGATGAAAGAGAGGCAAAGCTTACCACCGATCGTGGAAGCCCCCATGACGGACAAGAAACGAGCACCGTCCGTCTCAGTGTAACCTACAGACATCATGTAGCTCACCTGAAAATAATTATTGATAGAGCTATTGTAAATCATTTTTAATGATCAATATATTTCACACAAAGAAATGACCCTGGATGATTGCTTTGCTACCCCAACCCCTCGGGGAAAAAATATTTTGAATAAGTTTTGTTTTAGATAATGTAATTACCTTCAAAACCTTGTCATCAAACTCTTATACGATGGATGTTCTGTTATGCCTGTTTGCATTGTACTCTCCTGTCGGCACCTAAGCATGCTCAGGAAAAAATAATATTCCGCGACCCCTCCTCCTCTCCTGTAACGTGGACTTTCAATGTGTTGCCTCCACAGTTATCTGCTTTTACTCACCATATTAACATAGTAAAAACAATCAAAAGTGCCCATGATGACAACAGCAAAGCTGATCATCCAAAGTTCTGGGTAAGTCATCGCTTGACATAGCCTCTGCCACAGGCTACTATTCTCCGAATCCTCCGAAAGCATCACCGAATTTGAACATGTCGAAGTCCCGTCTTCATTCTTTTCGATTTGACTACCGTCAGCAATGATTTCTCCATTTATATCTCCATCCAACAACATGTTCTGAGCGTGATAATATTCTTCGGATAATGACCTCGTTTTCAAAAGCTTTACATCAGTACAGTGTTCTGTAGTGAACTTTGCAGATGAAACGCATTCGTCTGTCGAGGTTTTAATAACCTCAGTTTTACTCTGACGGCTTTTCCCATCCTTCTGGTGGTCTGTAGGAGAGGGCACCTTATCAGTAGTGGATGGTACGAAGCTTGCAACACAAGGTATGCCCACTATGAAGAATAGAGAGCCCACGATCCGAAGGGTGTTCCGCCAGCCGAAAAGATCGAAGAGAAACGTCATCAATGGTGCAAATGCCAACATACCTGAAAGAACCAAGATTAAGAGCTGCAGGCAGGGGCGTCGCTAGAACATTTTGAATGGGGGGGGGGGGGGGGGGGGGGGGGGGGAGGTGTGACACCCAAATTTGTCGATTGAAATGCAGCACCCTAATCTCCCCTACAAATAATAAGAAAATTACAGATGTAGATCTTGATCATACAGGCCCATTTTCGCAAGGAGGGAGTTGACGCCTTTTGCCAGAATATCAACTTTTCTAAATTTCTGCGAGCGAGCAAATTTTTTTTTTTTTTTTTTTTTTTTAGCTTTTCCTGGTGAAAATGTACAGAAGTTAAATACAGAAGTTACATCATAATCTGTCAACCTCGCTGCTCAAATATGTGTTTGGTAAACGCAATGCAAACAATTTTTGTTCGTCCGCAGTAAAAATTAAAAGCTGGTTATCCTCTTCCTTTGGGAAAATTTTCTTTAATTGATTTTTTAAGTTGTTGAATAAAGAATTGAGAGAGTGTAAAAACAAATTATTTGCTGATTATGGAATTAGTTTACGTTATTACAAAAGGAATTCTTGAGAACTACTCTCATTTCAATTTTTTATTCTAAAACTACAAAAGATAGGAATTCGCAGAGCAGACGGAGATAGTACCGTACGCACATCAGTTATGAATTCGTTTTAGATCGTTGTTAGTTCGTTCCGTCTAGCCGCTGCATGGGAATCTATTCGTCGGGAATTTTCTGCGTATTCCTGCGTATTTGGACTTTGGCAATTCGTTCACGTTCGTTTCTTCAATTCGTCATAGTGTGAAGGACCTTTAACGGAGCTTAAAAACACAAAAGCTACGAAATTACTATTCAGTTACCCTTGAACCCTGTCACTTGTTGCAGAATTGTATAATGCTGATCGACCAAATAATTTAATTTGAAAGTATTTTGATGAAGAACTAATAACATCAGGACTTGCCCTGTTATAAAAATATTAATAATTCAATTACAAACACACATTATGCGGATATATGATATAATAGATGTATTATATGTAATGTTAAAATTCATTTGCATGCAACATTATAATTTATCTACCTAGGCTTGAGCCAGAAAGAGCAAGTGCCAATGCCCTTACGGAGTTCTTTGAGGGAAAGTTCTGTACGATCAGACCAAGGCTGACGAGGGTAAGACTACCAGCCCCGCATCCGTACATGAGGCTGTACGTGACGTAGACGAGAAGCATGTTGGGTACGAAGGATGTCGCTACAACCCCTGCGGATGAGAGGACGAGAGACACGACGGCGACAGGCCGGTAGCCGAAACGGTCGATGATAATCTGCATGGGCGGGGCGAGGAGAATGGTAAGGGCAATAGCAATTGCCCCTGCCCAACCTTATGAGGGTGAAAGAGAGAGAGAGAGAGAGAGAGAGAAAGTGAAAACCATCTACTAACACGATAAAAACTACTTTCGAAAAATAAACTCAAGGGCAATTTCAAAGGCCTATTGTACTGCCCACAGAAATCAGGTTCGGATTACGTAATACACCATTATAATGTTCGCACATTTCTAAAGGTGATAGACAGGGCTATTGAAATTGTCTTGAGTTTATTTTGAGAAAGTAGTTTTTATTGTGTTTACTTCAAATTGTACGACATGGGTGTTGATTTGGGAGGGATATGTAGGTATAATTTTTAAAAAAATGAAGGGGGGGGGGTGGCCTGTGTTACCATCCCCCAATATATTTTGAGGTGATTTTTTTCAAAGCCATAATGCAGAAAATTATTTAGATTAAAAGTACACGTAATTATTCTCCATTTAGAGGGTTCAGTCGGTAACTTTCCTTTATAACGCAATTTTGCCCACTCATGTTATTAGTAATACCAACAATTTTCAAAATTAAATGAAAATATAGTCAGAGGACTCGAATGTGGTGGGGAAAGAGAGAATACATCACCCCCAATATTTATCGAGGATGATGACCTGTGTCATCATCATCACCCAACTAGAAGAATGATTAAATTTAAATAATAACATGTAGACCCAGTCAGAAGCACCGCTCCGGGGGTTGCATGTGGGCAGAGTGCCCCTACATTTCCCTTTAACTTCAGATAAGTACCCCTATTTTTCTTTCGAATAAGTTCCTGTTCCATGTTCAGATCTGTGTCCATTTTGATAATCATTACACCTCATCCCTCACCTTACTTTTGATAAATGCTTCTATTTCAACAAGAGCATTTATCCCTTTTAATCCCCTGTATCCCTTTTAATGTAACAAGTCTTTTTTTCCTTTGTAGTATATAGGCACTGATTTAATTTTTCTACTTTATAAGAACATTTTTCCGTTCTTATAAATGCCCCTTTTCAGGTGTGATTAGTGCCCCTTTTCACCCCTGATAACTGCCTTTTGTACCTTTTCTACACATTCATTTATTTTTCTAATAAGTGCTTTTCCCCGTGATAAGTACCATGTTTCCCTTTTCCATAACATGTGCCTCTAATCCAAAGTGACTTAGAGCCAATGGCCCGTATTCTCGAAAGTGGCCTAAGTTAAGCCTGGCTTAACTTAAGCCACTAATTTATGGAAGGCCATTCGTCAACCTCTAAGTCCCGTATAAACAAGTGAATGAGTAAATTACGCAATGCGTAATAAATGTCCCCGCCGGAAGTGCAGATCTGTGGAAATTAACTAGCCTGAACCTTAAAACTTCAGTGAAAAACTTTAGTGAATAAAATAATAATGTTACTGCATGCAAAAGAAGAGAATACCAACAATGCATGTATACAACTGAAATATAAAACATGAAAACATTATGAACCTTCAGCCATTTTGAATAAATTTACATAAATTTGCATAATTAATGAATTTCAAAATTCTGTGTAGAAGTTTGGAAGCCCCCACCCAGCCCTATCAGATAAAACAATCGGAATCAAAATCCGATGTGAAATAGAGGAGAAGTAGCATTTTTCGTCAATTTTGAATAAATTTGCATAAATTTGCATAATTAATGAATTTCAAAATTCTGTGTAGAAGTTTGGAAGCCCCCACCCAGCCCTATCAGATAAAACAATCGGAATCAAAATCCGATGTGAAATAGAGGAGAAGTAGCATTTTTCGTCAATTTTGAATAAATTTGCATAAATTTGCATAATTAATGAATTTCAAAATTCTGTGTAGAAGTTTGGAAGCCCCCACCCAGCCCTATCAGATAAAACAATCGGAATCAAAATCTGATGTGAAATAGAGGAGAAGTAGCATTTTTCGTCAATTTTGAATAAATTTGCATAAATTTGCATAATTAATGAATTTCAAAATTCTGTGTAGAAGTTTGGAAGCCCCCACCCAGCCCTATCAGATAAAACAATCGGAATCAAAATCCGATGTGAAATAGAGGAGAAGTAGCATTTTTCGTCAATTTTGAATAAATTTGCATAAATTTGCATGAATAATGAATTCCAAAATTCTGTGTAGAAGTTTGGAAGCCCCCACCCAGCCCTATCAGATAAAACAATCGGAATCAAAATCCAATGTGAAATAGAGGAGAAGTAGCATTTTTCGTTAATTTTGAATAAATTTGCATAAATTTGCATAATTAATGAATTTCAAAATTCTGTGTAGAAGTTTGGAAGCCCCCACCCAGCCCTATCAGATAAAACAATCGGAATCAAAATCCGATGTGAAATAGAGGAGAAGTAGCATTTTTCGTCAATTTTGAATAAATTTGCATAAATTTGCATAATTAATGAATTTCAAAATTCTGTGTAGAAGTTTGGAAGCCCCCACCCAGCCCTATCAGATAAAACAATCGGAATCAAAATCCGATGTGAAATAGAGGAGAAGTAGCATTTTTCGTCAATTTTGAATAAATTTGCATAAATTTGCATAATTAATGAATTTCAAAATTCTGTGTAGAAGTTTGGAAGCCCCCACCCAGCCCTATCAGATAAAACAATCGGAATCAAAATCCGATGTGAAATAGAGGAGAAGTAGCATTTTTCGTCAATTTTGAATAAATTTGCATAAATTTGCATAATTAATGAATTTCAAAATTCTGTGTAGAAGTTTGGAAGCCCCCACCCAGCCCTATCAGATAAAACAATCGGAATCAAAATCCGATGTGAAATAGAGGAGAAGTAGCATTTTTCGTCAATTTTGAATAAATTTGCATAAATTTGCATAATTAATGAATTTCAAAATTCTGTGTAGAAGTTTGGAAGCCCCCACCCAGCCCTATCAGATAAAACAATCGGAATCAAAATCCGATGTGAAATAGAGGAGAAGTAGCATTTTTCGTCAATTTTGAATAAATTTGCATAAATTTGCATAATTAATGAATTTCAAAATTCTGTGTAGAAGTTTGGAAGCCCCCACCCAGCCCTATCAGATAAAACAATCGGAATCAAAATCCGATGTGAAATAGAGGAGAAGTAGCATTTTTCGTCAATTTTGAATAAATTTGCATAAATTTGCATAATTAATGAATTTCAAAATTCTGTGTAGAAGTTTGGAAGCCCCCACCCAGCCCTATCAGATAAAACAATCGGAATCAAAATCCGATGTGAAATAGAGGAGAAGTAGCATTTTTCGTCAATTTTGAATAAATTTGCATAAATTTGCATAATTAATGAATTTCAAAATTCTGTGTAGAAGTTTGGAAGCCCCCACCCAGCCCTATCAGATAAAACAATCGGAATCAAAATCCGATGTGAAATAGAGGAGAAGTAGCATTTTTCGTCAATTTTGAATAAATTTGCATAAATTTGCATAATTAATGAATTTCAAAATTCTGTGTAGAAGTTTGGAAGCCCCCACCCAGCCCTATCAGATAAAACAATCGGAATCAAAATCCGATGTGAAATAGAGGAGAAGTAGCATTTTTCGTCAATTTTGAATAAATTTGCATAAATTTGCATAATTAATGAATTTCAAAATTCTGTGTAGAAGTTTGGAAGCCCCCACCCAGCCCTATCAGATAAAACAATCGGAATCAAAATCCGATGTGAAATAGAGGAGAAGTAGCATTTTTCGTCAATTTTGAATAAATTTGCATAAATTTGCATAATTAATGAATTTCAAAATTCTGTGTAGAAGTTTGGAAGCCCCCACCCAGCCCTATCAGATAAAACAATCGGAATCAAAATCCGATGTGAAATAGAGGAGAAGTAGCATTTTTCGTCAATTTTGAATAAATTTGCATAAATTTGCATAATTAATGAATTTCAAAATTCTGTGTAGAAGTTTGGAAGCCCCCACCCAGCCCTATCAGATAAAACAATCGGAATCAAAATCCGATGTGAAATAGAGGAGAAGTAGCATTTTTCGTCAATTTTGAATAAATTTGCATAAATTTGCATAATTAATGAATTTCAAAATTCTGTGTAGAAGTTTGGAAGCCCCCACCCAGCCCTATCAGATAAAACAATCGGAATCAAAATCCGATGTGAAATAGAGGAGAAGTAGCATTTTTCGTCAATTTTGAATAAATTTGCATAAATTTGCATAATTAATGAATTTCAAAATTCTGTGTAGAAGTTTGGAAGCCCCCACCCAGCCCTATCAGATAAAACAATCGGAATCAAAATCCGATGTGAAATAGAGGAGAAGTAGCATTTTTCGTCAATTTTGAATAAATTTGCATAAATTTGCATAATTAATGAATTTCAAAATTCTGTGTAGAAGTTTGGAAGCCCCCACCCAGCCCTATCAGATAAAACAATCGGAATCAAAATCCGATGTGAAATAGAGGAGAAGTAGCATTTTTCGTCAATTTTGAATAAATTTGCATAAATTTGCATAATTAATGAATTTCAAAATTCTGTGTAGAAGTTTGGAAGCCCCCACCCAGCCCTATCAGATAAAACAATCGGAATCAAAATCCGATGTGAAATAGAGGAGAAGTAGCATTTTTCGTCAATTTTGAATAAATTTGCATAAATTTGCATAATTAATGAATTTCAAAATTCTGTGTAGAAGTTTGGAAGCCCCCACCCAGCCCTATCAGATAAAACAATCGGAATCAAAATCCGATGTGAAATAGAGGAGAAGTAGCATTTTTCGTCAATTTTGAATAAATTTGCATAAATTTGCATAATTAATGAATTTCAAAATTCTGTGTAGAAGTTTGGAAGCCCCCACCCAGCCCTATCAGATAAAACAATCGGAATCAAAATCCGATGTGAAATAGAGGAGAAGTAGCATTTTTCGTCAATTTTGAATAAATTTGCATAAATTTGCATAATTAATGAATTTCAAAATTCTGTGTAGAAGTTTGGAAGCCCCCACCCAGCCCTATCAGATAAAACAATCGGAATCAAAATCCGATGTGAAATAGAGGAGAAGTAGCATTTTTCGTCAATTTTGAATAAATTTGCATAAATTTGCATAATTAATGAATTTCAAAATTCTGTGTAGAAGTTTGGAAGCCCCCACCCAGCCCTATCAGATAAAACAATCGGAATCAAAATCCGATGTGAAATAGAGGAGAAGTAGCATTTTTCGTCAATTTTGAATAAATTTGCATAAATTTGCATAATTAATGAATTTCAAAATTCTGTGTAGAAGTTTGGAAGCCCCCACCCAGCCCTATCAGATAAAACAATCGGAATCAAAATCCGATGTGAAATAGAGGAGAAGTAGCATTTTTCGTCAATTTTGAATAAATTTGCATAAATTTGCATAATTAATGAATTTCAAAATTCTGTGTAGAAGTTTGGAAGCCCCCACCCAGCCCTATCAGATAAAACAATCGGAATCAAAATCCGATGTGAAATAGAGGAGAAGTAGCATTTTTCGTCAATTTTGAATAAATTTGCATAAATTTGCATAATTAATGAATTTCAAAATTCTGTGTAGAAGTTTGGAAGCCCCCACCCAGCCCTATCAGATAAAACAATCGGAATCAAAATCCGATGTGAAATAGAGGAGAAGTAGCATTTTTCGTCAATTTTGAATAAATTTGCATAAATTTGCATAATTAATGAATTTCAAAATTCTGTGTAGAAGTTTGGAAGCCCCCACCCAGCCCTATCAGATAAAACAATCGGAATCAAAATCCGATGTGAAATAGAGGAGAAGTAGCATTTTTCGTCAATTTTGAATAAATTTGCATAAATTTGCATAATTAATGAATTTCAAAATTCTGTGTAGAAGTTTGGAAGCCCCCACCCAGCCCTATCAGATAAAACAATCGGAATCAAAATCCGATGTGAAATAGAGGAGAAGTAGCATTTTTCGTCAATTTTGAATAAATTTGCATAAATTTGCATAATTAATGAATTTCAAAATTCTGTGTAGAAGTTTGGAAGCCCCCACCCAGCCCTATCAGATAAAACAATCAGAATCAAAATCCGATGTGAAATAGAGAAGTAGCATTTTTCGTCAATTTTGAATAAATCTGCATAAATTTGCATAATTAATGAATTTCAAAATTCTGTGTAGAAGTTTGGAAGCCCCCACCCAGCCCTATCAGATAAAACAATCGGAATCAAAATCCGATGTGAAATAGAGGAGAAGTAGCATTTTTCGTCAATTTTGAATAAATTTGCATAAATTTGCATAATTAATGAATTTCAAAATTCTGTGTAGAAGTTTGGAAGCCCCCACCCAGCCCTATCAGATAAAACAATCGGAATCAAAATCCGATGTGAAATAGAGGAGAAGTAGCATTTTTCGTCAATTTTGAATAAATTTGCATAAATTTGCATAATTAATGAATTTCAAAATTCTGTGTAGAAGTTTGGAAGCCCCCACCCAGCCCTATCAGATAAAACAATCGGAATCAAAATCGGCCAAGAAATGACGGAGAAGTAGCATTTTCTAACATTTGAGCACACACGGACAGACGGACGGACGGACGGACACACACACACACACACACACACACGCACACACACGTACGGAGCCCGTTTCATAGTCCCCTCGCGAACTTCGTTCGGCGAGGACAATTACTATATTTATGTAACAAAATAAAGAAACAAAATTATTTTCTGACATGAAATGAGCATCAGAAATCAATTCTATCGTGTCGTTTTTGTATTTGTATTTAGTCCCAGAACTGTGGTGATTTTGTAGGATTAAAAGAGGGTGACATTCGGCTCTTCATAATTCGGTGGCCTAAATCTACACACTTAGGCGGGGGCTTAAGTTAGACGCCTTTCGAGAATATGAGTCAATAATTATTCCAAAATGCTCGCTCGCTACGCTCGCTCGTATTAAAAGTATAGCTTATTAAATAAATTTTCATCAGAATTGTGTTTCCCCGTTTTTTACATAACAATATACTTGCGACCTCACAAATTTTGAATATTGTTTGCTCGCTCGCTTCACTCGCTCACTCAATATTCAAATCATACTACAAAACTGCAAAGCATGATGCTAAAGCTGTATCTTGGACAGGTATAAAGAGAAAAAACATATATGTTTACACACCCTCACATCACTATATATATATATATATATATATATATATATATATATATCATAAACACCGCTAGCGCCCGTGGATGTCCACGGGCTGTTTCCGCTAGTATATATATATATGCGTGTGTGTGTGTGTGTGTGTGTGTGTGTGTGTGGGTGTGTGTGAACAAATAATGATAGAACGGAATGAATATATATATATATATATATATATATATATGTATATATGGTCCTTGAGGGAAATCATAACCCCCCCCCCCCCCCCCCCCCCCCCCCCCCCCACTTATGAGGACATGTCTACGCCAATGAATGATTAAATAAAATACAGCGGAAAGGTCAGCTCGTCACCAGGAAGGGATGTAGGGTTCATGCTATAGTTCTCACCTCAATCCATGCCTGTCTCACGGAATAGAACTTGATACGAAAGTCCAAGGTTAAGTTCTTTGCTACCTGAACCGTGGACCATACCTGAACTCCGGTCAAAGTCCAATTCCATTCAGAACTATTACGCACGAACAAACCATGCCGAATGGCGTTATGAAATGATTAAAACATATAAAAATGTACACGATATTCTCTCGCAATGTAAGATCTATCTCGAAATCTCACATAAGAGTGGTCTGGGAAAAATTGCGATGGATTTCAAAATTGGATACTCTGTGCTTTACGTCATGTGTATAATGGCTGTAAGCTGTACATTCTCTAAAAGTGCAAACGTATTAATCGCAGGACTCTTTGCAGGGGGTAGTCACATGATGGCGATGTTTCCTATAGGAAGAAGTCTGGTTCATCGCGGACACGAGGTAACGTTTCTCATCAATGATATCTTCACACAAAAGTACTTAAAACCAGAGTATACGGATTACTTCAAGTTCGAACACTACAACTGCCCTTATCTGGATCGGGATTTTGCTCAGATCACTGAACAGTTGGGCGAGCTCGCCTTCGCAGATAATCAAGCTAGTCAAATGCTGATCATGATGTCTTTGTTTGCAGACCTCAATCATCGGGTATGTGAGGCAATATTCAACAACGGGGAGCTCATGAAAAGATTAGATAATGTGGATGCTGTTGTGGTTGACGTCGTTTGGCCATGTGGGATCTATATCAAATCTTTCCTTTCTAAGCAGAGGAATATCAAAATACGGGGAATAGTCGTTGCTACGATGGCATCGTACCCATACATTCAACAGCTTGCCGGGTCACCTGTAAACCCTTCCTATCAACCCATGCAGATATCAGGACTGTCATCTAACATGTCATTCCTGCAACGCGTCAGCAACACCGTATCCTACCTTTTAGGCAACATCTTTAGTTACGTCATGACTTCCAGACCCTATCACGAGATGGTAGACAGATTTGGTCTGGATCCAGGGATGAAAATCTCCATCCATGAACATGTGGATCTGTACCTCATCAACACTGAGTTCGCTGTCGAGTTCCCATATTCTTTGACGCCGAACATCATCCCTGTTGGTGGACTCACGGCAAGACCAGCTGAATCTCTTGGAGACGAGTTGGAAAGCTTCATGCAGAGTTCTGCAGGGCATGGTGTCATCGTGTTCTCTCTTGGTTCGCAGTTCACTCAAATAACTAAATCAAGACCCGACCTCGCCCACGTTTTCATTGAAGCAATGGGTCGTTTGCCTCACAAGGTGTTGTTTCATCTGCAAGCAGCTGCCCCCAAGAATCTTCCTGACAACATCAAGGTATTGCCATGGCTTCCTCTCCAAGACGTACTGGGTCATCCCCTGACGCGCCTTTTCATCTATCACGGTGGCAACAACGGCTTCTTGGAGGCTGTCTACCACGGTGTACCCCTCGTCATCATACCTCTGGTTGGTGATCAAGTCGACGTCGCTGTCAGGGTTGAGTCGATGGGACTAGGTACGGTGATCGACAAGACGCGGTTGAGCATTGATTACATTTACCAAAAAGTGACAGAAGCTCTCCAGAATCCAGAGTACAGCAAGAGAGTAAAACGTGCATCTGCCATCTTCAAACACCGACCAATGACAGCTCCTGATCGGGCAGCATTCTGGATCGAACATGTCATAAAACATGGGAGTAGCTATATGCGATCCCCTGTGCATGATTTATCATTCGTTCAGTACTATTTGGTAGATGTGATATCACTGCTAACTTTTACTTTGATAACAATACTGTATCTCGGCTATAAGGTGTTTAGATTTTGCATCTGTCTCTGTATTGGTTTGAACAAAAATAAGAAAAGTAAGCATGAGTGACTAATATCGTACTTTTGATTTTTAATTCCCCTGGGTTAATAATATTGAAACCCAGCCTACCCTTACTTGCATGAAGATCGTTATAAAAAGAACTGTTCTTGCATTTTGGTCCTCGGCTAACTTGATAGAGTAGACAGATGCTGTGTTAACTGCATATGATTAATGGGCAATCCAATCTTTGTAATTTGATTTGTGGAAAAGCCAGAAAAATTAGAGAAGCGGACTGGTGAAAAATTGAACGAATCGGACAAGCAATAAGAAAATTATTATATTTGAATAGTTGTAATGTCTACCCATATGGGAATTTAAAATTGATACCGTCACGGTACGGTCACAGTGATGTAGGGGCGGTCAACTTTCCCATTCGCTACAACACACAAAATGACGAATATGTCAATTTTCCAAAATGTATAATTCAGTAGGATCCTTTTCTTTATGGAGGACCTATAACATTATGCTACCTACAATATATTTTGAGTACTGACCCGAAGATGCACAGGAGAAAACCGGAATTTAATGATATTTTGGAGTACGACAAATGGGAGAGTTGAACGTAATTACGTCACAATCGATTCACCAAATTGCCAATTTGAGATTCGCATAGATGCAGTGATCTCATTTTTCAAAACATTCGTGACTTCTTATTCTTTGTTCGATTTCTTTCAAACTTTCACCACCCTGTTTCTCTTATTTTCTCCTTTCACACAAATCAGCTTTTTACAAAGGTTGGATTGCCCTTTAATGCAATGTACTGTAAATAATCCGTATCTTTCTTTTTTTATTATCGTTATAATCATTATTATTATCACAATAATATTATCATTATTAATATTATTATTATCATTATCATTGTTATTGTTATTACTATCAATAATAATAATACTGTTATTATCATTGTAATTATTACCAATACTTTCGATGAACTTTGAAGCATATCATGTTTATTGTGCAAACCTTAACCAAGCAAAACCCTGAAGGGCCCCTGCCATCAAAATGCAAGTGGATACATGTTGGTGTGCAGTCCTACATACATCTCATATTTTGATATTTGAACTTCTAAATATGTTTCATAGATTTTTGAATATTTTTTGAAATAATTTTCTACAACCAGCTAAGCCCCACCCACTTAAAAAAATCCTCCAGACCATCTGCCCCCGTGACATCATCTGTCAATCATCAGTGAGCTAATAGCGATTTTGCAAGTGAAATTGGTATTTAACTTTGTCAAAGCTGACACCTGTTACAATGCAACATACAATGTCAGACATGCAGTAGCATGAGAAGGAAAACAAAGGCTATGAGGAGGTATTGTATGAAAACATGCAATTCTATGAAGAGTGTGTTCTGAGCTGGGGGATTACTGTCTATTGTATTGTAGAATAGTGGAATGTAACTTCCGCCAGCTCAGCACACACTCATAATAACATTATTCAAAATCGCTATTAGCTCACCGATGATTGACAGATGATGTCACAGGGGGCAAATGGTCTGGAGGTTTTTTTAAAGTGGGTGGGGCTTAGCAGGTTGTAGAAAATTATTTCAAAAATATTTAAAAATCTATGAAACATATTTAGAAGTTTAAATATCAAAATATGAGATGTATGTAGAACTGCACATCAACAGGTATCCACTTGCATTTTGATGGCAGGGGCCCTTTAAGGGTTCTCCTTTGGATGGTTTAGAGAGATTAGGTGACTAACTTGCAAGTCTATTTTGTTAAGGATTTTAATTAGTAGAGGAACACCTTCATAAATCTTCATATGCGAAGAATGGCCAATGAATGGTTGAGTTAGTATTGAGTTCAAATATTATGTAATTCCGTTACTATAGTTATTATGCCAATTTATAATATGGAATATCATTTTAATAGTCATGTATTTTTACGCTGATGATCAAATACCTGCAACTCAACTGACAAAATCAAACACATATATACCAAGCAGTTGCTGCTTACCTCAACTATAACTTTGTAACCTTACCCATCTCCAGTATATTCACAGATACCTTTTCATAATGGCATTATGGTACTCATTTAAAATGTTTTATCCACTTGAGATTGCAAATAAAAATTTATCAACATTTTAAGTTTACAGCAGATTGAAGAACCTTAAGTTTTCTCAGTAAATTTCAGAAGATGTGATTCCGTAATACCGATGACTTATCTAGGAAAAAGAGCAAATACATATCTGTCATGTTATTTATCTCTTCCTATCGCAATCAAGTTGAATAAACAGAAAGCTGAATCAAACATGAATCTGGAATAATTAATTGGCTTGTACATTTCAGAGAATATAGAATGGAAATGAGAGATTTGAGAATGCCACCATTTTCTGATAATTCCGTTAACACGCACGGGAATATACCAACTCTTGTTAGAAACCAAAGTCATAAAAGTACTTCCACAGGAGTGTACAGTATCCATCGCAATCTTCACTATTTTTGAATTAAATTGAAAAGGAAGCAATGTCAGTTTTGATTCTAAATAATTGGGTGAAGGATAGGAAATATTTTCCTCATGTCTGTGTAGTAACGATTCAATCTGTATCGAGAAAGGAAGCTGGTGAGATTATACTCAGTAGGCCGGACACTCCAAAAAACACAAACAATCTTTTCAGATATGACTAGAATAACTATTCCCATGGGCACCTGCACTATTCTAGTCAAAACTACCAGCTTCGGATTTGAAGTGAACAGAATCCTAAGCAAAAATGAACAGAATCCTAGTCAGAATGACTAGAATCTGATTTTTTTTTAAATGACTAGACGTTCTTTAGAGTTTAATTTTATAATCAGTGAAGATATTAAGTTATTTTTTAGCAGATTAAAAATATAATGAGGTCTCCTTTTTTGCTCACTTTGATGGCAATTTTGTCTCCGAGACCCCCCCCCCCCCGATCATCGGAGATGTTATGATGTGACACGCATGCAGTCTATCGGTGAAGGTATGAAAGGCGATCCTGCCACGCCCCCATCTTCCCGGGCCCCGTATATGCCAACAAGTGAGAAGTGTGGTTATTTTATCAACGGTAACGTATTGGACCCCCCCCCCCCCCCCAGTGCAGTGGCGTATAGCGTGCGTGGAAACAGCAATTGAGGTAGCACCGATCTCACCTGGAATGAAATGCGAAGTAACAATACCCTTATTAATGAGGAGGATGCCGAAGGGGCTCTATCATTTTTTCACCCCGTTACTTTCCCTTATAATTTATATGGTTTTTCATATATTTTTTTCTTCTCTCTCTTCCTGCTCCCTTTTATCGGATCCAGAATTATCTGGCAGAGGAAAACAAGTCTAAAAATCTCTGACAAGCGAATAAAAGTTTCACATTCCAATTGTCTTTGTGGGTCTATAAAGCAAAGACTTTTAATAGTGTCAAGACAAATCACTCTCACGCACTTCCGTAGTACATTCGCTAGCGTAAATTGCTGTGTTAAAAAAAAATCTCGGAAAGATACGTTCGCCATAGGTATAACACGTAAAAAAGATGTCTCATCTCTCTCTATCTTTTTCAAGTCTGATTATTTTTGCACGAGAGGAAGGATGGATAGTTCAAAAAACATTTCTTGAACCTTTACTTTCAATAAATGCCACTATAAATCCCCGGGACTATATATACTTTTTGACACGCACGTAAAAACACGGATTTTTAAGAATGATTATAGAACCCTTATTATTACCTTAAGTTTCTTGCAAATGTGACTCAAATGTAATTTGAGACTGTGAAAAAGCTTAAGACTCAAAAAGTGGAATAGGTCCCGCATAAATCTCGGGGACTATGCTTTTGGCCTTCCAGCTGCCAGCTTAACACGCAAAACAGGAATTTTGAATGATTCTAATTCCCCATAGTCCAACTGAAATGATTGAAAACTGTGACCTAAATAAAATTTCAATCCTTGAAAAGACATAATTAAGGCTCTACTGGTCAAATAGACCTCTCATAAATCCCAGGGACTATGGATGCTTTTGACAAAAAAAGATGTCGTCTGCCAAACAGCAGGTACAACAGTTTGTGACGTCATGTGGCGCGTGTACATTACAAGCATAGAGATCCTATAATAGTCTATTATAGGATCTGGGCCCTCTTGCATAAAAAGTTGCGTTTAATCGCAACTCCAAAAATTAAAGTCCCAAATACTCGATCCTGACTGCTGGAAAATCAATTTGCGTTTAATTTTTTGAGTTGCGTTTAATTGCAACTTTTTATGCAAGAGGGCCTTGTATGATTAAGCCCAGAGCGCGTTGATAGAGAGAGTTGTGACACGCGCATAATAAGCACGCGCGTACGCGGTCTTTGTCTAAAACATGGCGGATCATGGAGCTCCCAATAGTTCCCTTTCTCGTACATTCTCTATGAGAGGGAACTTTTTGAAGCTCCATGAAATGACTGACCAATCAGAAGCGACCTCCAGTGTCAGGACCATAGGACTCTCTGTATGGATAGCCCTGGGCAAAGTCAGAGCTATACATACAGAGAGTCCTGACACTGGAGGTCGCTTCTGATTGGTCAGTCATTTCATGGAGCTTCAAAAAGTTCCCTCTCATAGAGAATGTACGTGAAAGGGAACTATTGGGAGCTCCATGATCCGCCATGTTTTAAACAAAGAACGCGTACGCGCGTAGGCTTATTATGCGCGTGTCACAACTCTCTCTATCAACGCGCTCTGATTAAGCCATTCGAGCGCACCACAATATGCACGCGTGCTTAATTTCAGATCTAACCACTCTTTGTTAGTCGTATATACACCTTGGTCTAAAGCACCTGGAGAGCAAGATGATATATCTTAGGGGGAGGGGGCCACATTTTCTTTTTGGACGGGGGCACACGCATGCTCCGCTTGGGGTTGTCTCTAGTAACAAAGGAGTCCGTTCTCAGTTATATATCTTCTCTCAACATTCTTTGTTTTCAAACAATCACTTCGTGGTTAGCCTACGCTAATCAATAACCCAATCGGTATATAAAACAATATAAGCGAACTTTTCTCCTTCTGATAATGCAATATTACTTCTGATAGGTGCCTCTTTTTTTTTCTAATAAGTGCCCTTCCATCTTCTGATAAGTGCCCCTAATTTCTCTCTAATTCGTGCCCTTTTTCCTTTGGTAAGAACATTTTTACTTCTGATAGGTGCATTTTCCCCCTTCGAATTAGTGCCAACTTTCCCCTTCTGATAAGTGCCCCTTCCCAAATCTGATAAGTGCCCCCTCAATACTTCTGAAAAGTGCCCCTTTTCCTCTTCTCATGAGAGACCCTTTTCACTTCTCATAAGTGCCCCTTTCCATCTCTGATAAGCGCCTTTTCCTCTTCTGACAAATGTCCCCTTTTACCTACATTTTCCAATGTTTCTTACAAAAAGAGCCATATCTAACTTCAAAGAATCGATGAGGCTGCATATAGTAACAGGTACACATATTACTACAATGTAAGGCAGTGGAGCTAGAGGGAAGAGGGGCATATTGCTATCCCCTCCCCCCAGCAAAGGATTTCTCATTCGGCTCTCTCGAAGAGCAATATTTTCTGAAAATCTCCCCCAAACTCGCTCGTTTTACGTTCGCTAGCTCTTATAGTATATCATGATATCAAGCAGATCGCATAAAGTATGTTGATATCGATGTAATCCTAAAGAAAAACGACAGGTTTAATGTACAAATTAAACGATAATTCGACATTCCCCTAATTAATTTGCTGTTGTCATTTTCATTATATCGCTATAAATAATGCTCAACCAAAGGACTTCAGCATTAGAAAACAGTCTGAAAAATTTTGCTCGCTCGCTTCGCTCTATCGCACATGAATCATTAGACCATCACACACAACTGCTAATTGGGGAAGCTAGAACAGTCTCCAGAACCACAATAAAAAGTAAGAAGATGATGCTTGATAATGTATTAACCATGTTTACTGGACTGTAAGGTAATACCAATGTAAAAAAATAGTCCCTTTTTTCGATTTATGTTCACCCCTTATAGGTGCCCCTTTTCCCCACAAAAGTGCCCTTTTTTCGCTGGCTCAGTGATGCCACTGACAAAGACCCCTTGACATCATATACGCCGATGCCAGCAAAGAGGAAAACAATTTTTTGATGGGCAACGTCAGATTCCAGGGGCGGATCCAGGGGTTGGATGCCGAATCGGCAGTGCCCCCTCCCCCTTTTGAAACCCAACTGGCATAAGTACACAATTAAATAAAAAAAAAACATCCTCAATTGTGTACTTTCCCGACTCTGTGCCCCCTGTTTTACAAAATCCCGGATCCGCCCCTGGATTCTGACAAGCCACTTTATATCTTACAAAATACAGGCCCACGGGTTCATTTTTTTCAAAAACAGAACGGGGAAACTTCCTTTCGTATCCCCTAACCGTAACCCTATAATGAAGTCTTACCCTGAAAAGTTTCAGAGATCATGCAATGTATAAGAAGGTGACCAAAGTTCAATAATATTTTACAGTCATTTTAAAAAAAAATTCTCTTGTATAATTTTTTTTTTCACCTTCTGAAATACTTTGTGTATATAGTCAAATTTACTGTCAAATCAAAGAACAATTCAAGACAGTCGTGATTAATTGGGTGCAACTAACAAATTAAATCACATTAGTAGTGGAAATAATGTGATGTCGAACCGTAACTTACAATAAATGAAAAATGACACAAAATAGTTAAAGGAGAATGAAACTCTGGGGAAAAATCAGTTTTAATGAAAAGAGGGGATATAGAGAGAAGCAATTTTAAAAAGTTCCATCAAAATCGGTTAAGAAATGAGAGAGTTATAAAAGTTTGAAAAGTCTCAATTCACTTTCTAAGGCGATCCTCAATTTGGCAATGTTGCTTCAAAGTGACAGGTTAAGTAGTACAACTCTCCATATGTTTTGTACACAAAATTTCATATTTTCCCCATTATCTCTCGAGATGCAGCTTGTCTCCTTCTTAGCTCAAGAGATATGATGGGAAAATGTATTTGACACAACATTATGTTGAATTCACAAAAAGACAAGCAGTATCTTTAGAGATAATGGAGAAAATATGAAACTTTGTGTACAAAACATATGGAGAGTTGTACTACTAAACCTGTCACTTTGAAGCAACATTGCCAATTTGAGGATCGCCATAGAAAGTAAATTGAGACTTTTCAAACTTTCAGAACTTTCTCATTTCTTAACCGATTTTGATGGAACTTTCTTTTAAATTGCTTCTCTCTGTCCTCTAATTACATTAAAATTTATTTTCCTCCCAGGGTTTCATTCTCCTTTTATATTAAAGTCCAAAATCCAGAGTTTTACAGATGACTTGTCAAAAATATAAGCCTAGCCGGGCGGCCTAGGCATACAGCTGAATCAAAGTCGAACCAGATAAAGTACATTTACTTGAATCAACACGAGACAACATCAAATCATGAATGTGTCTTACCCGTCAGTGTAGCGGAGCTATCGAATTCATCCTGGAATTCAATGAAAAGAAGTCCGTACGAGAACATGATACCGTACATTACGACATAGAGAATCCATGACATCGACACCACCACCCATCCCCAGTTCGAAGCCAAAAAAGCCCTGAGCACCATCGCGAACGATAGTTCTATGTACCAAGATTCTTCAGCATTATGCCTAATCAGCTCACTGAATAGTCCACTGCCTGGGCACTATTTCATAAAACTTGTCATCAATGACAAGTTGCAATACCTGTTATAAGCTACTGAAATACTTGCATCTGATAGGCTGAGAGCAGATTTGTCGGTAAAAATCACTGACAAGACACACTTGATGAAACGCCCCCCTGGCCTGGACTGCTCTCTTTATCCTTGGCCGTGTATCGTACTTACGTGCGGGCCGCTCACAGCAATATACAAATGCACACACAATTTACGCACGTACGGACACAGAGCCTGATGCAGATTTTATGGCTCCCCCCCCCCCCCCCCCCCCCCGAATTCAAGGGAACTTTTATTCCTCCCACTCCACCTTGGTCAGTGCTCGCATGCTTGTGATTGGTTCCTGCTCATGCCCATCAAAGATTTGGTCATTACGTAATCTTACACCGATTGTAAACCTATAGGCTTTGCCCAGTACCTCCTTGCTTTGTTCAAAACCATTACTATATAAATTAATATAATGAAACATTTGCAGCACCTCACAAATTGCTGAGTAAAAACAACTTTATAAGTTAAGAGAAAATAATATATAGGAATATATATATATATTTTTTTTACTGTAAAGTTTTGATACTATAATTATAACATGCAGAGAGGTTGTGAAGATGCTCTGCCGAAAGACTAACAAGCTTTATCATGTTTTTTGTTAGGTAGAGATAGATGGGGTTTGTTTTATAATGGTCGCGACGTTTGCGATGGTTTGTGTGTGTGTGTGTTTTTTTTTTTTTTTTATGTTTTTATTTTGGGGGTGTTTATTCTGTGTGTTACTTTTCCACTTTGGCGTGGTTTCTTTCCTTGTAGGGGTACTAGAAGAGCAAGAGGGAGGGGTGGTGACAGTGTACATTTGAAGAGCTTGCTCGTAGGTTGATATTAGTTCCCATTGAGGGAATATTTATCACTTTCTTCACACATACATGCTGTGATTTGTTTGCTGACAAGTTCCCTAAAATGTCTTGAAGCTTCTTTTACATACCACTCTTTTGAGGTCTACGTATAGAATTAAGATTAATAATAGTACTCACTGCTTACAAGTCACGAGGGTCATATTACAAATATGTAGTTTCGTGTGCATATTCATGTAAAATTTTTGGCAACCAACCTGATTAGATACATAAATAAAAATTATGCATAATTAGCAGTCTGCACCATACAAATAAAGCATAACTTTATTACCTGTACATATAGGTATACAGTATAAACATCACTCCAATCCTGTTACAATCAAGAATTACAAGATAATTACAAGATTAAAAGTTGATTTTCGGAGAGGGTGAATTCATGGGGATGTACGGGTCAGCAAGCGTGCACACATGCATTCCACAAAAGTAAACGATTGAAACGACCATTTAATGGTCTACTCATGGTCACTGACTCAAGTATGACCGGACAAAATGTTTGCATTACCCTGACCTGTAGGCCTACTTTTCCATTGTCATTGTGGTTTTGTCTCACTATCTAAACACCGACAGAGCATAAAACTTGGCTAGCGTAGAGATGCTACAGTTCTCATTGTTTTAAAATCATCTTTATGAATTTACAATACATATTATAATTGAACTTATCTGTTTATTACATCTGTAATTCATAATGAAGTAATATGCAAACATGTAAAACCTTTGTCTCTGCACTGCTCCTTTTCATGAAAAGAATCAATCCTCAATTCTACTTCAAAATTCATTCGAATCATGCATTTCTCAAACAAATTGACTTTTGATAAATTAAGTATGATATTACTGTATTGTTGTTTAAAGTTTCATAATTAAACAACAGTACATACGTTGTTATGTGATACAGCGATGCTGAGACAAAGTGTTCAGTAAGGGTTCCATAAGTTATGAATGTGTTTTATGGCTGAGGTGCTCAAAATTAGTGAACTTGTCATTATGAAAGTTAATCATTTTGACTAACGCTTTAGGAACTCATCATCATCATCATTCATCCTTATATGACACCTCCTATCTTTACATCCTCATTCCATTCTCTTTCCATCTCATGATCATTACCACATATATAAATTATATATACTAGTACGACACTGAAACTTTACATGCGAACTAGTTGTTACACCTTTAATCACAATAGATTGGTAATAATAGCTATTTTTATGACTACTGATCTCATAGACCAGTTTTCTATTTTCAATACTACAATTTACCTTCTGATAGTAACTATTACTCAACTGACGAATTAACTTCTAGCTTTCAAAAAACAGGGAATAGATTTAGTTTACTTCATGTAATTGCTAGAAGTCTAAGCAAAAATTTTGATTCTCTGGAAACATTGCTCTATACTTTGAACAATTTTCCTTTTTCTATTCTTGGTGTCACGGAAACCTGCCTTAATAACACTTCGCCTAACCTATTTAACTTTAAAAATTATACACTGATCAGACATGATCGAATATCGAAATTTTCATAGAAATCATGAATTCAAACAACAAAAATATGATCGCTGGATTAAAAAAAATACAGACCCCCTCATGGTTCTAATTTCATTTTGTGAAGATCTTGATTTATGCCTTCATACACTTACGGGAGAAGGTAAACAATTATATTTAATGAGTGATTTTAATATAGACTTGTTATCTCATATGGTAGTTATCATGATACCCTTCTTCATATTATTTATGCTAATAGTTGTTATCCACATATAAATAAACCAACCAGGATTGATGGTCAATCTTCAACCCTTATAGATAATATTTTTTCTAATATCTTTGACAAAGACATGACTAGTGGATTACTATACTCCGATGTATCTGACCATTTGCCAAATTTTTTAATGTGTAATATTGACATTTCAATTAAAAAGTCAGTTAAATCAAGCTGATACAGAAAGCAAACACCTCAAAATATTGAATCCCTCAAAAGTGATCTAGCAACAGAAGAATGGTTGGATATCTATAGTGAGTCAGACGCAAATATTGCATACGAAAATTTTAATAAAAAGTTACAAAAGTATTGCGACAAAAAATTTCCTCTGGTATCTACAAACAAGAACAATAAACGTTGTAAAATTGCCATGGATAACAAAAGCAATTCTGCGATCCATACACACAAGGAATAAACTTTACAAGGCTTATTTAACAAACTCTATTACTCTCAATAAAAACAAATATAAAACGTACCGAAACAAATTAAGTAATATCATTTGAACTTCTCGTAAATGTACTATTCCGATAAACATAACCGAGTGAAATCTAATATGAAATCTACATAGAAGGTTATAAATGATCTGATTGGCAAGAAAATAAAAAATCATCTACTAATAATTTTACAACTGAAATACAGTAATACAGTCTGAAGATATATATAGCTCATACCTTTAATTCCTTTTTTGGAAATATAGGACCTATGATTTAGCAAATAAACTCTATAAAACGAATGAAAATTTTACTAAATTTCTTCCTGACCTGAACCTACAACTTCTTCACTGTTTTTTAATCCCATGAATCCTAATGAAATAATCGAAATAACAAAAAAATCTCAAGTCAAGTAAATCACAAGGTCACGATAGAATTAGTGCTTTTCTCCTTAAACAAATTACACATTTTCTTGTTTCTCCTCTAACTCACATTTTTAATAACACCGGGAAAAGTCTTGAGTCCCTAAAAATTGCAAAGGTAAATCCCGTCTTTAAGAAAGACAATCCTCACGAAATAAGTAATTACAGGCCTATATCAATTATTCTTCCCAGCATATCAAAAATCCTAGAAAAGATTATTTACAAAAGGCTGTATAACTTTTTAGATACATTTCATTTTCTAAATCTAAATCAATATGGTTTCAGAAAAAGACATTCAACCGACCTAGCTTTACTACAATTATATGATAAAATAACGAATGCCATGGCCAATAAAGAACATGTAATATGCGTATTCATGGACTTATCAAAAGCCTTTGATACGCTTGACCAGATTTTACTTTAAAAACTTCACTCTTATGGAATTCGTGGAGTTGCCCTCTCCTGGTTTGAGAGCTATTTATCTAATAGACAACAATATGTAGTGTATAATTATGTTTCTTCAAATTTCCTACCAATCCATTGCAGTGTTCCATAAGGGTCAATACTAGGCCCTTTACTCTTTCTGTTATATATTAACGATTTAACCAATACAACGCCTCTCTTATCTTTCATATTATTTGCAGATGACACAAATATCTTCTGTTCACACATAAATACCCTAGTAAATACACTTAATAATGGGTTACCAATGTTATCTTTGTGGTTTAAATGCAATAAATTGTCCCCTAATTTAGATAAAACAAATTTCATGTATTTCCAGCACGTAAATTCTCATGTCATTGATTTTCCTTACAACATACTTATAGATAATGTATACCTCTTGAAAGAAAGAGTCAAATAAAATTTGGGGGCGTCATCATCGACGAAAATTTAAATTGGGACGAACATATACGTCACAAAGCTATTTCTATTTCTATAGGAATGTTGGTATACTTTATAAAATAAAGAAATTTGTCCCTTGTAAAACGCTCATTATTGATATTACCATATATAACATATTGCAATTAAGTATGGGCCACCAGCAACAAAACATAAATCAACTCTATTTACTTATTGCAAAAGAAAGCCCTTCACATATGTACTGGTTCACCATATTTATCTCACACCAGACCAATATTTTACCAGCTGAAAACTCTAACAGTATTCGACATCAATGGCACTACAAAGTTTACATACTTATATATAAGTATCGAAATGATATGCTCCCTCTTTCATTTCAAAAGTTTTATACTTTAAATAACACTATTCACTCCTATATACCCTACTAGCAATTCCTCTAATTTTCATCTAGTCAACCCAAAGTTACTGATTGCCCATAGATCAATAAGACACCATGGTCCAGACGTATATGGAATTCTCTCCCAGAATTCATAAAGGGATTCGTTAACTTTGTGGAGGCTTAATTTAATAAATTGTTGAGTTTTGATATCTGTCTTGTATAATGATGTTCAGAAGGATAAATAAATAGCCAGGCATAGAAAGGTTTTCAAATATATAATGCTATTATTAAGATATCTATGACTGAATACTCCCATTTACGAAAGCGTATGGCCATACGCTTTAGTCTAACACTGAGTCTATGGGGGAAAATGAGTCTAGCATTTCCGGTCACTTTCATATGTTTACTTTTGTGAAGCACATGAAGATTTTGAAGTGCTTTTTCTTTTCCTGGGCTTCATTTTTACACCATATTACATACACTGATAGCATGTAAGGCCAGGCAGCTCAGATTTTATGAAGCCTCTACAAAGTTAATAAATCACTCACTTTAATTAATAAGGGTACCAATCACCAAAAATAATTTTGCTCTGTATGTTAGAGGTTGCATGCCGTTATACTATATTCAAAATATGGGCTTCAAATATTAATTCTATAAAGAGATATTGCAATCTCTATAAGCGCAAAAGCGACTCGTGAGTAGACTCGACGCACCCATACGCGCTCGTCAAGGTAAAGGCGCTCGCGCAGAACCAAACTCTGAGTTTGGTTCCGCGCGAGCATTTTCATGTTATCCTTTATTTCCTTCATATTCATTAAATGTTGACCTATATAATACCAGACAAAGTTCTTTGAGGTTGATTTTATACTTTCTAGCTGTACACAAATTATTTTTTTCAGGTGATCGGTACACTTTAAATCCTGTTGTTCCCTTTACTCATTTCAAGCCTAGTTAAAACTATGTACTATCTGAATATACAAGGTAAAATTTCTGTGTCAACAGTCTTCAGTCTATTTCACAATGTCACACTTTCTATCATTTCAGTCATTACCAATATCATCATCATCACCGTAATCATCATCATCAACAGCATCATCATTTCATCATCAACATCATCATCATTATGCTTTTAACCCTTTCAGGACAGGAATTATTTAAGGGCTAAATTGATCACATTTTGTTCTTCAAATTGGCAACAGCAATATTTTTTCTTTTAGTGCTACATGGTTTTAATAAGTTGTAATGTCTTTGAAAACCGTATACATGGTTAGAAATATGTCGAAAAGTTGAAAAAATTGCCAATTTCAATGTAAAAACAATGAATTTGTACCTCTCAATGTGTTGCCAATTTAAGGATTTTGAAGCTTATTCTACTTTTTAAAATTCCTGGCATCAAACGCAATATGGTCATGCAACAAAAATGGACATAGTGTGTGTAGAAATTTTTGCTCTCTCTATCCATGCTTCTGGTATATTTTTTAGAGCTCTGAATCAAAAGTTATTGAGCCAAACCACAAAATGTGGTCAATCGTCTCAAAAGGGTTAACTTAGGATTTCAATTTTTTATCCATTCTGCTTATTAAACATTTTAGCTATTTCATGATATTTGTCTGGGGCTGCCATATTCTCAAGCAAATTGCTTACAATGGCAGTCCTTCTTCCGCAAATGATTTTATATTTGATGAATTACAATAATTTGACAATTTATCATTTTGTGTTTGTTTTTGAAAAATGATTGTTACATATATACTTGTTTATTCATGATTCATTGTCAAAAAGTACCTTTATTTATTTATTATTTATGTTACCGAAAATTGTTGTACTTATATGAATGCAGAAGAAAATAAATCAAATCAAATCAAATCAAATCAAATCAGATTAAGGTCTCTCAAAGATATATCAGAAATTGCACTCTTAAACGTCAAAAGTTTTACTTGTGAAAAGTATACCCTCATATACTTTGTTCTTCTCTTCTTTTTTTTTTTTATTTGTTTTTCTTGAAAGACAGTGCAACGCCGCACACCTTATCCGGCACCTCAGTGAATTGTCTCATTTTCTTGTTCATAAAGTAGCTCCAAAATTTGGCTGAATTGTGCACTTTCGTCTTAAAGCACCAAACTGGTACAGTTGTTGAATGATACATACTGAACAATTTTAGATATGGAAGCACTTCCCAAAATTAATTCATAGGGTAATTTTGAAGGAATTTGTAATTGCAAAACCTACTCAAGTAGATAACTCGATCACCTAGATATTCGGACACTACGTTAAGGGTAGCAAAGCTTGGTTTAGGGGCACTTTGATGTTTTTTCAGGGGTGTGTTACACCCCCTTCCCGATGGAAATTTTTGTAAGTTTAATATTTATGTAATGTACACCCATAACTCTTCCTTCTGACAAAATTTGGTCCATGGGCCTTAAGGGGGAAAATTTGCCTCAATTTTTAGGGGCGATCTGACAACCCATCCCGACGGAAAATTTTGTCAGCTTTGGTGTTTTGGTAATGTGTATAGTCATACACCTTCCTTCTGGCAAAGTTTGGCGCATATGTTAGATGGGTTAAAATCGACCCGACTTTGGGGCCCCTTTTGGGGGCTCTGGGGGCCAAACCAGGCGGCTTCATTCGAGCTGACAAGCTTTTTGTGCATGACATGGATGGTCTTAGTAACTTTAAGGGGTCAACTCTCATATGTAAAATGGGTTGACTATTTAGGGACAGGCTCCTGGCCTATATGTAAGCTTGGAAATTTCGCGAGCAAGTTGGAGATGTGCGGTGGGTTAAAACAGGGAAGTGCTAAAATTTATTGATGCTTATTCAATAAGGATTTGAAAGGCCACGAGCTGTCGAGACACGATTAATGGAAACCCGGGATGGAAACAAGCAACCAAACAAACATGATTAACGTTAGGGGGAAAAAAAAACATTTGGGCACGGTTTCATAAAACAACTGGGCCATTTCTATGACAAATTTGCTCTCAGCCAATCAGATGAAAGTATTTCAGTAGCTTATAACTGTTATTATAACTTGTTATTGATAACAAGTTTTATGAAACGGGGCCCCAGGGGTGGATGAAGATGATTGCCCGAGGGGGGTGGACGGGCCGCGCGCCGGCCTGGCCTTAAAGCCTAGGCTTAGTAAAAAAAAAAAAAAAACAACCAAAAAAAACAAAAAACAAACAAACAAACAAACAAACAAAAACAACTCTGACTAGTAAACCAAGAAAAAAACAGAACAACAACGACCGTAAGGCAACAGAAAAAAAAATTGAACAAAAAAGCACAGATCATTATCATCATGCATTAACATCATAATCACCATCGATCATCATTAGGCCTACCGTTATAGGCCCATATCATCATCTTCGATGATCATGGTCTTTTTTTTTCAACAATAGTCTTCTACGTTCGATTCTGCCTGGGAGGGGAGGGAGGGGGTGTGTTTGTTTGACCGTCAAAGAGATTTGATGATACATCAGTGGCGGATCCAGGCAGGGGCGCCAAGGGGACGCGCCCCGCCTTTAATTTTTCTGTTTTGTGATTTTTTCCGTGGGAGGGGTATACTCCCCTCCCACACCCTCCGCTCCCTCGTCGCTGCCCCCCCCCCCCTATTTCAAATTCCTGGATCCGCCACTGTACATACACAGTATGCCCTCCAATTTAAGTTCCCACACCTAATTGGTTCTCAACATGAAATGAAGGAAGCATGAATAGCTTCCATCAGGGGCGAATCCTTGTAAAAAAAAAAGGGGGAGGGGTCACAAATCTCATATAAATTTTTGACAAGCAAAAAGAAAAAAAAGTCATCTAAAGGGGGGGGGGGGAGCATAATGTAGTCCTACACTTTGGTTTCAGTTTCAAAAGGGGGCTCGGGCCGGACGGTGCCCCCCCCCCCCCCCTCAAGGAAAAAAAAACAATGGCGTCCACTCATGAACTGTGGAAACTTCATGTTAGTAAGGCGGCATAGCTTGAAATTTGTGCACTTTTGTCTAAAAGGACCAAATTTGGCACATGTGTTAAGAATTCCATTCTGAACAATATTTCATATGGAAGCACTTTCAAAAACTCCATTTTGAGGGAAATTTCGGCTAAATTGTAATGGAATCCCTGTACTGTTCAACAAAAAATAAATCGCCTTTAAAAGAAATCGGACCCTACCAGATGGGAATCTGTCCCACGGCCCCGATCAATTCAATGAGAAATTCGGTTCTCTCTGTTACGGCCGTGAGGTTCTAGTATTTTTATGGCGAATCCTTATAATGGACGAGAAGTTTTAAAGAGATAGACATAATGCGCTTATTGACTTGCTGCTATATATAGGCCTAAGTTATTCAGAGTTGACCATCATTTCTAAAAAAAAATGTGATCCTGACGTTTGATTCGTCTAAAAAAGCCTGGAATTTTGGTTGCAAATGTCGTAGAACTAAAAAGAACAAAATTAGGATATGGTGCTTGAAACAGTTTTGTGCAAATTTTAGTCCAGTGTTTCTATACAGCAAGTAAATAATATCATCAAAATACAATCATTTAACGGTATACTGCAGAATTGTCTTATTATCGGAGGGAAAGTTTCCACTTTTAGGCCTACCTAAACCAGAACCCTTCACAATAGTCAATAGGTTCAAACAGTATCATGAAATATCTTTTCAACCTGAATGAAGGCCTGTGCAATAATTCTGTGAAATAATTCTGTGAAATATTACTACTGACAGGAGCTTTTTTCGGGGATGGACTTGACGACAAGTACTCCGGAAATTTGGAAAAAATGGGGAAAATGTTTAAATAACTTAAGGCTTGATCACACTATTGAGGATCTGCAGTGCTCTAGACTGAAAAGTTTTACAATCCAAAATGGTAAATCAACTCGCTTGATCGCCCCCCCCCCCCCGAAATTGAAAGTCACAATAGACAGAATTTATGACGATTTCAGCTGCATGTAGAAGAGAGAAAAGGGCAACAATTACTCTTAGGCTTAGACTTTGAATTACCCATGTAAATAAAATGGAAAGCGTTAAACTAGAAACGCAAAGATTTTCTATATAATTTATAAAGAGATGTCAAGAAGGGCGACGATGTTAATGTGCATGTAGAGTCGTCTTATTTATGGAAGGGGCGCGGATACCCCCATCTATTTTAAATTATTGATATGCGATTATGCGAGTATAATTATTGCGTTCTTGCGCTCTTGACTGAAAATTTTTATATTCTTCTTGGCTTAGCCACGGCGCCTCAAAATTTTCGGCTCATTACGCCATAAGGCAATACACCTATACGGTATATGGAAATAGCTATGCATAATTATGCCCCCTTGTGACTCCCCTCCCCCTGTCATCTAGTTTGCCCCAGTGGCGTATCTAGACCTTCATGAGGGGCAAAATGTCTGAGCCGATGGTGATCCAGAAAAAAATTGCTTTTCCAGGCTCTAATTTGCGTGGGTATAATGGGAGGGTAGAACGTCAGCTGTTCCTTCAATTCATATTTCCACAATTTACATTACAATCATAATTTTCATATAATAACCTCCTATTTTTAATCCATTGTAGTTTTATTAGTATTGGCATAACATATTCATACTAGCTAATTGCAAACGAGCGAAGCGAGCGAGAGAAAAAAGCCTCATTCCATCTTGATTTTAAGTGTTTTGATTCTTTCTCATTCTTGTAAAAACCATACTTACTTGTATATTTTAAGACACTGCAGAATATATTTGAATTACTTACAGAGGAGTTCAAATTCCCCCTTGCTGGGTTCATGTGTGCCACAATATTAGCATTGCTGACCTTTTTTTTTTTTTTTTGTTGGCTTAACAGCATCTATACTCCATATGGTTAAAAAATTATTCCTTGATTTAAAAGCAGTTTGGATACAATTTACATAGCAATGATTGATTCACAGTGACTGAAAATGAGTGCACCTTTCGTTGTGGTTGAGAATCTGTCAGGGTTGGGGGGGGGGGGGGGGGGGGGAGTTGCCCTACTTGCCACCTATCAAAAACGCTATAGTGGCCCCGCTTGTTATGGAGGTGTTTTACTACACATTATGATTTATTACCATCGTTTGTATAATGATGATTTTTACGTAATTTATATTTATTTATTTTGTCTTCTTTATTTAATACTTGTGCAAAACTGCTTTCCAAAGGCGCCCTGCAGTTTAACAAATCATTCTACATGAAAATACAAAATATATGACAATTAGGTAACATGGCAAATTACAAAAATGGTGAGTGCATTAATGGTATAATGCTCTGGATGGAGAGAATAAACATTTTTTGGCGTTACAACTTTAAAGGAAAAAATATTGGTCGGGAAAGGATGTAAATTTGAGGAATGGTGAAAATAAAACTAAGAAGATATAAACTACGTTTTTGATGCCGACAATAAATTAAAATACCAAAACAAAAGAAATTCCCTTTTTTCCTTTTTTATTATAAGAATCTAGATCTGGCGAAATGAATAAAATGATACAAGGTGGAATTAAAAGTCCGTGAAAAAAATTGCTGCTGATTTAGACTAGAGTTCTGAGTTCAGATTAAAGTTCAAGATCTAAAAGAAATGCTGGCTGCAAGTGACTTACGCGAGAAGACTTGGTGATGTCGTTGAATGAAAAGATGTTCTCGAAAAAGTTTAATGAAGTGTAATAATGCTGAATCGACGAAGGTTGGTGAAAAGGCTACAAAACTTAAAAGCTCGATGTTGATGTCGAATGGCGATGAAAGTTCGATGACGCTGAATTCGAAGTCGAAGTGACGAAGTGGATAAAGTTCAGTTCGATGACGAAATAAATGCTGATGTAGGGATGCTAAATTGTTCTAGTGGCTGATAATGCAGAAACGTAAGTCTAAGGTGAAAAGGCTAAAAAGGTTCGAAGTTGGGGTCGATGTTGATGTCGATGAAGGTTCGATGACGTAATAAACGCTGATAATATAGAGACGTAATAATGGCTCGAATGCAGATAGAATCTAGGCCAGAAATTCGATCCCGAATTAAGATATATAAAATTCCTTATAAATCCAATAAGGCGATAGATAAATCGATCGTGGGAGTAACGGAAAAACTGAAAGGTCCGCACTCTCCGGTGGTTAAGAGGCGACTGACTAAAGTTCCCTAACAAGCTTGACTTCTACCCAATCAAATTGTTCTAATACGCACCAATAAGAACACTATAAAACTGACCAATCACGGCTAATCCCTTAAGAAGAGAAAAAATGTCCCAGTAGGACAAAATTGTGCTAAAATAGAGACCAAAAATCTATTTACACAAGAAATTGGATTACCACCAAAAATATCTACAATAAGATTAAGAACAAATAATAAAAATTCTTTATACACATTAGAATACTTTCCAATGCAATGAAATGATCATTGAATAAAAAGCATAAAATTATCACAAAAACTGATTAAAAACACCAAGGAATCGTATCGCTAATGCACAAGCCAAAGAAAAAAGCAGGATACGCGCATCCGTTATGACGCACTAGGCGAAAACAAAAGGGCGTGACCAAAAACGCACGTGGACCTCCACGGTCGACGCGTGCCAGCAAAGCACGTGACCGTGGGAAAATTTTAATGTTTACAAACAAGGTGGCTGCTGCCGCGAAACGATTCCCTGGGGAAAATGATACGCACTTTCTGAAAAAGTTCATTAGACGAAAAAAAATTGATTAAAAATACCAGATGAAGTAGAGCTGCTACACTAACCCCCCCGTAGACCCGAGCTGCGTAAGCTCCGAGGGGCGAAAAATACACATAATGCAATATATACAGCAATTTCACTGAATTAAAAACTGCAATCTCGCATATCTTCCAAATATCTCTATATTATAAGCTATAACAAACCCGAAATATGCCATGCTGAAAAAAGCACTGTTTGAAAGAAACAAAGAATCCGCGCAGCAATTGTCAATCCCCCAATTTAAGTGAAGGCTATTTGCCAAACGATGAAATGTATACGGTAGAGAAAACGTGACATACCTAGCCAATTTCCCTTGAAAATATGCACAAATGCACAAATTCCAAACAAAACCTGACATAGTAAATAGTACATATACGTAGCTCGTCAGCAGGCACATTCTGCACATAATGCAGTTCATATTTACAAGCACAATATCATTTGATATAAAAAAATTACAATAGTCTACATTCATAATAGGCAATTGCCAGTAGGATTTATGTGTGTATAATACCTGACAGCGTGTGACTAAATTAAAGGAATTGGAAATTCCGGTGTCAAGACCTAATTCATGACAAATCTATAAAGTTACAAGAGCAAAATGCAAAATTCCAACACCCTGAACGAGTGTAAGTCCAGGCCCAAAATAAGCCTAAATGTATCGATGACATATAGAGAAAATGAGCCCGTTTAACGAACAAAATACATTATGTACAATATACAATCACCGCTAAACACCGCTGTACCTTGCGACATATTCAATAACTTGGACAAAACGCTTAGGCCAGTGGACATGGCGTCCTGAGCGTGTGATGCGAACGGGGCCAGGGGACGAAAACTCGCTTGGAGGAGCGCTCCCAGCAGGGCGCGAGGGAGGGGGACGGGGAGGCGTCTGCGAAGGGGGAATCTTGCTATCATTCCCCAGCTGCTTAGCTGCTGCAGTCTTAGGCACCGGCTGCACTTGCAAAGCACTGTCAAGAAATGCAGGCTTAAGACGATCAATGCTAACGGTAGCAGGCTTATCACTCTTACTGATAACAAAGTACTTAGGGGTACGCCGCAGTACTTTGTAGGGCCCGAATAGGGGGTTTGCAATGGTTTGGAAACCGCGTCATGACGGAGGAAAACATGAGTACATGTATCCAAGGACTGATGGACAAAACCAGAGCGTGCCTGCGGGCGCGTCCCGTTGGGAGAGAGAGCGCTCATGTGCCGCCTGAGGCGCTGCACATAATCAGCGGGGTCAGCCCCCTGCTGTGGGGCGGGCACCAGCAGCTGCCCGGGTAAACGGAGAGCAGTCCCGTAGACGAGCTCTGACGAGGAGCACCCCAGGTCCTCCTTGACGGAAGCGCGAATGCCCAGCAAAACTAAGGGCAAAAGCTCTCGCCAACGACTGGGGTCCGGCTGGGCCTTTAATGAGGCCTTGAGTTGCCGGTGAAAACGCTCTACCATACCGTTGGCCTGAGGATGATAGGCCGTGGTGGAGATTGAACGGCTGCCAAGAAGGTTAGTTAAAGCCGTGAACAAAGCGGATTGGAATTGGGGGCCGCGATCATGAGTGATAGTAGACGGCGTGCCAAAGCGGGAGACCCAATGCTCAACGAGAGCTGTGGCGACAGTCTCCGCAGTAGCGTCGGGGGTAGGAATGGCCTCGGGCCATCTAGTAAATCTGTCAACACAAGTCAATAAATACACACAGCCTTTCGAAGGGGGCAAAGGACCTACCAAATCTATGTGTACGTGTGCGAAACGGGCATCTGGATTAGCAAAAGTGCCAAGAGGTGCATGAACATGACGCTGCACTTTGGCGCGCTGACAATGTAAACATGTACGGGCCCACTCCCGGACATCTCTGTTTATACCGGGCCATACGAAACGAGAAATCACCATCTTTTGCGAAGCCCTAATCCCGGGGTGTGACAAACTATGCAAAGCATCAAACACATCGCGGCGGTGCTTGGACGGTACAAATGGGCGCGGACAGCCGGTAGTCATGTCACACCAAATGTAAGCATCTCCCTCGGGAAGGAGAATCTTCTCAAAGTCAAGTGAGGAAGTGTCATTTAGCAATGAAGCTAATTCCTCGTCATGCTGCTGGTCTGCGGCTATGCTGCGCTGGTCTACGGACGGAGTAGCCCGAATTGACGCTACATCTGTGCGAGATAATGCATCAGCAACAGTATTGTCACGACCCTGAATATGACGAATATCAGACGTGAACTGCGATACATAATCAAGATGTCTAGCCTCCCGCGGGGAGTGACGATCAGGGCACGAATTCAATGCGAAAGTGAGCGGCTTGTGGTCGGTGAAAATACAAAAATCGCGCCCTTCTAGAAAATGTCTGAAATGCTTGATAGCAAGGTAGATGGCAAGTAACTCGCGTCCAAAAGTGCTGTAGCGCGATTCTGAGGGCTTCAGCCGACGAGAAAAGAAAGCTACAGGGCGCCAAACTCCCTGTAAGAGTTGTTGCAACACCCCACCCACAGCGGCATCTGAGGCGTCTACCGCCAGGCTGGTCGGTAGATCAGACGATGGGTGAGTGAGCAAAGTAGCATTAGCAAGAGCGTTCTTCATGTCAGTGAAAGCGGTTTCACCCTCCGGAGTCCATATTAAGGGCTTACGGGAACGCTTGGGCTTACTGCGCAACATGTCGGTGAGAGGAGCAAGCAATGCCGCACAGCTGGGCAAGAAACGTCGATAAAAATTGACAAGGCCCAGGAAGCCACGGAGCTGACGCAATGTGGAAGGCTTGGGAAAATTGCGAACCGCAGTGACTTTCTCTTCGAGAGGGGCAATGCCCCGATCGCTAACGTGGTGCCCGAGAAAGTCTAGGGATGTCGCGCCAAACTGGCATTTCGCGGGATTGATCACAACACCAAACTCGGATAATCGCGCGAAAAGCTGGCGAAGATGAACTTTATGTTGCTTGTCATCTTCGCTTGCGACGAGGAGATCGTCTATGTAAGCGTAGACGAAAGGCAAATCGCGTACCACCATGTCGATAAAACGCTGAAAAGTCTGAGCCGCATTCCGCAACCCAAAGGGCATACGGGCGAAATGAAATAGGCCAAACGGCGTTGTAATTGCAGTCTTATGCACATCTTCCGGATGTACAGGAATCTGGTGATAAGCGCGCACTAGATCTATCTTTGAGAAAACATGCTTACCATGCAGCTGTATTGCAAAATCATGCAAATGAGGAATAGGGTACCGGTCAGGCACAGTTACTCGATTCAACGGGCGGTAGTCCCCGCACGGCCTCCAGTCCCCCGACTTCTTGGGGACCATGTGTAAAGGCGAGGACCAACTGCTATCCGAGGCCTCCACTATGCCTAACTCTAACAGATGGACAAACTCATCTTTAGCGACGCGTAGCTTGTCCGGAGCCAAACGCCTGGGACGCGCAAACACCGGGGGCCCCTGAGTGACTATGCGGTGAGTCACATCGTGCTTGACGGGGCAGTCTTTGTAGATAGGCTGAGCGATTTCGGGAAAATCAGCAAGAATTTTGTCATACCCAGAATCAGGGAGATGACCGTGTGGAAAAGTGAGGCCTAGAGAAATCTCGTCTGACGCCTCACCTATAACCGACAAACTCGTGATGGAATCTCGAAGTTGATACGCGCGGAGATCCACCAAGAGTCCATAATGGTGCAAAAAATCAGCGCCCATAATTGGCTGCGCAACATCAGCTAACACAAAAATCCAAGGAAAAGCGCGGCGCAAGCCTAAACGAAGGGTCAGTGAACGCTGACCGAAGGTTCGGATGAGCGTTTTATTTGCTGCTTGCAAAACGAACGAAGACACGTGCTTCTTTTCCGCCCTTGTCGGAGGCAATACGCTGACTGCGGCGCCGGTATCGACAAGAAATCTAGTGCCTGTGACTTGGTCAGTAACATAAAACAAACGACCTACACTAGCTTGACCAACGGGCACGGCCGCCGAGACCCGCTGGTCTATGCGTTTCCCGAAACCGAGCCCGAGATTTGTTCGAAAGAACATGGCGGCCTACACTTGTGCGCATTCTTGCCGAAGGATAGATGGTACCAGCACATATCTGTTCCTGATTCTGCCCCGGCGGCGGGGGTGCTGTCGTTGCTCTGTGCTGGCGGCGGGTTAGCCTGGCTTCCGCCTGCGGCCCGCCGGCGGACACTGGGGCTGCGACTACGCTCGCGAATCTGCCCCTGCAGGGAACGCACTTGCTTAGCAAGGCGGGCTATCTCAGCCTTCAAGTCTGAAATAGCTGATTCAATCACTGGGCTAGAAGTAGACGCGACAGGGGGCGGCACTTGAGTACTCTGAACCGCTGGCATGGGCACCTCCATGACGCGGTCCGCTAGCTCTGCCACTTGTTCATCTGATAGCGCGCTGCTAGCCGTGGCTAGTATTAATTGAACATTCGAAGGCAATCTTTGTACAAACAGCTGTTTCAAAATTCCTTTACCCAACTTTCGATCTCCCAGCAGCTGCTGCATCTTCCTAAGTAGCTGGCTTGGCTTTCTATCTCCTAACTCCTCTTCTGTTAAGAGGAGATGGAGTCGCCTCTGTTCGGACTCTGATGTTCGTCTAATCAATTCTAGCTTAAGTGTCTCGTAAGGCTTCTCGGGTGGGGGCGCGAGCAGCAGGTCCCGCACCTCCTGAGCTAATTCCGGCTGCAAGGCCGACACTACATGCATGAATTTAGTTTTGGAATGTGTGATTCTTTTGGTATTAAATTGAGCTTCAATTTGCACGAACCAGATCTCGGGGTCTGACGGCCAAAAAGGGGGCAACTTGATGTTCAAGTGGCCCATTACCTGCGTGGGGTCAGCATTATCGCCAGCAGTACCAAGTGGGCCTGCCGTATCTGGGGAATCTTTGCCTGCGACTGACATGGTAAAGATTCAGGTTGTAGAACCTAATGAGTAAGATAAACTAGACCTAGATCTAGTCCAAAAATAGAGTACAAAACTCACTTCGCGTCGTAAATCGTCAGTTAATGAATAATGGTTATCACAGAATAGCAGGGAAAATGGCTGTCAAATATCATACACACTCACAATTATTAAGATTGAAAAAGCTATCACCCCTTGTCGAGGTCTAATTAAGGCCCCCAGCGGGCACAACACAAAAAAAAAAAATATCAGGTAGCTCTAGGCTAGGCTAGACCTAATCTTAAATCTCCCTCAAAAATTGTGTCATAGACTAGTTAGGAACCTAACACTAACAGCTAAAGTCGCCAACATTACGTCAAAGCTAAATTAATTAGGCAATGTAAAGTGAGATCTAGACTAAGTCTAAAATTAGAAAACTGTACGATCACAATTCTTTTAATGTTTCCCTTCGTATCACGTCGGGGTCACCAATTTAAAGGAAAAAATATTGGTCGGGAAAGGATGTAAATTTGAGGAATGGTGAAAATAAAACTAAGAAGATATAAACTACGTTTTTGATGCCGACAATAAATTAAAATACCAAAACAAAAGAAATTCCCTTTTTTCCTTTTTTATTATAAGAATCTAGATCTGGCGAAATGAATAAAATGATACAAGGTGGAATTAAAAGTCCGTGAAAAAAATTGCTGCTGATTTAGACTAGAGTTCTGAGTTCAGATTAAAGTTCAAGATCTAAAAGAAATGCTGGCTGCAAGTGACTTACGCGAGAAGACTTGGTGATGTCGTTGAATGAAAAGATGTTCTCGAAAAAGTTTAATGAAGTGTAATAATGCTGAATCGACGAAGGTTGGTGAAAAGGCTACAAAACTTAAAAGCTCGATGTTGATGTCGAATGGCGATGAAAGTTCGATGACGCTGAATTCGAAGTCGAAGTGACGAAGTGGATAAAGTTCAGTTCGATGACGAAATAAATGCTGATGTAGGGATGCTAAATTGTTCTAGTGGCTGATAATGCAGAAACGTAAGTCTAAGGTGAAAAGGCTAAAAAGGTTCGAAGTTGGGGTCGATGTTGATGTCGATGAAGGTTCGATGACGTAATAAACGCTGATAATATAGAGACGTAATAATGGCTCGAATGCAGATAGAATCTAGGCCAGAAATTCGATCCCGAATTAAGATATATAAAATTCCTTATAAATCCAATAAGGCGATAGATAAATCGATCGTGGGAGTAACGGAAAAACTGAAAGGTCCGCACTCTCCGGTGGTTAAGAGGCGACTGACTAAAGTTCCCTAACAAGCTTGACTTCTACCCAATCAAATTGTTCTAATACGCACCAATAAGAACACTATAAAACTGACCAATCACGGCTAATCCCTTAAGAAGAGAAAAAATGTCCCAGTAGGACAAAATTGTGCTAAAATAGAGACCAAAAATCTATTTACACAAGAAATTGGATTACCACCAAAAATATCTACAATAAGATTAAGAACAAATAATAAAAATTCTTTATACACATTAGAATACTTTCCAATGCAATGAAATGATCATTGAATAAAAAGCATAAAATTATCACAAAAACTGATTAAAAACACCAAGGAATCGTATCGCTAATGCACAAGCCAAAGAAAAAAGCAGGATACGCGCATCCGTTATGACGCACTAGGCGAAAACAAAAGGGCGTGACCAAAAACGCACGTGGACCTCCACGGTCGACGCGTGCCAGCAAAGCACGTGACCGTGGGAAAAATTTAATGTTTACAAACAAGGTGGCTGCTGCCGCGAAACGATTCCCTGGGGAAAATGATACGCACTTTCTGAAAAAGTTCATTAGACGAAAAAAAATTGATTAAAAATACCAGATGAAGTAGAGCTGCTACACAACCTTAATAACTCCAAAGTGTCTCATTCAGTACAGCTAAAATTTACATAGTACAATCTTGGGGTGCAATTTGGTGTCAAACGATCAATAATAATTTATTAAATTGTGAAAATTGTACTGCTTTCTCAAAAGTAGTCAAATGATATTGTCAGGATTATGTAAACACACCCATTGTCCATCTGCGCCTGTTTGGCAAGGCATATAATAGAGAGCTGTGTAATTAACAAATGATGGTAGATTTCAGCATGGCAGCCACATAGCCCAGATATACTTAACAACCTCCTCTATTATGTCTTGTCAAACAGGTGCAGAAGGACAATGGGTGTGTTTACATAATCCTGACAATATCATTTGACTACTTTTCAGAAAGCAATACAATTTTCACAATTTAATAAATTATTATTGAAATGTCCATTTGACACCAAAATTCACCCCAAGAAAGTTACAATAGGCCTACTCAAGATTGTATTAGGTAAATTTGACATGAATTGAATGAGACACATTGGAATTATTAAGGTTGTAAAGCCTAAAAATGGGTTTTCTCTACATCGAGAGCATTTTGGGCAGCAAAGCTGGGTTTAGGGGGCACTTTGGTGTTTTTTTCAGGGGCGTGTTACACCCCCTTCCCGATGGAAATTTTTGTAAGTTTTTATATTTATGTAATGTACACCCATAACTCTTCCTTCTGACAAAATTTGGTCTATGGACCTTAAGGGGAAAAATATTTGCCCCAATTTTTAGGGGCGGTCTGACAACCCATCCCGACGGAAAATTTTGTCACTTTTGGTGTTTTGCTGATGTATAGTCATAGGCCTACACCTTCCTTCCGGCAAAGTTTTGCGCATATATTACATGGGTTGAAATCGACCCGACTTTGGGGCCCCTTTTGGGGGCTCTGGGGCCGGGGCCAAACCCGGCGGCTTCGTTCGAGCTGACGAGCTTTTTGTGAATGACATAATAATAGATAGTCTAAGCAACTTTAAGGGGTCAACTCTCATATATGTAAAATGGGTTGACTATTTCGGGACAGGCTCCCAGACTAATCTCCTGATCCTATGCACTTTGTTTACATCATCTCTATCGTATACCGGTATCGTACCCCATTTACGTATCCTATGCTACGCTTCGTTATGTACCGTTCCGGTTGAATATTTCTTATAATAACTTGGTTGTGTAATTCTACCGAACGTGGCTGGAATGTGGCTTGTCAGGTGGTGCCTATATTCCTAGAGTGTACAGCTTACAATGTAGGTATTTCTTAAATTCTATTTTGGGCTGAACATATCCATATCCGACTCATGCATTGTCATTGATTGTTATTGACAGCATTGTGCATGCATGATGCACGCACACCATCGACATCGCACACATTTTCCGTGCGAAGTCAAATAGACATTGCAATGCAATGCTAGCCTAATGCCAAGGGATGATGGCAATGCCTTTGAGTTTGACAAAATAAAGTGATACTGTGTTGAGCCTGTTTAACGATAATCATGATATTGATAATGTTTATTTGTAAGACTAAGATATAGAAATCTATAGAGTCTAGTCAAGGATTGTATTTCCAAACAGATTGTAGGTCTATAGTCTAGTCAAGGATTGTAATTCCGAACAGATTGTATTACCGAACGTGTACAGTGAAGCGCCTAAAATGGGTTTTCATACGCGTGGGATTACGCGTATGAAAACCACACTATTGAAACGAAGGTTGTGTCTTTTTCCCATAGGTTTCACACCTTCGGAAATACAGTACCTTTTTCAAGGGACCAAAACGCCGTGTCGTTGGGAAGGGGTTCACTCGGAAGGGAATATCGTATTAGATCTACGTTGTCTTTTTAAAATTCCATCAACTTCTTTTTCTGTAGGACTTTGAGCATTCATTATGTAAGTTTGACAGATAGTCGTTTGATATTTTATTTGCTATTGTTGATTTTCTGAAAAGTGTTCGGACACTGGATCCACCACCATATAAGTAACAAGTTAGTCATGTTAGTTGTATGATGGGGCCTTGGGCTTGGGGCGTGATTTATTACCATATCTCCCTCGTACCCATTTCAGTGTCCAATGCATGTGCTTTTCAGCAAGATTGGGTCAATTTCTTATCACTTTGACGATTCCAAAACAACCAATTCTTATTCATACATGATGATCATAATCAACCTTTCCCAATTGCTTTGGGACAGTTTATTCACAATGTAATCGCATGCCCAGAATTCAACTTTATCTTTACTGTACATGTATATAGTAAAATCATTCTGTGACATATGACTCCTAATAGGAAAATATGAGTTGAGAAAACGTAAGGTAAATGCTTTTTCTTCCAGGTGCCTGTAAACTTTTGGGCCCAACTGTATTACCAAAGTATTACACATACTTAGTAAGTCAGACAGAGCTGGGGAAATGCCACTCACACTTATGCGAGGTTATTGGAGATAACCTCGCACTCTGTACCTTCATACCGTGAGCAATTGCCTCCTATAGGCAAGTGTGTGATATCTTGCCCATATGTTTTCAGGAGAGGAGCAAGATCACCGACCAAAAACAGCCTGAAAATTTCACTTGATCAAGATGATAAAGATCCTATCGAAGGATCTGGCATGAAATTAGATATTCTATCATTCTAAAATGTAGAAGGAAGTATTTTCTGAAAATTTTGCTGATTATTTTGGTGTTTTTAACCTCTTCAACTTAGAGATCGTAACAGGCCAAAATTGACACAGGCACACAGCCCCATATAGTGATCGTCCCGTGATGGGGAAATGCTAACTTTTTAAAATTACTAATATTACTTCAACATTATTGATTTTTTGAATCTCTGATGTGAATGGATTAATCAGATTGACTGAAATTATAATTACTTTTTTCAATTGTAGAAATGTTTAATTGCCAACTCTGCTGTAAGTGGAGGAAACTTTGCCTGTCATCTCTCTGAAAATAAAACCATCATATTCATGTATTTATCATTTTTACAGTAGAATATTGGAAGACAGCTCTGGTCTCTTGATGACAATCCCGTGAACAGTTTGGTTTACCAATTCCTCTACATGTATGTGCTCATTCTCTTCCATGAAAATGATCCGAGATGGAGATGACTATTGAACAACTCTTCCCGTTTCTTCTGGTAGCGGGCTTTATCCTCATCCTCAACATCCTCTTCTGTTGCTATCTGATGAAGTAAGTGATTGAGGAGAATAGACAGGGTTGATACATCCTAAACTTCACTAGAATTAGCTTTGGAAACTCATGAATTATGATGTACTGTGAAAGGAAACTGAAGTATCCATCAATACAGAAGCTCAATCTTACAGGAACCCTCATAGACCACTTTTCTGTGAACACAGATACAAGACTTTCAATGAATCCGCTCTAGGCCGGGCATTGTCAAATGATATCTTGTTTTGCCAACATTATTATTATTATTATTTTAATTATGTAAGAGCCTGGTATCACACATTTCCAAAGGTGATGGACTAGGTCACTGCACCATTAAAATTGCCCCAGAGGGGAGTTATTTAAAGTCATTGCAATCATATTCTATCATCAGTGTAATATATTATACAGAATATCTAGCTTCCCCTAACCCTAACCCCCCCCCCCCCCCCCTCTCGTCTGGTTAGTGTACAGGCTACACTTGCATAGTCCCTGTAGTGACTCATACATGTATGTGACACAACTGAATTTGTCAAAGATAATCAGTGCCTCCAGACTTCTACTTTTAATGCACATGTTTTGGGGTTTGTTTATATTCATAGTCGCCCTCTTCTATTAGGCAACCATTTTGATGTCATTGCCATTAAAAAAGTTTGACTTTTAAGTGAACCATTAAACTTCACAAAGGTCTTTGTATTTAACATGCAAGGATGGATCCAGGATTTTGTAAAAGATTGAGCACAGTAGTCGGAAGGAAAGAAAAGGTCATCCTTTTTTAGGAGGTCATCAGCTTGAAAGGTGGGGAGGGGGGGGGGCACAAATGTGGAGTTGTGTTCATGTACTTAAGGTTTGCCACTTGGGTTTCGAAGGGGGGGGGGGTGGGGGCAAGGGCCAGATGTGTGCCCTCTCTCTGAATCTGCCACTGTAAACAATGTGCTAAAGATGTTGATTATCAAAACTGGTAATCATATTTTAACATGTATGCAGCCTTGAATGAGAAATGAGTCCAAAATTAGCCTCAATGTCCTTCCAAGTGACGGCCTTGTCTGTCTAAGCAAGTGTGTGCTCGAGAAAGCAGAGTGAGATTCAATGAAGGGCCATTCATTGTGCAGATGAATAGATCCCACTCTCGTGCACAAATCAATTTGAATCTGAATCGGCCACTGTAAACTATGTGCTAAAGATGTTGATTATCACTGGTACAAACTGGTAATGTACTGGGATATGTAGTTTCTCCTAACTTACTCAATCAGATATAATATTTTCCATATTTCTTTCTCGGTTTATCTCTTTCCTTTCTCTCCTATAACTCTTTTGTCTCCGTTTTTGTCTCTGTCTTTCTTATTATCTTTAGGTTGAGGAGAGATGGTCAGATTGAAATGGGATACAAACAGGTAATAAAACAATACAAGTGTGTTTTATGTGTTTCTCCTCCAATGACATGCAGCATTATAACCATCATTTTGATAACAAACGATGATATTAAATTTGCCCCAAAATTGAGATGAATTAAAAAAGTGCATCTAGAAACAAGCAAGTTATTGAATTTGCTGTAAACATCACTGTCAGAGTGGCAGGCAAATGTGGCTGCAAGGCTAACTTGGTAACGGATTAGAATTTTATGCTTTAAGATTTTACACATTTACATGTATATCAAATAATCTTGAAAATGGGCATTTAAGAACCTGTAATCAGTGAAATATCAATATCAAGTAAGCCCCTGGCCCTGGGTCAAGTTAACCCAGATCCCACCATCAGCTGTATATTCAGTTACAAAAGATCAAGTAAACGCACTTGTATTAAAAAATTGTGAAGAGTTATTGAACCCTGTTACCAAAACTATTATCTACTAGTATTCTTATTTAATCGATATTTGATTCCTTTGGTACATTTTCCCGTAATTGTCTTATAGAGTGGAAAGTCTTACATAAAATACCTTTTCTTTCCTATTTTTGCCTCATATTTAGGTTGCATACTCCAAGAAGATGACCAATGATGTGAGTTGATTTGATTCTATAATGGATGAATTATCACTGTGATTAGAAAATTCACAAAGAACAGAGTTAACTTTGATGATCATTTCAGCAGAACTGATTCAAACGAACTAAATTAATTTTCTATATATGTCTGAGAGACTGTGTCCTGCATAGTGGATATTGTCTGTTGAGAGTCAGAAGAGAGCTGACGCTGTGTCAATATGAGTTAACGCCCTTCTGGCTCCAAGCAGACAATAATCAAATGTCAAGACACTGATACAAAAATAGAGAATGATCCTCCATGCTTAAGTTTCCATCAATAAAGTGATTTTGAATTTGACATTCAAATTCAAGCGTGTTGCTGGAGGGGTTGACACTATACCCCCTCAAACTTTGGAATTGTCAACTTTCTTTAAAGGAGAATGAAACCCTTGGGAAATATCCATTTTAATGAAAAGAGAGAATAGAGAGAAGCAATTTTTAAAAAGTTCCATCAAAATCGGTTACGAAATAAAAAAAGTTGTGAAAGTTTGAAAAGTCTCAATTTACTTTCTATGGCGATCCTCAAATTGGCATTGTTGCTTCAAAATGGCAGGTTTAGTATTACAACTCTCAATATGTTTTGTAAACAAAATTTCATATTTTCTCCATTATCTCTAATGATGCTGCTTGTCTTTTTGTGAACTCAACATATGTTGTGTCAAATACATTTTCCCATGATATATCTTGAGCTAATGTAAAGTGCAGACCCAGTGTTGCACATTTCGTTTAACTAGGGTTTTTGCCTGCAAACTATTAAACCCAAGATAGTATACATGTACATGACCTTTAAATTCAAACACTTATTATACAAACATAAGTTGTGTATGGTAGTAGTCACTTAAAGTTTGGACTCTGTACAGGGAGTAGCCCAGTCATGATATGTCTGTTATGTCTTTCACACTTTGTTTCTTTTCATTGATTTTTTTAACTAACCCTCTTAACAAGTAGCTGTTGTTAATGCAGAGTACTATTTAACCTTTGTTTAGTAAAAATAAATGGATGTTTGAAATAGTTGCAAAATCATAAATATTGGAGATTTTTAAGCTGAAGGATTTTTATGTAATATTTTTAAGGGAAATTTGCCTATTTTTTATTTAAATTTTTTTTTTTTTTTTTTTTGTACGAGTGTGTTTTATTAATGTAATTGGTGAAAAACAGCTCAAGTTACCTAAAAATGTAATTTTTAAAGAGATTTTTCACTAGGTGTTTGTTTTTGGGGTCACATTTTCAAAATAACTTTGATTGATATTTTGAAATAGCCATCCCCCCCTCAATAAAAAAAAAAAAAAGCTTAATAGGTCTACCTAAATCATATTGGCAAATTTGTAAAAATGACCTGCCCAGAATAAGTAGGGGGTTGACAAAGTTCCCAGCATTTTTATGGCTTGAAAGAAAAAACGATACCATACTTCTAACACCATTTTATTATGAATATGATTCAAATGAAACCAATAAGTAATGTCAGCGACATGCATGTATTATCTGTGCAGACTGAAAGGGGATGATGAATAGATCGTACATAATATGATCATACAATAGCAGGGGCAACTTTTGGGTGTTGAAAAAACCCAAGACCCCTGACAAAAAAAAGAAAAGAAAAAAAAAAGGGGGAAAAGGTTTACAGGAAAACTAAAGGGGGTCCCGCACCCCCCCCCCCCCCCCCCCATCCATCCCTGAACAGATAATTATGTGTGTTTACGCCACTGACTGCAAATATATATAATTACTATTGAAAAAAGAACAGACATTATCTTTTGGCTCATAGTATTAGTAAGGTGGCTGTGCTGTAACATTTTTTCTATTATCTTTTTGACAGGCTTGTGCTGTTTGCCTTGAGGAGTTCAGAGAAAGAGAACAAGTAGGGCAGTGTCCTTGCAAGCATAACTTCCATATTGTGTAAGTCTTAAGAGTGATTAGAATCAACCCCTCATACTGTGTCGACATGACTTGAAACAGAAAATAGCTTGGAATCAAAGTTTCAGTTTTAAGTTATTGGATAAAGAATTTAAGCAAAGCTACAAACTTGTTGGAGCTGATATCACTGTTTTTATGTGTGATGTCATACATGGACAACTTCTCCATTGTTTAAAAAACATCATGGTATAAAAAATTGCTTTTTAACCCTTTCAAGACAACTGACCACATTATGTGGTTTGGCTCACTAACTTTTGATTCACAGCTCTTAAAAATATATCAGATGCAGGAGTAGAAAGAGCAAAAATTTCTGCACACACTATGTCCATTTTTGTTACATGACCATATTGAGTTTGATGTCAGGATTTTTTAAAGACAACAAAAAACTTTAAAATCTTTAAATTGGCAACACATTGAGAGTTTCAAAATCATTGTTTTTTATCAAAACTGGCAATTTTGTCAACTTTTCGACTAAATACCTAACCATGTATATTGTTTTTAAAGACATTACACCTTATTAGAACCATGTAGCAATAAAAGAAATATTTATTATTGTTGTCAATTTGAAGAACAAAATGTGATCAATTTAGCCCTTAAATAATTCCTGTCCTGAAAAGGTTAATACATTTTGCAAATAGAGAGTCGACAGACATATTTTCATGGAAGGACATCAAAATATGTCTGTTCTATTATAAAAGAAGCCCTTGATGAAATATGAATTTAAATTTAGAATAATATATGACATGCTTTGACCAATATATTCACACATGAAAAAATTCTAGTTGTCTTAACAACATGTACAATCATCAGGTATTTTGAAATTCTTGATGTAACCACTAACGAATCCTTGTGGGACAAAATACACTGGACTTTCCAATAAGTTATAATATTCTAGTATAACTAGCTGAAGCAGCCCGTGGACATATCATCCACGGGCGCTAGCTGTGTTTATGATTAATCACAGTACCGTATATTTGTCACAATAATCAAGTGAATAAAGAAAAAAGTCGGGTAATGTGTTATTTTTTTTACCAAGAAGTATTTACAACATGTGAGTATGTGTTATTCATCCAAATCTTGCATGAGTTCTGAAGAAAATACATTTTCATCTTGATGAAGACTAAATGAAGATTGTTTTACTTTATGAATGACTGAATAATGATATTTATTTATGTTACATCGGCCCTGTGGCCTGTGGATGACACACGATCTCATTTACACCTGGGCGGGATTCTCGCACACAGAGCATGGATATAATTATGTTCGAATAGTATATCCATGAATAGAGCTAGAGTGAGCGATTTGATCTTGCCATGTTTCTGTGGTTTAATACTCAGAGAAATTAAGGCCATAAAAACATAACATGCATAATTAGCGGTACATCCCTTGTAAAGGACGCAAAAATTAGGGGAAAAATGAATTTATTGTCATTTTCTTTTCAGGGGGATTATGGCCCCCTTATAAGTCTTGGGAGGACCGACGGATTGACCTTTCCCTACCGTACCCCCTCCCCCACCCCATCGGCCTCCCGTCACCCCCAGCGCGAGGGCTAGTATCCTATACGTATTCATATCGTAGTGGAAATATTTTCGAAGGAAATTTTGGTGGGGGGGGGGCTTCTTCTTTACACCGTGGCAACCGATATTCCTATGGGAAATAAAGAGTCCTAAAATATAAAGTGGCCGAAATCCCCCCTTTTTTTTTTACATCTAACAGTTACATGTTCCTCCCGGCTTCACCCTGTCTCATTGAACATTAACCCCCACAAAAAAACAACAACAACAAACAAACAAAACAATTGTATCACAGAAAGAATTAAGTTCAACTAAGAAACAGCCCCCCCCAAAAAAAAAAAAAAAACACACACCAACAAACAAACAAACAAACAAAACCTGGAAAGTTCACTGTATAAAGTAATGGAATGCTTACAAAAATCAAACTTCCAAAGGAGCCGAATTTTCACAATTAAAAGGCAGAAAAGGTTACGGGCACCTGAATCGATCCGAATCGATCGCGACGACCGCCCCCCCCCCCCCCCCCCCCCCCCCCCCCCCCCACCCGATGTTTCATTGAGGCCTGTACATCATCCGCGTAATACATCTAACAGTTACATGTTCCTCCCGGCTTCTCATCGAACATCAACCCCCACCAAAAAAAAAAAACAACTAAAAACAAACAAAACAATTGTATCACAGAAAGAATTAAGTTCAACTAAGAAACAGCCCCCCCCCCCAAAAAAAAAAATACCAACAAACTAACAAACAAAAAAACCTATTGAAAGTTCACTGTATAAAGTAATGGTATGCTTACATAAATCAAACTTCCAAAGGAGCCGAATTTTCACAAATAAAAGGCAGAAAAGTTTACGGGCACCAGAATCGATCCGAATCGATCGCGACGACCGCCCCCTCCCCCCCCCCCCCAGATGTCTCATTGAGACCTGTACATCATCCGCGTAAATCACTTGCTGAATTAAAAAGCAGATTGCAGTAGGAGCAGATTTTGATACTCTAAACAGGGAAACACGTCAATCTCTGATTTTTATACCATTATTAACGGCGATTTTATATCTTGCTTAAGGTATTTTACATCCTATTTGAGCATTACATCATCATCATCACAGACCTCTTTTTAGCCAAAAAGGAACCGTAAAAGAAATTTAACCTACTTTGGAACACACTACCGAACTCCCTCCCCCCCTTCCGCGGATCTATCATCTCTGAATTTGCTATCCCCTTTTTCTTGATTTTTGCTTTTTTTGATACCCTAAACGCGTAATCCGGTTATGCGCTTATTGTTGAAAAGGTACCCTTTTTATCCGTTTTCATGTACGTGTACCGGCTTCAATGAAACATGTCCCCACCCACCACTCCATCCCACCCCCCCCCCCCCCCCCCCCCCCCCGTGAAACCATAGAGTTACACACGCACTAAACTGTTATGTAACCATGAAGCTACAAATAGTACATGGAGCAGTACATGTACATGTGCGAACAAATAACACGTGTGCTGTATACACTGAAGCCAATATACATGCACATGCGGATATGGCCATGGAGAATACGTCACGTTGTTCTTTGGCAATACACCAATGAAGTTTCTCCCTTTCACAGGTAATTGGTATGGGTTGGGGGCATAACAGAAGGTACTTTTTCCGTGCTACGACAGTGAGCTGTTCCATCGACAGAAATATTACTCCCTCCGGAAATTCAATGTTTAAAAATGAATTTATGAAATATGGATGGCACTTCAGCACTTAAAAAGTGCCTCCCAACCATCTTGGGACTATTCCCCGCCTGTGGGTACCAAAAGGTGGGGACCTAAAGAGCCAGGGGAGGCGCCTATTCGAATTAAAAAAAAGACCCCAAATCCTTAGCATATTATATACAAAGATACCTGTGAGTGCAGTCAATTGTAATATCTTTGTTTATAAACTGTTCTTTTTATCATCTTCCAGCTGTGTTTCAAGATGGCTGGATACACATGAGACATGTCCTATTTGCCAGACCAGGGTACGACCAAATCCTGTGACAGAGCATACCAGACTAGTCCATTCCGTTTCCATGGATACTTGAGGTCCTCTGTTGCTCTTCGGTCTGGGTTCCTGATGGACCAAATGTAGACCAGGCCTAGCAGCTGGACAACCAAGAGTAATGGCTATAGTTTGCAAAGACTCACTGTCAACACCAGCCTAACCTGTAACACCACAGACAAGTGTTTTGTTAAATGTTATTTTGGGATGGGATTAGAGATGGCCCAAATTCAGATCAGGCCCAGCAACCGCACAACATCACCAAGACTCTGCTTATCCAGTAGCTCTAAAAGTCGTAAACTGTTCTCAGACAAACTTTTGATACTGTTGGACCAGTATCAAGTAAATATTGTTGCTGGATGGGAATTGCTTTGGACCAAATTTAGATCAGCCCCAGTCGTGATGCAACAGGGTGCAGACTGTGTATATCAGCTGGTTCTAAAAAAGACTAACTGCCACTTCCACTTGTGCCAGCCTTATGTGCAGTACTGTTAAATAATGGTGCAGGTAGTACTGATGTATACCCAAGTCAAACTGACAGATCGACTCCACACCAACTCCAAACCCACCAATTCTTGGCCATTTGGGGTAATGTAATGTTTTGTTCAATCTGTTTTTGGTCAGGTGTCGGTCTTGTTGATGTGAACAGGGTATTTACCCTAACACTTCCTAGGGAATAAACGTCACAGTGATTTTGGATGAATGGCTCTGTGTCTGATCAAAATGCTTATTGTCATTTTTCTTCTTTCTTTTTTAAAGATGAAACTTCTACATGCAGTACTACAAATTGACCTATTGGAGATGACCTTTATAGTACTTTCAGCTTTGTTCAAAATTGGTATAGAAAACTTACTGCCAACCAGATTACAGTCAGAGAAGACATGACCTTCCACTTAAAATGAAAACAATCCCTCTGAGGCATTTTCTATGACTCATTACCAGTATATTTAGTATAGTCCAGTGTACACTGCACAATCCATCTTCAGCCAAATTTTTAAAGAACTTGTATTTTGGGTTATAGTATGGAAGATTAAGTTGTGAAGTATTCCTGCTTCAGATTTGGAATAGTCACTATGTTTGAAGATTTAAGATCGTATATTGTTGAATATTGTAAGCTTTTACTGATTTTTTTTAAAAAGCCCAGATTTGCTCAAAAATCGAGAAACGTCTTTTGCGGTCACCCGGGTCGGTTTGACCTCGCCATCATCCCATTACAGCGCAAATGTAGCTTTCTCTATGCAGTACTATGCTATTTTCTAAAATCTGTTGGGACCACTAAAAATAGTTTGACTTGTGTAAAATTTGACTTAGGAAATGTAAATAACACATGTTTTGCATATTTTTGTCAAAAAAATTGATTCGACGTAGGGAACATGCGACTTACGCGACTTCGAGTTATGCAAGGTTAACTGTATTTGAATTTTTACAAGCAGTTTGAACCTCATTTTACAATTTTAATCTTTCAGAACCGAGTTCTGTTGCTACTCATATCCAAATATTGTCAGTCAGATGGTTTAATGTGCAGTTGGTTTTTGTAGGGGATTATTTTTTTCAAAATGCACATGGGCAAAGGATGATTTGTCCCCTATACTACTGAAATATATCCTATAGGCCTCTATAGCCCCCACCCCCACCCCCACCCCCCCCCCAAAAAAAAAAACAAGAAGAAGAATTTGTACAATGCCAAATTATGAAATTATGGGTCTCCATTTATATCCTGCCCGATTATGAGTTCTTGTTCAGTGCAATTAAGCAAGAGACAATACTAAATATTTACTTTGTATCCTTAATTTTTATTGTTGATAAAATTATATTAAAATTTGAATGTATTATGCGATGGAGTGGAGGGATCAATTTGCAAAGTAATTTGAGATGTTGTACAGGACTTTTCATTATTTGGATGGAGAAAATTAACCCTTCTTTTAAAAGTTTGCCGGAAACCAAAAAATGAGAGTAACAAAGTAGTTATTACCTTGAGAGATATATTTTAACAAAAAATGAAAATTGTATAAATGTTTGAAATTTGAGATGTTATCTGAGGAATTAGTGATTAGCAATAGTTATGTGTCAATATCATACAGGGAGAATTCTCCTACAGTGACCGATGTGAACACAAAATATTCAAAATAGGTTTTTTTTTAAATAAAACCCCCATTTTTTATTTCAATGAGAGAACAGACTGTTTTCCATGATTTATTGTTGAACATATTTCTGCCTGTCCTCCTGTGAAGCAAGTGTCTGTTTCATCATAAGGATTGAGAAAAGGGAAACAGTTTATTTCTTTTTTATTTTTTATTTTTAAAGTTTTTTGGGTACAAAATAACAGAAGTTCTCCCTGATTGACATCACACAGATACATTGCCACTGGCATTTCCCTCTATCATAAGTTATCTCGACTTTGAAATATACAGAACTTGTTCTTTGTTCAAGCTAGTGAAAACTTTCACTGATCATTCGCTCTGATTTATACCGCATGCTTACACTTAAGTCAACTTTGTAAAAAAGGGGCAAATTATAGTTTCTCTAATGCAAGCAAAGTTCTGTTGAAAATGCAACAACTCATTTACAAATAATTTACTATGATGTGTGCTTTCATCCAATATCATATTGAAACTTTTTTTTACACTGTATTTTGTATTAAAAAACAAGGGTCTCAGATTGCCCGTCCTTGTTTCCCTGCCTATTTAACCGCTATGGTAAAACCAGAAAATTTTACACCAGTGGTTCCAATTCGCGACAGTTTCATGCCGCAAAATCATTTTTTTCAAACCGCAAAAGTTTCTTGCTATTAATAGCTGTCGTTTACAATTAATTTTGTGAAAGTTTCATGTCGCGAACGTTTCTTGTACAGTTTCACAGTGTTCGTATTGTCTTACCTGGGCCCTGTTGCACAAAACTTGCGTTTGAACGCAACTCAGGAAAATCAGACGCAACTTTATTTTCAGCCAGTCAGAAGTGCGCATTAAGGACTTGCGTTTGATTTTTAGGAGTTGCTATTAAACGCAAGTTTTGTGCAACGGGGCCCTGGGCATATTAGACATGTAAGGCAACCTGGGTCCCGTTTCATAAAACTTGTCATCAATGGCAAGTTACGATAGTTGTTATAAGCTACTGAAATCGTTGAATTTGATCATGATGGACTAAGAAGAAATTTGTCGTAGGTCTGCAGCAGTTCTTATTGATAACAAGTTTTATGAAACAGGGCCCTGAATGTAATTGAGATGGATGACTTATGAAGAAAGAAGTATAAGATTGCAAATATCCTCCATTATTTGTTTGTATACATTACAAAATAATATGTACTATGAAAATATAAAGTATAAAAGTGAGATTTCTATTTTCTATTAAGCTCGGTTTTGTATGGTTGATGTTCATTGTTCTTAATTTTTAAAGATTTTTGGCCATACAAGTCACTTTTAAAACTATAGACAGTACTACACACTAGAGCATTGCTATTGTTTGCTATAATGATCATTTTAAAAAATACAACCAACTATAAAGTCTCAGCCCACCTCCTTAATTAGAGAAAGTTATACCTGCAATATATACATTTTAGATGCAAAGATAATTTTTTTTTGTGATCTTACAGCATAAAAGCTAATGATATTCTGAAGTCACAATTGGTAAGCATTGTTCATTAGTTATTCATGTACCTAGTAAATTAATTTTGTTAGCCTTATTTTTCTTAGGTCTTCCAGTTGGCTAACAAAGGTGGTTAATGCCCATTTACTCACTCAAAGGTTCTCACAGAGTGATTTTTATTCATTATTATTATTTATTTTTTGGTTACATGTATTTTTGTATGCAGTGTTTGATACAAGGTAATAATCGTATGAAGCTGTCTTCCATCTTTTGTCATTACATGTTCCAATTGTATATAAGAGTTCTATTATTGGTATTATTTTAGAAAAATAATCTTTATGTGTATATATATATATATATATATATATATATATATATGACTCAAAGTATATCAACAAAACTGTGGTTATGCGGACGTGTATGGAGTTGTCGTGGTATAGTGGTTCATTCACTTGACTCTCAATCCAAGGGTTGAGGGTTCGAATCTCAGCCCGGCACTAGCGTCTTTTGGCAATACATTAATCCACGTTTGCCACTCTCCACCCAGGTGTTAAATGGATACCTGGCAGGATTTATCCCTTGAAATGCACTGTGCGCTGATTACGGCAGCTGGAGCTAAAGCCAGGGTAATAATATCCAAACCCTTTGGAAGCGCATAGGGACGTTATATCATAATGTGATATGCGCTATACAAGAACTGTTTATTATTATTATTATTATTATTATTATTATTATTATTATTATTATTATTATTATTATTATTATTATTATTATTATTATTATTATTATTATTATTATTATATTATTATTATTATTATTATTATTATTATTATTATTATTATTATTATTATTATTATTATTATTATTATTATTATTATTATTATTATTATTATTATTATTATTATTATTATTATTATTATTATTATTATTATTATTTATTATATATATATATATATATATATATATATATTGTAGGTTTATATGCAACTGCCAAAGAATATTCTGGAGTAGTGTATAAATTAAAAATAATGTTACAGTTCACTAAAGATTTCATTGCAGTAAGGAGTATGCTACACATGCAAACTACTGTGTTTTCAGAATCTTACCCCCAAATTACCACCCTAACAACTATACCCTATATCGGAAAACTACTCCCGTATGCCGTCTCCTCTTGTAGGACAACGATGTCTTACAACAACACTCCATGTTTTGTGGTTTGGCTAAATAACTTTTGATTCAGGGCCATAAAAATATAATAGATGCATGAGTAGAAAGAGCAAAAATGTCTGCGCACACTGTGTGCATTTTTTTGCTTGACCATATTGTGTTGGATGCCAGGAATTTTAAATAGGAGTATGTGTATAAGCTTTAACATCCTTAAATTGGCAACACGTTGAGAGGTTCAAAATCATTGGGGTTTTTTAAAATCAAATTTGGCCATTCAACTTTTTGACAAAGTTGCCATTTATATTGTTTTCAAAGACATTACCTTTTATTAGAACCATGTAGCACTAAAATAAATATTATTGTTGCCAATTTGAAGAACAAAATGTGATTAGTTTAGCAGTTAAGTAATTCCTGTCATGAAAGGGTTAACACTGGGAAAACTAACCCCGTGAAAATTTACCCACTTTAGGGGGTAGTTCTTATAGGGGCTAGTAGTCTGGGGGTGGGGTGCTGGTGGTCGCCATGGGGTAGCTGCCCTTGAATCAAATTAAAGAACCCATGGAATTGCTTTAAGAAACCGCTCATTGAAAGGGAATTGTATACATGTACATTGTTAACACACTATTATGGAGATAAGAGACACAAGCTTGAATTATTGTAAATTCAACAACTCAAAGATTCTATGGAGTGGTCATTTCTTTAACACAAATTGCTAATGGCATACACTGAATAATATTTTTGTTTGAAAACCAGGGTAATAATATGTTTGCAGGGCCCTCAGGGAGAAAAGTAGTACTGCTGAGGCTACCATGGTTATACAAGACATACTGTTATTATAATTATTATGATTGTTATTGTTTATTTTTATCATTATTATTATTATTATTATTATTATTATTATCATTATTATTATTATTATTATTATTATTATTATTATTATTATTATCATTATTATTATTATTATTATTATTATTATTATTATCATTATTATTATTATTATTATTATTATTATTGTTATGACTATTATGATTATAACTGTTTATCATCATTATTATTGTTGTTATTGTTATTGTTATTGTTCTTATTATTATTGTTATTGTTATTATTATTATTATTATTATTTTTATTATTATTATTATTATTAAAATATCATCTGTTGAGAGCCAGAAGGTCGTTAATTGTATGTTAAAGTATATCAGTTAATGCCCTTCTGGCTCCAAACAGACGATATATGGCTCAGTTGAAGAAAAAATGTGATGATAAATTTGCTCAACTCTATCATTAAAATAACCCCAAATATTAGCAAAAAGAAATGTGAAAACCCGGCACAAAATAACTTTGTAATCTTTAAGACTGTGATGTATTCTACATGTATTGAAAGTGATTTATAACAGGAAAAGTAAACCCAACCAAGAAAAAGTATGGACATTGTACTCTTTCCTTTTTAATTTATGTGCTTCCATATACTAGATCTTATATTGTTTGATTTGGGTATTCTAATTCATTCCGTAAAGAAATTTATGTATTTTACAGTACATGTATGTATTAGAAAATGTTTGTTTGCTAATATTGACTATCGATGTTTGTATATTCATAAATATATGAATGCTTTTGTATACATTAAATGATAAAAGTCTCAGATAAATAATGATAAAAACTTTATTTTTGTTTGTCTAACTTTTACGTGTCATTCTGAGCATTGTACTATAGTAAATGTATATACCGGGGTTATGACTTAGTTTGGGACAGTAAGTGCTGATGATGGTAAATCTTGCCATATTTTTAAAATCTGATCGTTTTTCTATGTCAGTCTGTATGGAAAACTTGTCAATGAGAATCCATGAATCAGTAAATCCCTGTCCTCTATAAATCCTACATAATTTGCACTAAAACTATTAAAGCCAAATAGTCTTATTTTAGAAACAATTATCCGATGGCACATGACGACATGTTTTTCTTCAGAGGCGGAGTGCAAGATTATATGCTTACATAACTATGTGACAGAGCATGATGATCGAGTGTGCTATTACATGCATGAACTAAAGAGCTTAAACAGTGTGAATTAACAATATTTAATATTTTGTTTATTTTGAAGATTTTTTTTTTTTTTTTTTTGCCAGAAAGCACCAAAAAATTGTGGGATCATGAGATAAGTGATGAAGTTGTGAAGGATCAGATGACTAGTGCCCTAATAAAGAAGAAGTCTAAAGGCCTACAATATTAGGAATGCACCAGCAGTGGCGGATCCAGGATTTCTTGAGGGAGGGGGCCCAATATTCACAAAATTTTATGACAAGCAAAAAAAAAAAAAAAAAAAAAAGTGTCCTCAGCATTTTTGGGCCCCTTTTTAAATAAAAAAAATCTCTGGATCCGCCACTGTGCACCGGTGGATGTGCACATATGCTTGGGGATCAAAGAATCATTAATCCGCCATTTCTCTCGTATATACTGGTCTATTTTTATAGTCCATTATTTTCTACACGGTGCATGTCGTTTTGTTTATACTCAGCAATGAGTACAGTGCTTTTTAGCTGTATGTCTCCCTCTTGTGTTGATTTTGTCTACCTGGTTTTCTGTAGTCTGCAATCAGACTGTTAACATTCTCTTACCAAGTTTCCACTCGATCGCATACTTGGCCAAAATGTGTCAAAATATGGTCATATTGCCATTCTCATTTTTGTTTAACTTGTAAATTAAAGTAATCATGATGTGAAGTGAATGGGGAGTGTGTTGACCTCTTTGATTTCGGCTGGATATCATGAGTTTCACTGAGGTTACGCGCTTATTTCAAATTTCATTTCCGAAGATTAATATCAAGCATGTTCTTTATTTTAAAAAAAAACAAAAGAGAATTTAATGTGACTTTTGAATATTTTTTTCTTCTTCGAAGTTTCATATTTATATAGGAAACTCATATATCAACAGCGAATCAGACCGTACTTTGACTAAACATGAGATCATACATTTGGTAAGATTTCTTTCATAGGATATTTATTTTCTGCTACGCTTGTCCCGACCCCCCCCCCCCTTATACCCTCCCCTCTTTTCCATCAACATCAACAACCTAATCTCTCTCTCTCTCTCTCTTTCTCTTCCTCTAATGCTCTCTCTCTCTCTCTAATGCTCTTTCTCTCTCCCTAATGCTATCTCTCTCTCTCTCTCTCTCTCTCTCCCTCTCCCTGTCACCATTACCATTAAATAAATATGTCAACGAAGGAGCTCTAAATGGTGTATTCTTTTTTGATTGATTGTCCCGTCGTGCATGATAATTTCTATCGACGAAATGAATTTGAACTGAATTGAGCTGAAATTTGGTACATTATCTTACATACGGCAATGACTAACAAAGTGGTAGTGATGGTGCATATCACACATTGTAGACCTTGGCTTGATATGAACCAATCCTCAAACTTGGAAATATTGACAGATCATCTACAACATCAATTCCCAGTATAATGATATTGCTGCTAACAAAATGGAAACTGGTGGCGATGACAGCCCATTATTGTTCCAAAGATCATGTCGAGCATGGAGATAGCCTTCACCTTTATCGAACGTGATATGACGATGCTATAAGTAAACAAATAATCATTGATCAAAACGCATATTTCAGTGAACTATGAAGTTTTCTGCACCGCCTGGATAGTTACGAATACTTTCATCGGAAATGTTGGTTGAAACAATGCCTTAGCTCGCGGGGGATACGGGGGCACGTGCCCTCCTGATGTACCCTCTTGATACCAGGTGCCACTTATATATAATGGTTATATATAAGTGGCACCTGGTATCAAGATTTTTTTTCTTCTTCAGGCATCAGCAAACCTTCTACATCACCATAGTTATGTTGAATATTATTGCTTCTCACTGGAATGTATATGAAAAGTCAAAATCAGTGATCAGAAGGGTGAAAATGAATTTATGTTTATATCTGTTGATATATAGGGGTGGGGGCGATGGGATGGGATGGGCACTTTTCTTGATTCCGGAAAATCTTTGTGCATGGTCCTTTGTCCCGATTGTCACCCAAGTTGCCGACTAATACTTCGAAATATTAGGATAGCCGACATGATAGTAGCATCGCAGCATAATTTATCTTATTTTTCGTAGGGGGGGGGGGGGGTTCCATGAATTGAGAGGCTGATAAAAATAGGGTGGAATATTTGCATTCTCATTTGATATGTTTGAAGTACTTTAATTATTCAATATTTTCTGACTAACGAATCGTAGTTCAAGTCCAAAATTGATTTTATGGCCATTATTTCGTTAACGTATATTTTGGGGGGAGGGATTTTTACCATTGTTGGTTTTTGTTTGTTTGTTTTTTTTTTTAAATATATATATATATATATATATATATATATATATATATATATTGGAGACCTGTTATGTGGGTGCTAAATTAAAGGAATATTCGTATATTCGTACATTTTAAGACGAACAGATGATTGTATCAACAACAACAAAATAGGCCTTATGATAATTATAATCACTGGAAAGAGAAATCGACTACTAATACATGTATAGTTTCCTATCATTATCAAGAGAAATAAATCAATACATCAATGTGACTCAGACGTACGTAATAGATGTCATTGGAAGTAAATTACTCATTATAAACAAATCACTGCCTTTCAAGGCCTATCTGTCTGGGGAAACCCCCCTATATACCCGTCAGTAGGTATTATATTACAATATTCATGATATTCGTACACTGACGGTCAGTGGAAAATCTATGAAATTCAATGACGTCATGGAATTTCCATGGATTTTCCATATTAGTAGGCCTAAGAGTTCGATTGTAAGAATACTCTTGGGTTTACCACAGTAAGTCGACTTCATAACAATATTTGTACAGTATTGTTCGAATATTGTAAGATAAAAGTCATTGGGGATTCCCATTTGCATCGAAGTTACGCAATGGAAAAGTTATTCATTTCGTTTCATTTCATTTTGTTTATTTCCACTTTCAACAAAATAAAATACATGGGTTTGCAATGTATTATCAAAACAATGAAACTTAACAATATTACATGTAATTGGTTTACAGCGTATAGCATAAAGACATTATAAACTAGGTTTATAACGTCATTAAAAACGTTGGTTGCAAATTATTATTCATGATTTCATTTTTTTTTTCTTCATTTTTTCCGGGAAAAAGGGGGGGGGGCGCTTTCCATGCAGTGGTTACGCTACTGAAATACTGAATCGACTATAGAAACAACGAAATTGTGTTTGGGACCATCTTTATATATTGTGGAAAACTTGGCATTGATACCACTGCTGTTGATTTCTGAAAGGACTTATCTGAACAATGAAGTCTGACAAACAACATGTGACAGCATTGACTATTGTTTGTTTTATTTGGTGAGAATCATTCAGTTCACTGGACATGAACGAAATTGTGTTATTGATATCAGCAATAAATGGGGTTCATGCAAGGGTTATATTCTGTATATAATGATAACAATCTCTCCCATCTCCCTGGTACTAAATTAAAACAGAAAGGAAATTGGGATCGAAAAACCAATTTGGAGATCATGGTAAAGACGGAAAATGCATTTTCCTGCATAGAATCAAACCAAACTAACACTGATCAGTCGCAAGACAGCTCAGTAAATGCTATTATTATCAACTAAAGTTTTGGTGCAGAAAAATATATATAATAGCTGATTAATGGGGAAAGAGGATTATGAAATCGAGCTAGTGCTCCCGACAGAGCCCCCAGCCTCCCCCCCCCAAAAAAAAAATTTGAATTAAAATTAAAATTAAATTAAATTTAAAAATAATCAAATCAGATAATATATTGGTCAATATCTAAATGTCGTCAACCGATAGCCCTACATGATGTTTGGTTCCCCTCCCCTCCCTTCACCCATTCTTGAAAGATCGATGCCTATGATGATGCAAATTAAAGGAGCCCTCCTAAACCAGAGATTAACATTTTGTTACCAACAGAAAACCAACGTTTTGGAACGTAGCCACCGCCACCGCCACCGCCACCACCACCACAGGAGCCTGGGAACGATTTTGTTACTGGGGGTGCTGTGAGCAAAAAAAAAAAAAAATTAAAAAAAATAAATAAATAAAATAAAATAGATAAAATATGGTCCTCACCGTTTTGGGGTCTCTTTTAAACTACTTTTTAGCTACAGCACCCCCAGCATCCTCAGCCTTCTAGAGGGTGCTGCGCACCCCTTCAAAAAAAAATCTGGGGGGTGCTGCAGCACCCCCAGCACCCCCGGCTCCCAGGGGCCTGCACCACCACCACCACCACCACCACCACCTCCACCACCACCAATTGTTGATTCATCCAAACAGTTCTCTTTCACCCTTGAAAAAAAATCATTTTCCTTGCCATCTCCAATTTCGCCAGGCGAACTGACGTCTCTTCCCCGAATGTCAAATTTCCAGTTTCTAAATTTTGAGAGCGAACAAACAAAAATTTAGTTAATTTCGTCATCAAACATGTCAAATAATATACGAAACAAGAAATCAAAATTACAAACAGACCACCTCACTGCCGAATATGAAATGATAATGGCCCGAATATGCAAATGAGATGTCTTTTGCCCAAACAATGCAGGTAATTTCCAAATTTCAGGGGGCTGCAGTCCTCAGTCCCCCCCCCCCCCGGCTTCGTACGCTATTATGCATGGCCGCCATCATTACCCTCCCCATTCCCTCCCCTGTTGGAATGAAGACACATGCAGGAAAGAAAATCACTGCAACTGTGACTTGGTCTATGATATACGGGACAACTTACCCCCCCCCCCCCCCCCCATGCATGGTCCGGGAGGATAGCCTTTCCCCTTGTTTATACATTTCTAGATACCCCCTTGTGACAGGTGTTCTCTCATACACCAAACCCATATCTTATCCCTTTTCTTGCATACACCTGTGTGTTTCTTCACCCCATGCAGCCGATCTCATACAATCTTTCTTCTTTTTGAAAAATCAATATTTTTCGATTTAAAAGCTTGTGTTTTTTTTTAACATCGAATTCAGATAATAAGGCAACTTAAACAGCTCGTTGATAATAAGTCATGTCCGAGCACATTTCAGAAGCTTAGGAAAGAAACTACACAATTTGTGTGATATTCAAAGACCATCAGCTGACGATGGACGCACCAAATTACTGTCTCATTTCATGGTTTAAAAAAAAATCATAATTGTCACTTATTATTATTATCTTGTAAAAACCCATCATGATCGTGACTTATTTTTATATTTCTAATTTGCTTTGACCCAAAATTGATTATCGAATTCTACGATAAGTTTCATAATCTGTAATGGAGGCTTTGTACAATTCGTTCATTAAATTTATGCCATTCCCTTTAATTTCAATCTTCTATCACAATCTATATTTGATAATATATTCATACCACTATTTTTTAAAAAATCCATTTAAATATCATATTAAGCAGTGCTATATAGCGCCCGTGCACGCATGTCCAAGGTGCTGCGGTTGCAGCGGCTCTATATAGAGTCTTGGATTAAACAATGAATTATGCTTTTTTGAAAGATGCATTTCGTGCCACTTAACAATGGAGTTATACACCGTTGAGTAACCACAGTTCTCTATCAAATTAGCTGGCAAGTAAGAAGGGAGAAGAAAAAACCCCTCGATGTTTATCTGTAACTGTCAAACAAGCCTATGCAATTTTGAGCCTATTAATAACTTTTTATGATTCGGGATATAGCTGAATGATTCTTATGAAACAGGATCGGAATCCCCCACGAATAAAAATGGTACCCTCTCTTCAGAATGGATCCCTTTTCTCTCCATGGCTCCCATTCAAACTGCTCCTTTTTCCCCTCTCTCTCTCTCTCTCTCTCTCTCTCTTCCCTTTTTTCCCCTGAAGTTATCATTAAATCTGATATTTATAGCTTGTTGTTTAGGCTGTGTTTGTGATCTCACTGATCCTTGGCGTGATCCCTGGCATTCACGAAAGTTTGGTGCTATTCTAACTCTTCTGTAGGGGATATCTATATCTTGAAAGTTTGGTGCTATTCTAACTCTTCTGTAGGGGATATCTATGACAGCATATCTTGGTAAATAACAGCGAAATTGCTTTGGGGCGATAGGGATGATGTCAAGTGTCTCATTTTTAAGAGCTGTTATTGTCCTCAAATCTATATATAGACCAACACTGAATTTGATTTGCACTCGGATATATTATGGACCTAGGATTATATAGAGCGTTAAAACAAAACAAAACAAACCCCCCCCCCCCCCCCGTTCCAACATGCATGAACATGGAGCTTGTTATGCACATTGTATTATTATAAACATCCTCAACATTGTGGTGTAGATAAGAAAAACATGCTCTTTTTAAAGATACTTTTAAAAATAAAAATACCTATACTGGTTAATGTTTTTCAAAAGTTAAGGTATATTATTTTCCTAAAATTTGAAGAAAACAAAGAAAGAAAGAAAGAAAGAAAGAAAGAAAGACAGAAAGAAAGAAAGAAAAAAGAATCAAACAAACCAACAAACAATGAAATATAATATACTTGTATTCCCAGGCTTTGTCGAGTATATATTTCTATTCATTTTATTGAAAATATCACTGTCTTTACTTTCTTTTTACGAAAAAAAAAGTATCACAAGGCGTGTTGTTTTTATCTACACCATCAGGTTGAAGAAATTTTGTAAAAATTTAATTTTATATTTTTGGTGCATGAGCAAAGTTGCATGTCCTCAACTTAGTCCATACAACAACAACAACAACAACAACAACAAAACAACAACAACAACAAAAGGATTCGAGCTATCAGTAACACAATATTTTAGTCTGAAAATCACAAAGTGTATGAGCAATCTTGTCCACTGGAATGGCGTGTCTATTTCTTCCGATATGAATCTAATTTTGTAGGCTTTTGTTCTTATGATCTTCGTGATTCCATCGGTATCTTGAAAGAATATCTGCATGTGGAGGATAATGGAGGGCTTAAAGAATTAGTGCGAGCATGGGTGGCAGTCCAGGGGGGGGGGTGTGGCCCCAGGAAATTTTGAAGAATAAAGTCGCGCCCCTAGTTCCCCCCCCCCCCCCCCCCCCCGTCAGTGACAAGAAATCGAGTGCGGGGATCAGTGGACTGTATACATAAAGAGAACAAAATGAGTTATGACTTGTAATTAAACAAAATTCAAATTCTGCACCATAGTTCAAGCAACTTCTCCTTCACCCTTTTAAAAAAAGTTTTCTTGAATGTGTTGAGATGAAGCATACATGAGAATAGAGGCTTTTTTTGACCTGTTTTCGTTTTTTTTTTTTCATGATCTTGCTTGTCTTCTCTCATTCTATTTCCTCGCTCTCAGTTAGCCATTCCCTTTCTTCTTCTTTTCTTCATTATTATTGTCAGTAATCTGCTCTCTTTCCGTCTGTTGCTGTTTTTGTTATAAGTCTGACCTATAATCTGTGAATCCTCCACTACAGTAAGGACTTAGGGGGCACTTCCGGTCCCCTTTGAAGCCAAATTTCAGGCCTACATTGTGCCCCCCTTGATGTCCTTTTCATTTCTCTCTATTTTTCTTTTCTCTTTTTTTTTCCCTTTTTTTTTTTGTGTTCCCTGTCAGAGAATTTGAAAGGAAGAACGAAAAGAAACCCCAAAATGTGTGATGACCCCACCCCCTATCTTTTTTGCTTGTCAGATAATTTAGAAGGAAAAGGAGACCCCAAAATCTGATGACCTTTTTTTTTTCTTCTTGCCTGTCAGAAAATTTTCTGAGATTCGTGCCCCCTCTTTTACAAATCCTGGATCCGCCCCTGCTCCACTATGTAGCCATATTTTAATTATTGTTGTTTATATGCCCTCATTGTCTTGTGAAGTTATGTTATTGGAAGGATTATACAAAGCTGCTATATTTTATTCATGAGCCATCTTTGGTAAGAGACAGGAACACAGACAGAAATACAGGCAGGCGGCACAGTTAGGGGCGTACTAGGCCTATATAGAACCCGCGTCAAAGGGGGCTCAGGGCAGGGCTCGAGTACCCCTAGTCAGTTGAAACCATGTACAGTGGAAACTCATTATAAAGAGCTCCAATAGAACTAGATTCCTGATATAAGAAGGTAATTTTGCTGGTCCCAGGACTTTGTTCTTTTGTTTTTTTACCCTGATATATACTGAGGAGATTCCTGTGATAACAAGGTAATTTTCATGTCCCAAGGTCCTCGTTATAGTGAGTTTCAGCCGTACATGACTTCGCTACTATACCCTGAACCATGGATGTAGGCCTACAGAAGCGGATCTAGAGGGGGGGGGGGGGGGGGTTGCAACCCCCCCCCCCCCCAAAAAAAAAAAAATCCGGGGACCATTTTTTTTTTTATCTTATCTTTTTTTTAAATAGTGGTGTTTTAGATGCAAGAAAACGCCATTTTCACACACAGATTTTCAAAAATTCTCCCTACTGTGGGAGGGGGGACGCCCCCCTCCTACACCCTCCCCCCCCCCTTATAAAAAGCTAGATCCGCCCCTGGCCTACAAACGATAACTCAAATTTGCATGAAATTGGGGTGGAGAAGATATTGGTAGATAGAGGCAGGGGCCGCAGAGCGTTTTTGTAAGTGGGGGCTGATTTGATTTCACTCATTAATGACAATTTTGGAATCCTTTTTCCAAGGTTTTATGGAACGTGTCTACTCAAAAAAGTGTGGGGGGGGGGGCTGCGGCCTCCCCCCTCCCCCCCCCCCCCCCCTCCCCCCCTCAGTTCCGCGGCTCAGGAGAGGGTGTTGTTTTCTAGAAATTATGAAATAAATCCACCGGGGAAGTTTTACCATAGTGATGCAATATTGCAACAAAATTATTGCGCGACATGTATTTAATCCTGTACGCCCTATTTATTTGTTATTTATGATTAATCACACAATCATCTTTCACTTTTATACATTACAATGAATGCCATGCCAATTCGTGAGTCATGAAAGCAATCGTCAGATGTTTTTCAGTCTGTGCATCGTATTATGTTCGCTTGCATCATGACTATTGCACGTGGTTTCATTCCATACCATACTGCTGGAGTTCACGGTCTGACCTAGATCAGCGATTGACGCCCAACATACGACCGAGCGGAGCAGAGCCAGTCGTGCATGTCTTCATTTTTCTCTCGATTCTTTATGACCGAGCTTACTTACTTACGTACACATTAAATTTCAATTAATTTTCCATAATTCAAAATCCTCCTGAAAATCGCACTATGGTTACTAAACTGCCTTTTATAGCCCATCTATTCTTAAGAATATTGATGTCTTATTACCGAGAACTTTTTGATTTTTTTTTTATCCTCGATGAGAAAAACACTACTTCGATTAACTCTACATGATATTAAGATCAAAATAAAAAACTAAAAATTTGTATTAAAATTTGGCCAATCTTTCTTTTTAAAACTAAAATTGCTCGTAAAGATCAAAATGATTGCCCGACATCGCATCAGCTGATGTATCAAAGATGGTCATCAAAAGACATGGTATCAAGGATAAATTGATTCAGGAATTCTGAGAAGTACGGTTTTCTTACTTAATTTTTACATTATTTTTTTGTGGATAACAGTAGGCCTATTCAGATTGAAAATATCTACAAAATATATCAATGATAAAAACAGACGTATTAACACTCCCTTTAATGTATCATTTGGGTTTTGTACGGTAAAAGCAACAGTATATTGTTGTGTTGATCATAACGCTCCAGATATCCTGAAAAATTACTCTTCCAAAATCAAGGGTCTTTTTATTCTCTGTGATAGAACTCTGAATTGCAATATCTGGGTCAGTCGTTAGGTACCCAAGTAACAATGCATTTCTCCAACTGTCACCTCGCACTACTTCCAAAGCGGCATTTAAATAGGATTTTTCAGTTACAACACGGGGATTTCTGAGCTGTCAGGTGTTTGCTTCCATAATCATAAGTTTTCACGAATGATCTACTTATTTGCCTGGATGTAAGGAATTACTCAAGGTTGAAGGACATGTTCCATCCCCATTTTACATTGAAAGTTGTTTTTCATCTAATTGCACGGAAGATGTTTTGGTGTTGTTTTTTTTTTTTTTTTGGGGGGGGGGCTTAAATCCTATTTCATCAAATTGTTCATATTGACATTCTCATTTGGGCACAATTTTGAGATTTCATACAACTCTGTGTTCATGTAAAAACATCAGTAAAATTGCTTTAATTCCAAAAATTACATTCTCACAACATCCAAACCACAATCATACATACTATTCATCAACATACAACAACAACAAAATCTTTTAAAATGTCAATCTTATTCAAACGGCTCATCAACTTGCTTTTACTTATCAGCAAACTCATCCTCTCCCAATACACATGACTAGCAGTGCAGTGAATACAAGAAAAACATCCATCAGTTATATATTTTATCATTTTTTATTTTTTAACTGTTTTCTTTGGTTTCTCAAAATAGTGAAAGTTCATTTCATGACGATTTAGATACCAATAATGTGACTGGTGATATATCTTTCTACAATTCATGTTACATGCATGAATTTCATGACAATGAGTAATTCAGAAGGAGTAATTTACTGAGGACTGCTATAAGCTATCACAAAGACCCTATGAGCTCAAATTCTAAACTAAAATCATTCACACGTACATTACAGTCAACAAATCATTAAAAACAAAATACACATTTGCTGCAAGATCGTGTACCAATCACGACAACATATCAAAGTTCAAAATATTTGATATCAAGCTCCATTTGTGACCAAGCCTGTTGGTGCATCAATTGGAATGCAATCATAATCAAATGTTTGTAACAGTGACAAACAAGTCCACACCTCCTTAGGGTTTTCCTGCAAAACAAGAATGCATCACTAGCACCTCTTAGTAGATGGCATGTAATGTTTATGATACAAAAGCATATATTCATGAACAAAATTCTGTAACTGATGATGATCGCAATCACAAAAATTAAACTACTAATGTAGTAGAAAGACATTTTTACATTCCTGTAAAAAATATGTGCACGTATGCAACAATAACATGATATTTCAATCACTTTCAGCCTACGATGTAGTCAAAATCACTCACATAAGTGTTTTCAACATACTTATACATCTTATACAAGTAATACCAATCTGAATGAACATCTCGTTCAATAGTCGTAAGAATCAATGAATTTCTTCTCGCCAAACCATTTGATAAAATATAATTTGATTTGACAAATGGCGTGGTTAGAAGAATGCTACAAATCAACAAATTATTGAAGAACATGATAGTGGCTTTCTAGATATCATTCTTGTTACTTAAAATGTGCCCTTTAATACTACACATGCCTGTAGACAAGATCAATGTGATGAAGAGCATTAACAAGAAATGTCTGACACCACAAATACAATGTATTGTCACAAGAAAACTTCTCATGTGTCAAATAAAATAAAATGGGCAGATACAATATTGAGGTTTGACAAAGTTGATTCTAACAGGTATGGTTTGTACAAGCAAAAGTCATTCAAAGGAGAGGGGAAGAAAAAAAAATTGTATCACATGTACAACCTCTTGCATTTGGTCACTTAAAAGTAGACAGCACTTTGAAAGACTAGTACTACAAGACTACCGTACATTTAATGCCCATTAATCAAGTTCTGCTACAAGTATTCTGCAATCAAAGCCAGCATAATTTGCATCCAAGTACATTCCACGTGTTGACAAATGACACGACTACATGTAGTTGACGGAAACATAATGCACTAGTCAAGTGTCCAGAAACAAGATCAGATCAAAACCTTGCGAAAACCTCCCCAAACCTGAGAAAGCTCAATAAAAGCATATATATTGTACATGGTCTTGACCTTTCCGTAATTTGCCATATGATACATATAACAGATACCTAACTAATTGGTATCCTGGTAAATACTGATTGGTTTACAAGCACTTCACTTCGATCATACATGTACAATGATATGCACAAAGTTACTAGGGAAAAAAATAAGGAGGTATTATTTCATTTAAAAAATATATGATTTCATACTCAGAGTAAGACAGGATCTTCATCAAGAGATGGTGAGGTAATAACACACATGTATGATGAATACAACACAAGAACTTCAAGTATGGTCACAAATATTTTCAAACATTCCTTCTATGCCTTTGTGGTAATATTAATAGTGTATGACATGTAGATGTAGATGGGCAATTCCAAGCTATTGAAGGTCCCATACGTTACCGACCATATCTAAAACTATACTACCTGATTACTGTATCGAGCTGATAGCCCTACGAGAGCTTGGATCAGACAAAATACTTAAAATGATATTTTCATGTCAATTCATGTTTACGATTCCATACTACAATTCCATAACACTTGGTAACGTATAAGTATGGGACATACTTTGGACTTCCCAAGATACATGTATATACATGACCCTCCAGAAAAAAATATTAGAGGGCACAGGACAGTTCCAATGTTTCCAAAGACAGCTTGCTTGGTTACTGTACACTCATGTACATAAGTGGAAAATGTTTGAAAATTTTTGCAAGAATTTCTAAAAGATACCCTACACAGCAAATTTATCAAAAGGCACAACATTTGAAATCTTGCCCATGATCTGGATCTACAGTTACATGTACAGGTAGTATAATGCTTCTCATGCCAGCATATGGGATTAGAAGTTACAATTTGTAAGGTAGATTTGTAAAGCAGAAAAATATCAACCACAGCCAAGTACAAAAATGCACATCTGGGTCCTTTGCATAATATCTTGTGATTAAATGCAACTTCCACAATCAAAAGACACTTTAAGAGACTTATAGCCAATTACTATATAACATATTTAAGATTCAAGTTTGATTTCAAAATTGCATTAAATCACAACTGTTATAGCAAGAGGTTCCAGCATAAACATTCTTTTAGTACAACTCAAACACTGACTTGAATTCCCTGAAATGATAATATAAACTTCAATAAAAGTGACATTTTCCCACATCTATCTCATTTATGCATTCAATTGTGTTTCAATTTTGCATTGTATTCATGTGGCTCGTAAGAAAATGCATGATGGACAAATGCTTATAAAAGATCATCAATTTCAGGCAACTTTGCATTGGTGTACACATTAAAAAAAAAAAAAAAGAGTAAAACAAACAAGCAGCACATTAATAAAAAGCTCATAGGGGAAGTGTCCCCATTTTACACTAACCTCAGCAGACATTGATCGTGCGAAAACATTGATTACTCCTTCGTTACATTTATCATAATCACCATAGCAGTAAGGAAATTACACAATTTCCGGTAACCTCATGTTAATTGAGCTCCATGCTCCATAGAACGGAGCAGCTCTATTGGCGGCTGGCTAATCTTGTGCGCAGGGCAGATAGTCGAGATACTGGTTAGAATTCTTCATCCAACCTCGCTTCCCATTCCTTCAGCGCAGGTGCCTCCATTTTGACAAGAATCTCAATCCCCTTCTACTTGAAGTTCTCATGTCCACTACAGTGTGACCATTGCTAGGGTCATCTCCTTGACTATCGTCCACAAGAGAGCTGGAACGAACAGCCGTTCCTGGGCGCGGTGGTGTTCCTGCAACAGCAGGTGAGTGTCCAACACACGGTGAATTTTGCCTACTCAAATTTGAACTAGAAGATGACTGAGATGAAGACGTCACAACCGACGTTGTGAAGCGCTGAGGTGAACCATGCGGACTCAAGAAACGCTGAGGTCTCTGCGCCATGGAAACCACTGTTGTCTTTGGTGATGAGGGAACAGGTGGTGGCAGCATTCTAGAATGTGGCGTTATTACTGGAGATCGCAACGGCGACCCACATGCACATGTGGCAACTACCCCTGAGACCTGGGTTACTGTTGTAGACAAAGGTCTTCCAGGGGTGGAGGGCGAGTTGAGTGTTGTGTTGCTGCCACTATTGTTCTGATTCTGCTGCTGCTGTTGTAGTTGCTGCTGTAGTTGTTCAGGAAACTGTGTTCCTGTCGAAAGTCTTGGCTGCGACAGAATCTGTGTGCTTGGCATCGAAGCAAAAACCGGTGTGCTACTACCGATGATTTGGGAGTAACTTGGGGGAGCATCAGAGGGACTTGGAGTACTGTTCAAAGATGAGAGACTCCTGGAAAGGGGAATAATGAAAAAGGGGAATAATGAAAAAGAATAATAATTGAAGATCTTGAACTATTTACAAGAGGTCTAACTCGTCACACATATCCTTTCAATTTTCAAAGAACATACAGAACCCTAACTGATTTAGGTGCACTCACAACTTATAATGAAAGAAAATCATAAAACAAACAGTAAACAGCTTGCCCCCACCCTTCACAATGTTTAATTGAATTACGAAGATGGAGAGAAAATTAAATTGAAGCAGATAGGGTTTCATAGTCCACTGAATAACCCCATAAACTGTCCATGAAAATTCAGTGCTGCACTTTTGATTCTTGGAAATCCTAACTCCTCAGAAACAGGATATGATTGAGCATAACTGGATAATAGAAGCTGATAATTTAACCTTGCCTCCGCTAGCACAAAGCAGCAACAGGTTGTCAGTTTTTGGCATGACAGCCAACTACTCAGCTGCTGCCCTCGTAATCCTAAGTTCATTGCACTATTCTTAACCATTGCTATTCATTTAACATCTTACTCCAATCTATTCCACAGTACTGCTATCAAAACTATTTTCAAGGCTACATCCTGTACATTTTTTATCTTCTCTTAAATGATGTTTTTCCTCTACTGGATCTCAGACAAGAAGACTTTTATTGATTCACAAAGGTAACACAGATCAATATCAAAGAATATAAATTTCCTTCCACATGCAAATAATCACTTTTATCAATAAATTTTTCTAATGCAAAGATTTTTAAGATCAACGAGCAAATATTTCTTCTCCATCTTTACTTTTGTCTAAAGCTTAGTAGCACATCAAGATCGTTAACCATTTCCTTCCTTTCCTTAACCTCTTAACCATCCCTCACCCTTAAATTTTAATCATCCTTAGTGGGTTTAATAAGCCAATTGACTTCTTTACTCAACAGTTACACTACATACAGAGCAAGTGTACATTGTGTAGGCAAAAGGGAGGATACAGGTTATAATTTGAAACAGCTGATTGCGTTGTGGACAACCACGCACTGCCATGATTCATGCCCCCGTACACACGTAGCCCCTTCTGTGTCTTGAAAATCATTTTCAGGGACCATATTTGGATTGGGAAAACTGACTGATTTGTCTTCAGTAGTATAGTAGCTTGGAAGATGTCAATGAATTTGAAAAAGGTACATAATGCTCATTCATAACTAATTATTTAGATAAATGATAAAAGATTACACGAGCAATTCCCTATTGATATGTGCATCATTATAAATCAGAGTAAATCAGGGTAAATCAGGGTAAATCAGGGTAAATCAAGGCATGTCAGATCCCATACATGTACACTGATGATCATAATTTACATTAAAGTGCCATCTCACTATTTTCCAAAATGGTTTAATTAAACAGAGCTAGTACTTACTGAGTTATTGCTTGGAGGCCGCGGTGGGGTGGGGGACAGTGATTACCCCCTACTGGAAGACTTGTGCTAGGCCCCTCCCCGAGACATGGTAGGGCAGCTTCCACATTGTAAGGAGGGGGAGGCGTGTCGTATGACACAGTCTCGCCAATCTCCGAGTATGATGGTAGCTTGCACGGTGGTACTGCAGAGAGAAATAAAGGGGGAAAATGCTTAATTCCATAAAATGGCAGGGAAAGGAAATCAAAGTTTTGATGAATGCCATCACTTTCCACTTGTAGAAAGCAATATACTCCATCTCCAAAATACAATGAGTAGATGCAACAACTCTGTAGATGACTGATTCCATTTTCATCAACTAAATGTTGACTAACTTTGCAAGGATTCTAGAATTGAAATGCTTGGATCTTAGCAATGGGAACATGTTTGATCATGCACAAATAAAAGTGAAAAATATTTGAGGGTTATATTATCACAACAGAGTGGAGATTGTTGTACATATTGTGTGTTATACGTAATGCACATTAAAATATTAGCAATACACCATTCACCTGCAACATGATTTTAGGATGCGTGTTCACAAGATTCACAGTTTCCATGTCTATGTAATTTTGGGATTATGTTGTACTAGCCATGTAGCACCCGTCACTTACCTGGAGTTACGTCTGGGAAATTGTAGCCTCTGCCAAGGAACATATCCTGGATGGAGCAGGTACGTTCGCATCGGTTGTCTCTCCATGGATGGAATCGTTTCCTCTGCCACACACAGAACCCAATGATGAACACAATCAGAAACCAGACAAGCCAGAACCCTGTATCAAGAACAATGGAAATATCAAACATTACAGCATAAGTTTGGGAAAGGATGACTGATTTCAAAATTCTGAGTTATCTGAACTCTGATCTCTCGCTATTACTAGTCAATGAGACAGGTGGGAATGCTTTTACCTGGAACCACAGGAAAATTGATTTTCAGTTGCACACCTGCATCACAAGAAATTGCAAGATATTTTGTGATAGGTGCTTTATGCATTAAACATAATTATATAGATTGATTTGTGCATTTAATTCTGACTAGGTAATTGGAAAATACTGGGAAAATGATGCACCACCCCTCATGATAGCAAGGTACATGTAGAAATTCCCATTAGTGACACCATTATATAATTGAAATATAAATCAATCTTAATTGAACATTTTCTTCATGCTAATGAATATATGAAGTATTACTTCAGAATCTGTGACCAAGCATGTACATGTATCTTTGGGAAATAAAAATGTACTGTTTTTCTTGAAAATCTTGTAAAATACTCAGGAATCATAAAATAAAATGTAATTCAGCTGCATCACAGATAAATTTGTACAATAATTAGAATCCATATGATGCAGTGAAACAGACATTTGAATGACAGGAAATGGCGGAGCTGTCTATAAAGTTCGAAGTCTAAATGTAGCCGAGACAACAAGTGTCAGACAGCAAAACATCTCCATAAAACACTAAAATGATAAGATATAGAATGTAACTCATTAACTACAAATAACTTTGCTCAAGTCATTAGGTTTGTGTTTATTTTAGTATCAAATGTTTACATTTGTCTTCCTGCAAACTGTAAAGTTATTAAGTCACATAAACTGCATTGAACTACATGTATATTTGTAAATAAACTGCAACTTGTTATGGCATGTTTATAGGCCTACAAAAACATACTAAGAGTTATTTATAAAGATAAAATCAGGTACAGCGAGATCGGCAATCCAAAGATTAGCACATTGCACAATGTAATGTAGCTGATAAAGACATTGAAACTCAAGTTGAGAGTCATAATTAAAGGGCACTAACATTCTCTGATTACAATAATCAAGAGTGTTCTCTTACACTGAACCCAACCTAGATTTGAGCATCATTCAGAACAATTGTCAAGGCAATGGCCTGGCCATGCAAACTGGGAGAAGTCCACAGGGAAGCAGCGTGGGCTGCACCCATTCAAAGGGAAGTGATAGCAACACTTGTTTATGCTCTCAGCAAGAGGCCAATAGTCTTGCTCCCCTCAACATAAACCAAGTAGGCATGTAGGCCTTCACATATTGGCCTCTTTTTATTTTAGCATAGCAGTACATTGTAGTTGGTAAGGCTGAAAGCCTACCTGTACATGTATGTATCTTTCAAGATGAATAAAAAAAGCAGGTTCTATTACATTAAGTCTTCATATCATCTTACAATGATTGCATAGGCCTACATGTACATGACCAAAAGGGGTTAATCACAATAAATGTATGCGTGTACTTGTACAGGTGCAGAACATTTTTGTAAAGGAAAAGCACAGGTCTAGAAGTAGATCAGTAGAAGACTATACAAGATACCAGGAAACCACTCTCAGCTGGTTTACTGGGGCACCTTGCAAGCCATTTCCAAACCACAACCACATTAATGAACGACCACTAAGTATCTCCTCATAATTAGATTGATCATCAAATCAGCTGTGATACTTAATCATGCCCATGAAACAATGGTAATTCAAGTTACAATAACAACAATGACACAGTTACATGTAAGTGCCCGGTAGCAAAGATAGAAAAGTTTTAGCACACTTTTCTATTTATGCAATTCATGTTGGCCTACTCTTATCTTGTGTCTGTTCAATGTCTTAATTTTCACATATATGATACATGTACATGTATGCAGGGGATAAATTTTCAACGCTAACTTAATGTACAAACAAATGACATCACTTTTAGCTGATTGGTTAGTAAAAAAAATCAAATAGGGCCTTTATTTCATACAACCCAGTCTTATCAAAAGCACACGGGTAAGAATGAAAAACTTAAAAAGGCTACTGTAAAAAAGGGCTTCCCAAACCGAGGATGTTGAGGCATACACAAACAGGGCCTACCAACAAACCCAAATGAAGCATTGTGCATTAATATTTGAAAAAAATTTTAAAAGGAGGTCGGGCCATCCTGTTTACTCATTTTGTCCTCTTTCTGCTTCATTAATTTTACATGAATCTAATGTGTAGGCCAATACCTACAACATGTATTTTACATGTAGGTAGGTATTTCTTGAGGAAAAACTTCATATTTCATCAGGACTTGGTAACGTATAAACATGTGTAATTACATACATATGCCTTTGCATACTTGTTCACAAACCAAAATTCATAAACATCCTCTAAAGTATGCATCAGCTAAATATAAAAGTATGCAATAATTAAATCAAGATAATAATTATATAATATTGACTGGCCTTGAGGGGGGTATCAGAATATGTTGCCCGCAATAGAATCATATTGCCCCGAGTCGAAGACAAGGGCAATATGGTTCTTTTAAGGGCAACATTTTCAATATTCCCCGAAAGTAGAGCCAGTCAATATTATTATTACCTATATCATGTATATATGCCTATTTTGTAGCAATGACAGACACGTCTTTTTGCCTGTCAGTCCCTCAGATTTCAAGTTATTCATGCAGGTATGTAATCTGGGTCAAGCAATTGTGACGTAAACTGTTACCGCGCGTATCCATTGTTTAAGCCTACACTTTAACCCTTTCGAGACAATTGACCACATTTTGTGGTTTTGCCCAATAACTTTTGATTTAGAGCCTTAAAAAATATACCAGATGCATGAGTGGAAAGAGCAAAAATTTCTGCACATACTGTGTCCATTTTTGTTGCATGATCATATTGCGTTCGATGCCAGGAATTTTAAAAAGGAGAATAAGCTTGAACATCCTTAAATTGGCAACACATTGAGAGGTTCAAAATCATTGTTTTTTTGTCCAAATTGGCAACTTTTTCAACTTTTCGACAAAGTTCCTAATCATGTATATTATTTTCAAGACATTACATCTTACTAGAACCACGTAGCACTAAAAGAAAAATATTATTGTTGCCAATTTGCAGAACAAAATGTGATCAATTTAGCCCTTAAATAATTCTTGTCCTGAAAGGGTTAACGCATACACAATACTGCGCGTATGCACTTTAATAAAAGCGCACTGACAAAAAAAGGTGAATGTTAATCGGGGTCAATGTAGACTGCACTTTTTGTACACAAAGTGAATGGTGAAACCTGGAAGAGGGAAAATATCAGGGAATGATGACCGCTCAGAACTAGGTCATTTGTGGACCGCGCAAAATATGAATTTTAATTGCACAGTAAAACTACCCCATATAGGTAATAATACATGATGTAGGCCTATGTGGAAATGTTCACTTTTCAAATCCTGTCTTCTTGGATATCATGTAGCCCTACAACATGTCGGACTACATGTACATGGAGGCCTCTAAACCTTGCTCTCACTATCATAAAACATACATGCAGTGCAGGTACTGCAATGTTTAAAGGTGGAGATTCAAGACACGTGACCGACTCTGTGCAGTAAACAAGACTGGTGTGGAGAGGCCTGGGAGGGCAAAAAAAAGGGACTGAATTTGGCCTCTGACCCCATCCCTCCGGTAACCGCGAAATAAAGAAAGCTTGCTGCAAACAAGGAAGGAGAACAGTGAGCCTGTACAAAAGGCTACAGGGTTTGAATGACCTGGTGATCTTTGAGATAGATTTAGACCTGGGCTGAGTGATTTATGATAAGATCATTTAAATCTCCCAGTTCTTTGTGGATAAGGTGACAGGGTAGTAAACACTGCACCAGTCCACCTCATGTTTCACTTGTGGAAAACTTTGTGCAAGGTACATGCTTTGAAGTAAACAGGACACATTGAACACACCATGAACACACCCATACATGTAGAATTTAACAATGAAATTTCAAAAGAAGTTTCTCTAATTCTCTCTCATTGTTATTCGTGGTGATTTACAAGTACATGTAGGCCCATACCCTTTGATTGTAATTAAATGCATTCAAATCACATCCCCAACATGTTACACTGTTAAGCAAATACTGTATTCTTGATGAAATATTACCATATTTCCTAGAAATCAATGGTTCATATCAGCTATGAAGATTATTGTAACAGTATTCTATAAATCATATTCAATTCATTGTAGACTGTTTGTGTAGATATTCTTAAATTGTTTATTTATATACAAGTTATTTTACAATGTGCAAAAATATACAACTGGAAATCATTTCAATTTTTATTTTGGCAAAATGTTACTGGGTACCTCAACTTGTAGTTATACCTCATAAAATCTGGATAATCTGAACTGTTGTCTCCTCAGAACTTTCAAGGAAAAACATCAACGAACAAACAGAATGAGTCAACAACACTCAACAACTTTGAGTTCCTTAACCTTAACAATGTAGATTACATTTAGCTCACCTTCAGAATCCTCAAAAACATGGCCTAAATTCTTGGCAACTTGGATGGTTAAACTATAGGACTACCTGAATTCAACTTATCTGCAGAATTCCTGGACAATTTGAAAATATTTAAGTGCAAATTGAAAGTTAAAATTGTAGGCTACATGTACAACGCTACTTTATAACATTTAGCAAAATGCTGATTTTGAGTTGTTCTTCGATGGCCTGCAGGAGAGGAAACTGGAAAATGCATGCCTGTTAATCATTGATCCGCCCTGGGATTTTTTTAAACCCATATTAGAAAACAATAATGTCAAAGGGAAGTGTCCATCAACAACTGGTTATCAAGATTTACCTGGGAAAACAACCAGAAGATGCCAAGTTACACCTGGGAAACTTGAATGCACCAGCTCCTGCTACACTTCCACTCCTACTGAACATGCAGCACCTCTATTCTGTACTTTTAGTTTACATTTTAATTGTACAAAACTGATCTAATGAATTAAATAATGATATACATGTAGTCAGTGACAATCTCATATTTTGCTCAAATTCATATATCAAATCACAATTCATAAAATAAAAATAAAAATAATCGGTTCAAATTGCTATATAACAATTCCATACTTAATATTTTCACTGACACAACTTTGCTTGTAGTTATGCTTACTAGCACTGTGGACCTTTCCATTAAAAATCTTGGCCCCTGAGGTTCATGGAGATAGGTCACTGATGCAACGGCAGTTCAGGAGGCAATATTGGACCTCGTGCAGCAGCTTCACATACATGTGCATAACAGGATGAACACTGCTGCCTTACATGTAGCCTTACTTTAATAGTTATGGTAATCTCAGAGAAGCCAAATCACAAAATGTGTACAAAAAAGAAAGACAATATATCCCAACAAATTTACTGATGCATTCCTAAAACAAAACCTTTCAATATTTTTCCAACCTCTGATGGAGAAGACATGCTTGCAGTTGTCTTGATCATTTGACCATGTACTATACATACATGTACATGCACCTGTATTACATGCAGGCCTACATGTCAATTGTATGACAATGTAGCCTACATCTACATCGAACAACTGTTAGAATGTCGAGTTTTTAAAATGAATGGCAAAGACCGTCAGAGAGAGAGAGAGAGTGCAGCAAACTTTGTTGGTAGTCACATGGTGAGGTAGGGTTGCTACATGTATGTAGGCCTATATGTATATGCCCAATTGCTTATAGTTACATGTATACGCAACAAACAGCTGGAGATGTGTTGTTGAGTAATCTTTCTACGAAAATGGCACAAGCAAAATGCATTAACGATGACATATGGACCTCATCCCATTTGCTCCAGTCTTTTTCGTCTTACTTTTGAACTCAATTGGGGGCTTCCAGCAGCAGACTTCGAAGAAAACGACTTGTCAATTCTCCCTTTCCTAATCGCTTCATAAGGCCTCCAGTCTAGACTACAAATAACGAATACTACATGTAGGACATAGTTCACAGCCAGACACAAGCTAATTTTCATTTTGAGAATTCATCAGCATAGATAGTGATTTGAAAGTCCATTCAATTTCAATCCAACTTATCTACTTGACTGCTTCTTAACTACATGTAGTTGACCTATAGATAGGCATTGCATTTTAAATTTGAACCCATTAGATGCGCATAAACAGAAACTGTTAATGTGTAGGCTACCCCTTATAAAAATAATGCAAGATTTACAATTACACTGAAATGCAGTGTGATAGATCTGTTTCCCATTTACATGTCCCTCCTTAAGAAATCTATGTCATGTAGGCCTACATGTACATAAACAAGGTGTACAATTTTTTTGCATTTAAAACATGTGCACTATAAAAAAATTAAAAAATCCTACATGTAACCTATCACTTGAAAGTTGCATGCACAAAATTGCTACAAAAAATGAGAAGTAGGACGATAAGAATTTTAGAGAATGAACCTTGAGAGAATGATTAGAAGAGCCCATCTGAGGAATAACGCACCTGTTACCTGGCACTGCTCCAACATACTTTCGATAGAAGCAAGTGAATCTAATGTCAAGGGCTTTTTATTATTGTTCAGTTACTGACACAATTTCCTCTTTTTACAAAAGATAAGATTTTTCCAAGTATATGCTTCAGTACATTAGTTGTCAATAAGTATGATAGAAAGAGAATGAATGAAAATGACTGCTAACTGCCTGGTAATGATGGTTCAATAAGCTTTGCCAAAGTTTTATCCCATTTTGATGACTTAAATTAAATCAAAGTAATAGCTGATGCCTCTCTGATGTTTTTTTTTTTGTGTGTGTGTGTGTGTGTGTGTAGTTTTGATAAACTGATATATTATAGGTGCCCTAGTATTAACTTGCCTTGATAAAAAGCACTGAGAGATCACACTGTAGATCTGTTGGCCTAACATACAAATTATATCTCAGACATGATTGGAGGCATGATGACCTTTTAAAAATACTTACACCAAAGTTCATAGTAATATGTGCAACATTCTCCACTCCCACAACAGTGACCCGTTTCACACCAATATCCTTCCACTTGGCAGAACTCCCGTGCCTGTAAAAAAGATAGAGGGAGATGAAGAAATGGAAATGTTAATCATTTTCAGTTCAAATTCAATTTGTACAACACTTGAAATAAAATTAAGAGAATAAATTACAGAGGTCTGGAAACAAAGTTTTTTTTCCAGAGGTCGGAAAAGAAAATTTTTGAACAGTATTGATTATGTTTATCAAAATTTGTAAAATATTCCCTCTCAAACATGTTTTGTACAGTATTCTATACTTACATGTAAATCAAAATGTATCAAAGAATATTATTTTCTCTTAAACATGTTTTGTTAAGGAAGTCTGTATCAAATTACAGGCCAACAAGTACCTATACCTGTATGATAGTTCATGAGGAAAGTACTTGACCGTAAATTCAACCAGGAATAATGGGACATTAACTTTGCGTGTAAATGTCTATTGTTCTGTAAAATTACTGGTATATGAACCTCTACAAAAACACAAAGACACCAAATCAGCCTGACCTACATTTTACTACTTTAATCTTCTTTTGTAATTATCCCATGGTAATGTTTACTTCCTCTTGTCTAGATCAGAACAACATTTATAGTTGTTATTGTCCACTGACAAAAGTGGCAATATCAGGTGTTCTCCATGATTATAAAGTTTAGTCAGTGCAGTCAACTGCAATGTACTTGTAGGAAATTAGTATAGATGGACAACATACTTCTTTCAAGTGAAAACACAAAAATTTTAACCAATCATAATCTCATATAATTATTTGTCAGAGCACGGGATACTCTGTTTACATATCATGCTTTATCTAATATATACAGTACACAATATTATAAAATGTTTTACCATTTGAATTTGTTACTTGTAATTACTCTCAGCAGATACCACTTGAACACCTAGACATGTACAAGAGTGCCAAACAAAGAACAACATTTTGAATCTTTTCTACAATTGAAAATGCAAACATGCATACTGTACATTAGGAAAACAGTTATTACAAGATGAGAGCAAAGACCTTGAGAGAGTGAATGATGAGAGCTCAATGGCATCTTTACGTCACAGTGCATGATGCGATCATTAATCTTTCTTTGAAGGTAACAACCTTTACTTTACATACAATGACCCAAGATCCATTCTCTTTGGGTGCATTTATACTTCCTCTGTGAAGGCAGAATGAGCGTTTTGAAACGCTTATCTAAAACGCCCATCCAAAACTCAGTTTCACAGGATACTGTTTATACTTTTCTCCGGGTGAATTCGGGCTCTGCAGCTGGTTTCACAAACCTCACTGCACATGCATTTATATGACGTCATATAAACCCGTTTACAAATAAACGTGCATAATTTACATGTATACTTCCACAGAAACCGTGTTTTCGGAGAAACACTGATTAAAATGCACCTTTTTGTGAGTTTTACATCAGCATTTAAATCGGCGATTATACGAAAAAGACTGTGGACGCAAAGTTCTGTTTTTTTTACTAAACGCCTAACAAAAGGCTCATTCTGGCTTGAAAAATGGGAGCATAAACGTACCCTAAGTCTTGATCAATAAGAGACTATCTGATGCAAAAGTGAGGTCCAATCCTGGTGAACAGGCCACAGAAAGGGAAGGTCACTGTAACAACACCACTGTAACACCACCACTCTAATGACACTTCTTAACATTCAGGGTCCAATAACATAACAGGTAGTCAGCATTATTGGAGAGTCAGAGAGCCTTACATGTAATTACATATTCAAACCACAGGTAGGCCTACACATAAACACTCATAATGTGATCCAAGCAGATGTAAGAAACTGATTACATGTAGATGGATAGGCGTAATGATTAGCCTAGCAATGATTTTTAATGATCTCCTTAAATAAATGTGCTTTGTTATAATTCAATCATTATCCAAATTAACCATTCATATTTCATCAAATCACAGGGCCAAATAAACTCTAGAAACTAAAATGTTTCATATACTTCCTACTTCAAAGGTACTCAACTACTCGATAATTTCACTTGCAAAAAAAAAAAAAATAAGTACAAATTCTAAAGAGAAGATTAGGCCTACATGTACAGGTTTGAAAATTGCCATTGATCATATTACATGAGGTCTACTCTTCTTGATGATGTTCCATCACGATAGAGTATCAATATAACTGAAAATGAAAACTGATTTTCCATTACATTCTACATACAAGTCAAGTTGACATAGAATTTAACTACTTAACATGAACATGTAAAACTTGTTCTTTAAAGGTACATGTACTTCATCCCTTTTGCAGACTTACACAAAACCCTGCAAAACTTTACACAGGTTTAGTAGACATCCTGTAAATACTGCCTATGAAATTTCAAGGTCACAAGTTCTATAACTCCTTTGTAAGAAATGAAAGTCTTGCTTTTGTCGCAGAGGGAGATATTCAGAAATCAACACAAGAACATATACTAGTAAAAAAGAATGATTTTTAAAATTACATGATTTTTTTCCTATGCATATTGATGCGTCACCTAGTAGGCCACACAAGTCGCTGTAATGTACATGTACATGCATATTTAGAGTGTGTTTCAACTTATATATGTCTTTATAGAATCAACATTTTGAAGCTCATAGCATACATGTAGCTACATTGAACCCCTAACATACATAGCAAAATATTTTTTGGTGAATGGTACATTCTAAAACGACATTACTTGAACATTCTCTAAAGCCACAGAGGACATGCTTTAACCCTTTCAGGACAGAAATTATTTAAGGGCTAAATTGATCACATTTTGTTCTTCAAATTGGCAATAATGATATTTTTCTTTTAGTGCTACATGGTTCTAATAAGGTGTGATGTTTTTTAAAACAATATTCATGGTTAAAAATTTTGTTGAAAAGTTGAAAAATTGTCAATTTTGATGAAAAACAAGGATTTTAAACCTTTCAATGTGTTGCCAATTTAAGGATTTTAAAGCTTATTCTTGTTTTAAAAATTCCTGGCATCAAATGCAATGTGGTCATGAAACAAAAATACATTAGTGTGTGCAGAAATTTTTGCTCTTTCTACTCATGCATCTGGTATATTTTTTAGAGCTCTGAATCAAAAGTTATTGAGCCAAACCACAAAATGTGGTCAGTTGTCTTGAAAGGGTTAAAGACAGTTAAGGCCATTCTCTTTTTTAAATGTCCACATGACACAAAGGCCTATCAATAAGGATCACATTGGCCTACATAAGCCCTACACTCTACAGGCCTTCACTGTAGCATCTGCTGCAACATTGTCAAAGTGTATCAAGGTTTGTAGTGTTGGCCTGATTTTCAATTACTTAGTTTCTTGAACATGATGGGCTTATTCCCTTTTGCCAAATTGTGAGAGGTCTTCTCTATATGGATAATGGTATAATTTTACCAATCTGTTGCCACAATGTGATATGCAGCATTCAGTGGCTGCTTCTTGAGAAAGTAGACCTACAACTTGCAAAGTACTACATGTATTGTAAAAAGAAGCAGTAAAAGAAATATCATTAATCATTAACTCTGATAAGCAACAAGTTAGACTCAGATGTAGTTCTAAGAATCTTTAAAATTTCTTCCAAATCCAAAGGACTGGAGGACTGAGCACATGAAGCCACGGCTTCCTCACTTGTACATGTAGTCCTACTTCATGGATACAATATCGTTTATTGAAAATATGCAAAGCAAAATTGTGGAAATCTTTCATTGGACACCACTTTTAAATGTCACACAACAGCCTACTACATGTACATGCACTGGGATTCAAGACTGAACAAACTGAGATGCTATCGACTTAAAAACAAGTTAGTTTCCATGCTATGCACAGAACGTGCTGTCCCTTTCTTGTTGCAACAATGGATTCTTCCTTTGTATTGATCCATCCCATACAAGAGCACTGTATTTGTGATAGACCCTCTTGTATTTTTATCCTCCATTTTTATTGGTTCAAAGGATTTTTGTCAAAAGGGGCAGACTGGACATTTTATATCCCTAGACTACCCAAATACAATGGTCCAGGTGCAGATAAACAAACACAGGGGATGCTCTTTCGACAGTTAGATTCAAATGAGAAAGACAACTCCTTGGAAAGAAGGTTTTAATATTACTGACTCACTCCCCAAAATAACTAAACATGTAGGTGGCCTACATCAAAAAATGAAAGTGAAAAGGAGACCAAGGCAGTATTGGAATATTGGAATACATACATTTGTGTAAATTTAAAAAAAATGATGAACAGTGATGCCAAATGAGTCCTCAATCTCCCAAGTAGGCCTGAATCCTTCTTCCCCTACCATTACCACCCCCCCCCCCAAAAAAAAACTCTGGGTAAAACTTTTACAGGGAGTTGGTTACAGAAATAATATCTGGCTATGTGTAGACCCTATACATGTATACTCATTTATATAAAAAATATATACATGATGTATTATTGACTATTGTGTATTAAACCAAACAAAATTCATAGATAAATAGAGAAAGGAATTATTTTAAAATTCTAACATGATCCAGAATTCAAACAATGGTAAGCCACACAAATGCATTGGAAAAAACTCAAAAATTGTCATTTTGAAGACCACTTTATTCTGGTGTCCATACCCCCCCCCCCCCTCATTTTCTTCAGCAAAAGGAATGATACAATATACTACATACTCTGTGAATAATTTTCATGGAAGAACATCCCAACTCTGGTGACCCAAATGATTTTATTTTTATATCAGCCTCAAAAGCCTAGTTTGAAATCTTCATATAACAATTTTCTGCCACAAAGAACAAAAATGAAAAAATAATTTGAATGGCTACAGGTACATGTAGGTAGGCAACTTCAGGTACAAAAAAAACCCAAAACATTTGGTCAAGAGCAACAATAAGCCATTCAAATACAGCAACCAAGCCTGCAAAGCCGAAAACGTGTATGCGAGGTTTGAGTGCAAACCAGTTCGAACCAGCTGTCCAACGCTGGCTCATGCATGATGATGATGAAATGCACGCATCAACGTATTGTTAAGAATGGAGTGATACACGTGTACTCTGGGTTTAAAGGCCAAACATCCATAAATAGTGATGTAAGAAATATCAATTAGCATGCATTCTAAAGAATATAAAATAACATTTGGAATAAAGAATGTAGTAACCTGGTATTATCTTAACAAGTTTGAATCATCAAAAGTTGTCTAATTATGTTATGGCTATGCTACAGGCAATGTTACGCAATTTGACCTAGAATGTGTTTCAAAAAATTGTAAAACTGTCAGGTTGAGTTTGATCCGGGCCATTGTTTATTATTTTATGAGCAAGGTTAAAAAAAAAAAAAAAGTTTGCTCAACATATTTACCAAATACAGGCCTACCCCTAAAAACAAGATAGAAAAATATAGGTCAGCTACATGTAGATGTACACTATAGCAGTAAGCAGTACATGTGACAATCAGCTTCCCAGGGTCTTTCCCATTTGCCAATGCATATTTAATGCGACCTAAGCAAGCAGCCAATGGGAGCACCCATTCACTGCTCTCTCATTGGTGGAAACCTCAGGACAATTTGCATTGCCTCATTACTATTACAAGCGCATGCTCAGATGTGACAGCTGGGCTGATTGTATGCTAATGAGGGCAATTCCGTTCTCACGGGGGTGGAGCTTAGATCAAAGGGTGTATTCGATAACCTGTTTATTCTTGGATTTTGAATGGGGAGAGTCAGTGACCGTTAAAGGCACACTATGGGCATTTAAAAACTTCTTCCAGCATGTGTGTGTGTGTGTGTGAAACGTGTGTGTACATGTCAAGCATGCCTATGTCCAAAAACAAACAAAACCAGCCAAGGGCTTGTAGTAAACAACTTTTTATACAAAGAAACCCCTTGGTACGTAGTGGTTATGTTTGAGATTTTGGACAAGTGTGTGCCTGCACAAGTAAGATTACAACATGCAAGGCAGAAACTATGCAATATATTGGGAAACCCCAGTTCCTGTCTTGGAGCAATACCTAGTGTCATACATCATATCAATTGATACAAAAACATGCAATCTAGCTGGGTCATTTTGCAAGATGCATGTAACTAATTTTCCTTTTTTTTTTCCTTGTTAAATATTTACATAGACATAATATTTTTGCAAACTACAAATGTATAAACATGTAGCTTCTAAAAATTTTGTATTATTTTGTTTTTAACTACATATGCCATAACTTTAGAATTGATGAAAATGTAAATGTTCAATGATCGCTTCCTTTCAAATTCAACTCTGATATTAATATAGGGCTACAAGTACTGTTGATCATTTCTTTACAGTATACCCAGACGACATAATTCCGGACAGGTCATTTTTAAACAGTAAATCGAACAACTTTTCATGCAAATTCAGAGGATAGGCTGAAAATCATGTGAATTGCAAATTTTCACTGGTTTTAGTGTTACTTGATGCATGTTTTTCGTAAAATCCGACGGCAAAATTGACAGGCTAATTTTTTTTTTTTTTGTCCGGAAATGCAACCCCCAATCCTACAAGCTACATGTATTTCAACTGGGATTCTGCTCGAGAGACCAACCATACTTCAATTTTTAAAATTAATTCTAGTACATGAATATTAAACAGGAGACCTACATGCTAATATTTTCACATTTATTGGGTAGATCTAGACCCCATTGTCATCATCAATGAAAAATGTTCAAGTTAAGTACAAACTTATAAAAATTAGTGACTTCAGGTGCTGCATTCTACCCCTTGAGATTATTTTTTTCTTCATACTTTCACTTTCCCTTTTCATTTGCAATAAAGATTAACTTCAATAAGCCAAATTATCTGAATAGTATCTACATGTACCATAACTCTTCAGGTTCATGCCTTATATTGTAGACCTACATACAATTAGCTGAATACATTTCTTTCATTCGGATCATTTCCTTTGATAATTATCAATATCCCAAACTATTCTTTTTAAATAGTCATATAATAGATTCTTATTAGGTGGATCTACAGTTTATACTATTCAACTTGATATCTGCATTATGTTTTAATACAATCACAAATGTGCCATCTGATAAATGAACAACCCATAAATTAAATAAATTGTAGATCTCGATTCTGTCAATAGCATGATGACCTAGTAATTCAACATACAAAATAACGGTTCCATCTTTAATGCCTGTACTCTTCATAACAATACAGACTGTAGGGCTATGCAAAAATAGTTTGTAATGTAGGTCGCTAAACCATTGTTTATGAATAACAAGGACTTTGTACCTATTAATAGTAAATTATACTGATACCCACGACAACTGACATGGACACGAAAACAAAACTTTACTTTCAGCTTGTTCCTAGATCTACTACACATTATTTTACAATTTCCTTAAGAATATGACTTGGAAATGTTCTGGGGAAAAAACTAACAAATATGAAAGTCTCAAGTTCAAGAACTTGAAATTCAGAAGTCATTTTACACTTACACTCTAGATTAGTAGATCTACTACTAGGAGTAGGACATGGCTAGTCTATAGTATTAGTAGTAGATCCTAGATCTAGATCCTAAGTTAGATCTACTCTAGTAGACTAAGTACTTGATCTAGTTAGGACCTAGACTAGAGAAATTACGACAGATTTTCCCATAAAATAGATCCACTAAAATTAACTTTATAATAAAAAATTCTAAGCCCACATGTATGATATGGGAATATCGCAAATGTCATTTTACTTCTCTTAAATAATATGAATAGGATCGACACTAGAAATTAGAACAGACTTCTCCAGATCTACTACAGAAAGGATCCTGAACAATTAACAGTTAGACCCAACAAGTTAGACCTTAATTTCAGATTGACAAAGAGGAGGCTTAGGCTTAGCCTTAATAGACTGAAAAATCAGTCTAGAACTATTTCGTTTGGGGATATGCTCCGCTGAGACTACATCTGGCTTCGTGGAATCCCGAGGAGAGCCTCAAACAAACATGACAAAAGTTTTAAAATGTTATAAAACTCCTCCGAACAGACTGATTTTTTTGTGTCTAGCCTTAGCTTAGCCTGGCTTAGCCTTAGGTAAGCTGTTGAAGTGTTGTTACCCTGGAAATGATGCCTTGCAGCCTAGGCTTGATCATATGTGTCATGATTGATGGTCCATTCAAATTAATTTCTTCCATTCAACTCAAGCCTTCAAGCCTTCAAGGCCTGCAACTGCAACTAGACTAGATCTAGGTTAGATGAGTTTGAGATGGATACACAATTTTTACCAAAAATTCAACACCATCATGACCACATCACTTTATAAAAAGCCATTGTTAAGAACTTGAACTTGTTCAGATCTAGCCAGACCCAAATCATTGTCACAGCTCACACAAAAAAGTCAAAAGGAAAGTGAAGACTCCAGGCTTAGGCTGCAGTCTGCAGTGTAATGTCACTGTGAGTGTGACCTGTGTCACTGTCATTGTCAATGGCTGTAGATTGTAGAAAGCGTACCGGTAGTCCCATCTGCAGCAGAAAAGGTTAGTGTGGAAATGAATGCAACCACGTATTCAGGAAAAAGTACCTTCAAATCTTGGATGTCACCTACAAAAAGATAAACAAGGAATTGGTAATGTTAATCTAAAAATGACAAAGCTCTCAACTTACCTGAGCATAATGAAAAAGCTGTGAAAATACAGCAAGAAAGACTGTTGGTAAAATATGTACACCCATCCTGCTAGTGCTACAAGAAAACAGCTGATCGCGGTGGCTCGCCATCTTCTATGCCTTGCACACAACAGCTGATAGCTGGGCAACCAAAGCCAGCTTCTGGCTCAATGATTTTCTTCGTATGGCAATCACATGTATGCGACCTGCAACGAAGCCTCCCTATTTAGAAAAGGGATTTCCAAATTTTAGCCTGTTCTATGTAAAATGTCAGAAATATTCCGTTATCATCAAAAACTATTTCACTAATTACTTGTACAAATATTACTCGAATAAAGGAAGAAATATGAAATAAAACAACTATTATTTTTCATAATTTACTATACGCAATATTAGCTTGCAAGAAGTACCCCTATTTTGAATGTACTCGTCCAAATCATCCCACCGCATTGTACCTCCTTGTTCAACGTGGTTGCCTGCCCTGCGGTTTTTAAATCTTGCATAATTAATAAGCCAAGCCCCCCGTTATGCAAATTTCCAACCTTGTTGCGAGGGCAGCTACGAAGCTCTCGTGGTAAAGCGAATGACTTGGCTTGTCAAAAATCGAATCTCGTAAACAACTTTTGCGCATGCGTTAGAGGTTCGTGCGGTAAACTTTTTAGATACGCCTCCTCGTCGATCATGCACGTCACGTTTAGCACATTTAAAGGTCCACACGAGAAATATAAAATGAAAAAGGATTGATTTTATTCTAGATCTACTAACTATAGACCTATATGCTTTTTAAAGATTTGCTGGGATGCAGTATGCATGGCAGATTGTCTAATCATGTTTACCGATTTACTGGTAAATCCTTGATCAACGATTTAGCCAAGGAGTTATAAATCCTTGATTTAGCCAGCTGCATGCATGTCGACATTATGCGAATATAGGCACAGTGTACACTCTATTCCTATTGACTCCTGAAAATGAGCTGAAATCATTTTTCATTTCACAATTTTAGAATAAAACTAATCAGAATCATTTATCATATATCCCCATTATGCCCGAATTTAGGCTGGATGCTTATTTTAGTTGTCATATTGATTTTTTCTTCTCAGTTTTTTTGTATTTTGAAAAATAAGAATAACAAAGTCAATGACCAAAAAAGTATGATCATGAAAAAAAGTTATGGTATTTATTTGACAGTCTATGGCAATAACTACCCGTCCCGATTCCCCACTCACTACGCCCGTGCTGCTGAAGATTTTCGGATCGATAGTTTTTTTTTCTCTCCAGATTAAAGTTAATTTAATTAAAAAGTTCATTCAACAAACATTTCCTCCAATTTAGCTTAATCTTACTGAACGAAGGTGATATACCGATTTTTTTTTCTCCAAACATTGGTGCTCCATTCCCCCTCATCAGCAGCTCATAAGTGAAATAAGTATAACTTACTTTTAACCCGTGGCGTAGCTACAGGGAGGCAATGGGGCACGTGCCCCCTATCGCATGGGCAAAAAAAAAAAGGAAAGAAAACAAGGAAGAAATAGAGAAAAGGAAAGAGAAAAAAAAAGGAAAAGAAAAGAAGGCGATATGCCCCCCCCCCCCCCCTATTCGAGGAATGGTTCTTCTTGGCCCTTTTTTGGCCATCGGAAGAGCAAAGACAAATATTTACTTTGAAACACACTTTTTACAGAAATGAAGAAATGATGTTTTCATTGAAAGAACAGAAAAGAGCCTCACAGCCGACAGTGGATTCATGAAGAAATAACCACAGGAGGATCGATTTTCAGAGGCTTATTTCAATTGCTAGTCTAATGTCACATTTCCTTCCCTTTTCGAGGATCTTTTCTCATCACTAGCATGACTAGTGAATTTGATAGTATACCCCCTTTTTCAGAATTTTCCTGTTTTTGATACCCTTAACGAGATTCCCGGGTTACCTGTGGTAAAAAAAAAAAAAAACAACAACCCTAGTTTACTCGTTTTCATGGACTTTTTGTTTTAAGTTTTTTGTTTTTTTTTTTGTTTTGTTTTGTACAAACGTTTGTTGTTGTTGTTGTTGTTGTTGTTGTTTTTGTTTGTTTGTTGTTTTTTGACGCGGATGCCGTACTCAGGCCTCAGTGAGACATACCCCCGCCCCAGCCCGGGATAGGACCCCTTCTCGCTCCCCTCAGGCCCCTAGGAGCCGGGGGCGCTGGGGGTGCTGCAGCACCCCCTCGAAGGCTGGGGGTGCTGTAGCCAAAATGCTGAGGACCTTTTTTTTTTTTTATATATATACTGCTCACAGCACCCCCAGTAACAAAATCGTTCCCATGGGCCTGGCTCCCCTCCCCCTAATCAGTGACTTGGTACGTCACTGTTTTTACAGATCGAGAGGGGAAAAAATCCAGGATCCTACATAAAAAATGGCTGTAGACCTATAACCAGAAACTGGCTTTGCGTGCATGAAACTTCCGCGAATTTCGCGAGGGGTCAAGATTCGTGAAAGTTTCATGCTGCGAAATAATAAAAATTGAAACAATATAAAATTATTGCAATTCGCGAAAGTTTCTTGCTGCGAAATTGGCTGTCATAATGCTGTCATTAACAATCCGCGAAAGTATTATGTCGCGATCTGGTTTTAGTATGCAGCCGGCCATCGCTGACCATAGCTAAATCAAATTCACAGTGAGCCCTCCGCGTTGACTGTAAGGTTAGTCAATCTGCAAAAGTACAGCATCGATCTCGATGAAGTACAGGCATAATAAAAAAAATAAATAAATAAAAATGGGCATGTGCATATATTATATACATGTATATAGTATATAGAGCAGCCTGATACCGATGATGGTGTCGGCAGGATGGCCTTTATGAAGAGGTTTTATATAGATTTCATGGCCACAGCTGAAAGTTGTGCATTCTTTAAAAGATCATGCTGTATGATTCCCATGCAGGTGTTAATTTATTTCAGTTATTTTATTTTTAGAATGCTCCATGTTCCCCTCAAGCAGTGGCGTATCTACCGGGGGAGGGGGCAGAGGGGGCACGTACCCCGGGCGGCACTTGAAGGGGGGGGGGGCGCAAAAACCGCAAAAGAGAGAAAGAAAACTGGGGAGAAATATACAAGAAATGCTATGGTCTTTGAGGGTTATTTGCACCCCAGTCAAGGACAAAATGCGTAAGAAATGGTGTTTATAGGGTTTGAAATGCAAAATTTTCTGTTCGGTCGCTTTGCTCCCTCCGGCATGATTATGTTCAAGATCTAGCTATTTCATGCCCCAATGGCGTTTTTAAAATGTTAACCATATAACTCTAGTTGCTTTGTCCCCCCCCCCCCCCCCGCATAAGGCAGGAGCTTGTTAAATTTTGCGCCCCAGAAGGGATAAGTGCATAAAAAGCACTTTCGAAGTATAGAACATTAGAAAGAAGTCATAAATTTGCCTTGCAATTGCCTTATAAAATTCCTCAATGTATATATTGTTTTAGGTCGCTGTATTCCCTTGGATTTTTTTTTTCTTTGTAAGGGTAAAATACATAAGAAATTTCAATTTGAGGGGTGAAAAGGAATAAAAATTCTGCCGCTCGGTCACGTTGCTCCCTCGCTTATACAATAACTCCTTAAATTTGGGCTAACAACCCCGGGTTATGTGCATCAAAACACTCATTTTCACGTATAGTTCAATCATTTCTAAATTTAAAACGCTCATTAATCTGAGTTCAGGCATGGGGGGGGGGGGGGGGGGGGGGGAAGTTTGATAGTTTGTCCCGGGCGCCTGAATACGCCACTGCCCTCAAGTATAATCATCTGATAAAAGTTGAGGGCTATAGATTTCGATGCTCGACTAGCACGACGAGAAACACACACACAAAATGATAATTGTAGAATTATACGCTTTTATTAAAAGAAATATGAACAAAACAAAAAAAAATGATCAAAATGAAAATGTGAATTATCAATCAAACGATCAGCACAGCCTATATTACTAATATACTGTGGATAATTTGCCCGTGCTCGCTTCCGCCGTTCACAAAAAGTCATCTATCCACCAGTCCAGCTTTTCACTTTTCTATCCCAAAATTTGTTTGCTTTTTGTTTTTAAACCCCACTCCCGGCCTATAACACGAACTAGAACTCCGAGACATGAGTTTTACAAAGTTTTTCAGGTAACTACCCATCATCGAAGCGCTTGAAAAGTAAAGAATTTGGTCATTTTGTGTCCAATTATTGCAATTCATGGAGAAACGGATGCATAATATTATAAACCATCGAAATATAATTTCCCTTCAAATTTCTTCAAATTTCTGATCCAAGCTATCGTAGAGCTATCAACTTATAAAGTCATTGGAAAAATGATTGTAACGTATATCATAGGCCTAGTGTCATCCAGGACAAAATCATAGGGGGCACAAGTGGGCCATGGCCCCCTGTACTTCCGCTACTGAAAGGAAAAAAAGAAGAAGTTATTCACTGAACTTATATAGGGGTCAAGACCTGCAGATTTTGTTTCAATTCATCATAATAAAGATTGGCGTTTAAAGATAAAGTTGAGTTCTGGTCATGATATTGAATTGTGAAAGAAACTGTTGGCACAAAGCAATTGGGAAAGGTTGATTATATAGCACATAAGAATTGGTGTATGCCAGTGGCGGATCCAGGGTTTTTTTTTTTTTTTTTTTTTTTTTTTTTGCTTGTCAGAAATTTTTTGAATTAAAAAGGGGCCCAAAAATGCTGAGGAGCTTTTTTTTTTCTTTTTTTTTGCTTGCTTGCTTGTCAGAAAATTTTATGAATGTTGAGCCTCCTCTCTCAAGAAATCCTGGATCCGCCACTGGTGTACTATACTGTGATGTTTTGGAATCACAAAAATGATATGAGAAATTGACTCAATGTTGCTGAGATTCATATGCACTGCACACAGAAATATGTATATGGGACTACACACAAATGTTCGGCCCGAACATGTCAGCTGTTTCTTGTCATATTTTGAATGTGAGGGCATCCTTGAAGAGCAATCCTTTTCAAGGGACATATCTATGATAATCTACCAAACTAACATCATAAGAATAAGAAAGTATTTTTTTACCTTTCCCAGAACTCAAGCTTTTGTCTTGATACGTATATTGGCTTCGCTTATACACCGTTTTGACAGTTGGCTTCACAACGTTTACTTGACTTATAGTTCTGATAGGTCGAATTGCGACCGGACGCGAAATTTTTTTGGGAAAAAAAATGTGAATAATTTATGTTTTAAGAGCAATTTGGTTTCAATTTACTATGTCATATACTTGCTTTATAATGATTGAAAAGTGAGTTATAATTTTTTCGTGGTTAAAGATTTGTCAAGGGGGCGGGGAAAAAGTACCCCCTTCAGAAAAAAAAACTACAAAAAAATAAAAACGCTATAGTGCGCCCCCCCCCCCCCAAACTGGGACATATCGGAAATTCTAGTTTTTGATACTTTCTTTCAAATCATTTAAAAACTGCTAAATGTTTTTCACATTTCAAATTTGAACTGAAAAATGATGTTGTGATTTTGGCAGGACGACCATCACGGGGGCAAGGCAGAGCATATACAGTACATTCATTACTTAAGTTAATAAGATAATTTTGTTTATAACTTTATTGTGCCAATTATGTCCCGATGAATAATGAATGCTTTCAAAAAAACTCTCAAAGTCGCTCTGTATCCTAAAATAAACATAATATATGACACATATAAATTAATGTCCATAAAAAACAGCGAACGCCGTCCAGGGTTTTTATCGCCCCACCCAAAGTTGGGTTAGGATGGCTCACGGATCGACAAGGAGACCATTGATTAATTTTTGGATGTTCAGAATATAATAATTATATTCCTTAATTCATCCAGGGCCTTCAGAAGCTTTTTGAAAAGTACGTTTTTCTTCACCATGTTCACCCAAATATTTTTTGTGCGCATGGGCGGTAATATATATGTGTGTGTATATATAATATACACACACACAGAGACTTTACGTTTTCCCTGACGAAGGGGGAGGACCCCCGAAAATTTGGAGAATAAGAATACTTGGAATTGGCATTCAATGCATTCGAGTCATCCTTTATTATTTCTCATCATATGCCAATACGTGGAACATCATGAATTTATAATATATATATATATATATATATATATATATATATATATATATATATATGGGGAACTTTGGTTTAAGCTACGCAACCATTATTCTCTCATTTTCAATTCTCACAATCATATATGTGAGAAATCAATTGAATTGAATGAGAGAAATAATTTGCGTAGCTAAATTCATTGTTTCTCCTTACTGACTTCCTTTTTGTGGAAATAACTGCAGGGTTTGCAAAAACTCTCTCCGCCGGGAGTCGAACCCGGGTCTTTGGCACTGTACGCCAAACAATGAATACATTCCAAATACATGAATCCGCCATGGATTTAGTTAGGCATGCAGCTTTCCATTGTTCAATACTCCCCTGTCCCTCAAAGAAAAGGAATAAATTAACTGCGAAGGGGTTGCAAGGGCTGCCTGTCGGTGTTTGTACCTGGTGTAGCCGAATACCACTTTACCCGCCTCCGTGGTCATAGTGGTTAAGGCGTTTGGCATACAGTGCCAAAGACCCGGGTTCGACTCCCGGCGGAGACAGTTTTTGCAAACCCTGCAGTTATTTCCACAAAAAGGAAGTCAGTAAGGAGGAACAATGAATTTAGCTACGCAAATTATTTCTCTCAATCAGTTCAACTGATTTCTCACATTATGTAAATTTACCCACGAGAGTTGCCGATGCTATACGTATTAGAACAAATTTTTCACACATTATATATAATTTTTTATATGACACTATATCGAAAATGAAATTCTCTGACAAACAAAAAAAGAAGAAAAAAAAAATAAAGAAAAAAATAAAAGAAAATCGAAAGATGATCATCATTTTTGCACATTTTTACTTCAAGATTATCTGACAAGCAACCCCCCCCCCCAAAAAAAAACACACACACAAATAAAAAACAAAAAAAAAAAAGAAAAAAAGAAATGAAAAAAATGAAGGCGGGAAGGATGGAATCACACTGTCGCATCTAGAATGAAAAATCAGTCTATTTCGTTCGGGGATAAATGTGTTTGCTCCGCTGAGACTATGTACATCTTCACGGAATCCCTCTCCTATAGTGGAGCTGAGGAGAGCCTCAAGAGTTATATATATATATATATATATATATATATATATATATATATATATATATATATATATTATGTTCCCGACCCATAATTACCGCCTTTTTTCAGTTTGTATATCTTCTAAATTGTTATTTCGATTTGTTATATGTCTTCTTTTGATTGGATCAGGGTTATGGCGCGTTTTTCGTTTTAAAACGCCTGTTTAAAAAAAAAAAAAAAAAGAAAAATTAAAACGCCCCATAGACATGTATGTTATTTAAATTTTATGTACATTTGTTTTCAGTTTGTTGTTATTTTACTTGGTTTTTGTACTTTATATATTTTTGGCATTTGCATAATTCTATACGGGGTGTTCAATTATAGTATTATATATTAAAGACAATTTTCCTCCCATTCTTTCTCTCTCCTCCTCCTCCTCCTTCTCTTCTCTCTGTCTCTTTGTCTCCCTGTCTCTCTGTCTCTCACTCGTTTGCTTTCTATTTTCCTTCCACTATATACACAATGATCCAAAAGAATGATTAAATCAAATAAACTGATACTGTGTAAAGCCTAAAGGGTTTCTCATGATACATTAAAGCTGGGGAATTCGACCCTGATATCAAGTTGGTTTTAACAGCAGAAAAATAAGAGAAACAGCCGTCAATGAAACTTTGAGCAAAATCAGATAAAAGCTAAGAAAGTTATAATTTTTCAAGTTGCAATTAATTAGATATAATTATAATAGGCGACTCTGTAACATTATCTTGTGAGGTCTTCTCCCCGATTTGCCCTGTATTACAAAACTTTCTATTGATAAGTTATTCAATCATGCACCCTCGAAACATGTACAATCATTGTGCATATTATTATTCATGTTTTTGCACAGTCCTTGTATAAAACCATGCACATCTATCCTTCAACAACTAAGAAAATGGATATGAAATTTTCAGTACAGAGCAAAATTGGTCAGGACCTTCGAAAGATATACGTCACATTTGTGTTCAACTGATTACAAAGTTTAAACATTAATAATTTTCTGATTTATTATTAGATATTGCTCAAACTTTAATCTGTTTCACTCATTTTCTGCTTTGGGTGGACTCTTTTGTATTTTGTTGTGCTTTTACTTATGGCTATACATGCCATATGACCGATGGGTGTCATGACAGCCCATGAGACCGAGAATATGACAGCATGGGACTTCTGAAAAAGTATCCGAGGGTTCTTGAGACCGACAATCGAGGACTGCACAGTCTTTTATTTGAGCTGTCTGTCTCATGGGCCGTCGGCCCTCCTGCGAGCTGTTGTCTAATGTTATGTCCCCTTTTAGTCTCAAAGCCTTGCTGATGAATACATATATAATACGCATATTACTTTAAAAACATATTTCTACCCTTCTTGTTAGTATATTAAGATTTCTTCTTTTTTTAAAGCATTTCCTTTTTCCTGATAAGCAAACTTTCATGGCAAATTATGATTTTTATTTCAAAATTAGGTCATTAGTTTTTATCGTCAGTTCAAAATCTTTTCAAACAGGACATATAACATAAACGTGTGTGTGTGTAATTGGGTTTTTACAGACGTGTATCAATCAGATATGATTATTTACGTCTGGGACCGACCTTTAACGTCACCATCCGAAAGACGTGACTCAGTCTCGAACCTGGGTCCCCTGAATCAGTTTATAACTTCCACTGTTAGCTGGATTACAGGCGCACGCCACAACGCCCAAAGAATGCGCGATTTTGACAAAATTAACGCTGTGAAGTTTCCCCTTAAAAAAAAAAAACGTTTTAAAACGTTTAAAACAATACCCCCCCCCCATTTTTTTTTCTTTTATTAAAAACAGGGTTGTTTTTTTTTTCATCGCAACCCTGCATGTACATGTATTTCGTTATCCCTTCAAGACCAAACTATTTTTTTTTTCCGGGGGGGGGGGGGGGGGGTCACAAACACACATGTTGAATTAGTTCAGTATGGAGGTGGACCCTATTACTGAACACTTTTCGGAAAAATCAACCATAGCAAATAAAATATCAAATGAATATCTGTCAAACTTACATAATGAATGGAATTTGAAAAAGACAACGTATAATACGATATTCCCTTCCGAGAACGACGCGGCGTTTTGGTCCCTTGAAAAGGGTATTGTATTACCGAACATGTGCCCCCTATGGGAAAAAGACACACAACCTACCCCGATTTGGGGCCAACGGGATGACGACTGCATGGGGGTGACCATAGAGCAGTTCCTAAGATATTACTTATGTTTTTGCCTCATTTTATGATCTTCTGCCGTGTTCTTTGCCCGGGGGGGGGGGGGGGTACTCAGATTATAATCGGACGGGGGTGTGCGGCTGAGAACTCCAGACCCATACCCACATCCAAGGGTCCTTTTGTTGTAAATAGGCACCCATGTCTAAGGATTTTTTGTGAAAAATGGACCCATGTCTAAGGATTTCCCGGACAAATGAGGGAGAAAAGAGAGGAATGAAACAAATGATAAGAGCCGGGATAAGAGACCCATATCTAAGGATTTTTTGGGAAAAAATGGGACCCATGTCTAAGGATCTTTTTAATGAAAAGGGGACCCATGTCTAAGGATCTTTCTTCAAAAAGTCACCCTTCCCAGCGGCACATCCCCGTATACCCAATATACGTGAGTACCCCCCCCCCCCCCCCCCCCTCCCCCCCCCCCCCCGGGGGTTCTTTGTCCCATGCGTATGAAAGCCATTATAGGCGTTTAACTGTCCGCGTTCGGTAATACAATGCCGTTCGGTAATATACAATCCATATGACTATATAGTATACACATGCCTTTTTGTTTTCTATGATGTTACAAGTACACACACATACGTTGTGTATACGTTATACGCGCGTCGTACTGGTAAAAGAAAGAGCGAAACAAGATGTCGTCACGCTACGGGAGTCGACCGCCTAACACTTCACTTTATGTCCGTAATTTACCGGACGATGTCAGGTGAGACAAATGAGAAATAAAAAAAATTGAGCAGTGTCTGTTTGCGTGAAGATTCAGTTGTATTTATGGTTTTAGAGCAACGTAACTCTCTCTTTGAAATGAATCGCGATGTCTGCGCTTTTTGGGAAAGGAGCGAAAGCCAGTACAGTAGGCAGTACCGTAGGTCTAATGCATTTTACCGCCATATACCATAGGCCATGCATGGCTGAGCGCATGCACAACGCTGTCTCGGCGTGCACGCACTGTTAATGTTGCACTTTCTTTGATTTGGCAGGTTTGGTGGCCCCCGTTCCACTATGCCGATCTGGGCCCTGATTTATCCCAGGGCTGCCAACCTTGAGTGAGAGTTTAGAGTGAGACATTGCGAGGGAGCGAAGCGACCGGGGGGTGGAAGGGGGGGGGGGTGTCCCCCCTTCCACGGTAGGGAGCTCTGACAATTTTACATTTTAAATGGTGCAATCTGGTGCATACTTAGACATGTTAGACCGATGGGATCTGTCTCTTCCTCGGAGAACTTCTCTTTTTCATTACTGACGTTTGTTGGTCAGTTCTCCTCCTTAGAGACAGATATCACCCATAGACTCGCCTGTGCGAACATTTTGCACCAATTTGAAGCAAGCAGAGGCGACCAAGTTAAATGCATTTTAACCCTATTTTAACGGGTCTAGTACCCATTTTCATGTAATAAATACAAAATAATAACTTAGAACTACGTTTTGACTTACCCCTTTCTTGAATTGGTCTATTTTGAAGCTTCTTTCAAGCTATTTTCTTCCCTAATCCAACACTTTTCCTCCGTATCGCCAATTTTGAAATGCGTGTCACCTGACTTACGTTAGTGATCGTTTTGTGGTATCGTTTTTTTAAAAAAATCTTCTTTCGTTGTATGGCATTGCCGACACCATAAAAACGATACCACAAAACGATCACTAACGTAAGTCAGGTGACACGCATTTCAAAATTGGCGATACGGAGGAAAAGTGTTGGATTAGGGAAGAAAATAGCTTGAAAGAAGCTTCAAAATAGACCAATTCAAGAAAGGGGTAAGTCAAAACGTAGTTCTAAGTTATTATTTTGTATTTATTACATGAAAATGGGTACTAGACCCGTTAAAATAGGGTTAAAATGCATTTAACTTGGTCGCCTCTGCTTGCTTCAAATTGGTGCAAAATGTTCGCACAGGCGAGTCTATGGGTGATATCTGTCTCTAAGGAGGAGAACTGACCAACAAACGTCAGTAATGAAAAAGAGAAGTTCTCCGAGGAAGAGACAGATCCCATCGGTCTAGTGCATACTTTAGTCATGATTTCAACACATAGAGCCTATATAGTCATAGCAGAAGCAGCATTAACGTTAATTTACTAAGTGAATTGAATAAGTAATAAATAGGTTACATTGTTATTAATGCCACATGTAGTTCACTGACCGCATGAAAAATTACAAAATTCCAGATTTGTTTAATACTGCATGATTTTTAATAAGAATTTCAAGATCCTGCTGTCCGGCCGTAGAGGGATGTGCTGGCTATTACGTTGGTGTACGATCGACGGCAAACTCTGCTGAGCCACGTATGCAGCGCGGCCGGGCTTGGGCCCCGGGTGGGCTGCCGCACCAAAGCCATGTCAGTCCGGCCATCTAGTTACACTCATCATAGTCGTCACACGTATATACATACACGCAGTATAACCAATCGTAATCCAATCCAATCCAATCCAATCCAATCTTTGCGCACTACCGAAAATGATTTTCATTGGTTAAGCTTTGCTTTGTGCCCGCCGGAAAATCTCAAAAGGCCTTGGGCATATTGAATATTTGGAATATCAGAGATTTTGGAGAGATTTTTTTTTTTTTACTTTCTATTTTGGGGGTTCAGCTTGAGAATTTGTTTATCAGAGTGAGACAGTCAGAATTGGGTGAATTGCGTGAGTCTCACGCTCAATGCGTGAGAGTTGGCAGCCCTGTTATCCCGATCTATAAGATCGGGATAGATCGGGGAAAGCGTACAGGAGTCGTTTGCAATCGCCGGCATCGTAAAAACAGCGATGTGAGAACGGGGTAGGAGTGGGCATTTCTTCATTCAGATTGGCGAAAAATTTTGAACATGTTCAAAATTTCTCGCTGATCTCCCCGATCAGAAATTCATCGTAAGGCAAGTGGGAAGATTGTAATGACAGCGTAAAGAAAGCGGGATGAGCGTAGTAAGGTCTTTCTAAGCGTAGCAACAGTGGCACCAGAACGGCGCTTAAAGTGATTGATTAACTTTGTGAAAAATTGTAAAATCAGCTCAAATGCCAGTGAATTGTGTGCAGTCCTCTAGCTACATATATAATTAAGGATATGTGAAAGTATGAGAGAAAATGGAACCCGTTTACTATCCTAAAAAAGAGAAAATCGCGATCAATCGCTAGCGCAAGTCGCTCGGCTTCTTCGCTGCGCTGCAGTCACAAAAACCAAGCACCAGCGCTTGGCAATTTCAGAGCGGGTTTCCAGCCCGTACGGTATTCTGTGATAGAGCGAGGTATGCCAACCGTAAGAGTTCTTATAGGGTTCGGTGGTACTCTATCCCGACATCAATGTTCAATCTTAAATATCTTGATATATAAATGACCGATCAGCTTATAAAACTCAGGCAATTCCTGTCTGAGCTAAAGGTTTGCAATTATGATTACAGCATTAGCTGGAACAGTGATTTTTTTTTTCAATCCTGGGCAAAGTTAATCAATGCCTTTAAGACAGTAAACACCTAGGTCCTAGCTATACGACTCCGAGCTCTGTGGCCTATCAATCTGGTAGTGGTATGGTGGTCGATCCAGTGTCCGAACACTTTTCAGAAAATCAACGATAGCAAATAAAATATCAAACGAATATCTGTCAAAATTACATAATGAATGCTCAAAGTCCTACAGAAAAAGAAGTTGAGGGAATTTTAAAAAGACAACGTAGATTTAATACGATATTCCCTTCCGAGTGAACCCCTTCCCATGACGACGCGGCGTTTTGGTCCCTTGAAAAAGGTACTGTATTTCCGAACGTGTGAAACCTATGGGAAAAAGACAACCTTTGTTTCAATAGTGTGGTTTTCATACACGTACTCCGACGCGTATGAAAACCCATTTTAGGCGCGTACTGTACACGTTCGGTAATACAATCTGTTCGGAATTACAATCCTTGACTATACTGGCCACAGAGCTGTACACTCCATGCCTATGCTGTGTGTGGAGGGGATATCAACCCAAAAAATCTAGATCTAAATATCACCATTTCCCACATAATGATAATGTGAGCCATGCAAACCACCCTCGGAGTTTGCTAAAGGGGTTACCTTCCAGGATCAACTAAGATTGTAAAAATTGAATGAATAAAAAAGAAAAAACCCCACAAAAATCGGCAGGTGTGATCAGGTTTTTTTTACCTTGCACTTGTAACTTGTATATATGACACTACACATGCAATTTAAGATTGGTGTAGTCCCATATATACAAGTTACACATGAAAGGTAAGAAAAACCTGATCGATGATCACACCTGCCGATTTTGTGGGGTATTTTTCTTTTTTATTCATTCAATTTTTACAATCTTAGTTGATCCTGGAAGGTAACCCCTTTAGCAAACTCCGAGGGTGGTTTGCATGGCTCACAGTATGTGGGAAATGGTGATATTTAGATCTAGATTTTTTTGGTTGATATCCCCTCCACACACAGTATAGGCATGGAGTGTATAGCTCTGTGGCCAGTACCAGATTGATAAGCCACAGAGCTCGTATAGCTAGTAAACACTGCTGTGGTCACGCTGCCGCCCTGCTCCACGCAAATCAAATCACGACTTTCCCGCTGTAATGCCGCTATCCCTACGCGCCCGGCTTCTTTATCCAGTTCCCAATACGCTCTCGGCACGTTGCTCTCCCGCTTTTACAATGCTGTTCCCGCTTTAGCTACGCTATTCTTGCACTGTTCGCGATCGGATACCGCTCTCACAGGTATAAAAGGAAATGGAAACGTTCTGCATTTATAGATTTTATGTAATGCAACATAACAAACGGCCACAAAACGAGTAATTTCATAACATTTTATTCGTAAACCAATTTCACCACGCCGAAAAGAAAAATTGCTGTTGCTGTACCAGTCAAGGAAGTGACGGAGGCACCTGTCGATGTGGGAAATGACGCGAGATCAGAAGATGAAGAAAATTGAATGGGGGTCAGCAGTGAAATATATAGGAATTTGCTTGCCCGGCACTTTTTATAAATTATGCGAGAATGGGGGAACAGCGTGATTAGGTCGTATAGAGTGCACATAGATCGGATCACATCAGCAGCATCGTGCAAACAGCGTAGTTATATCATTCTGGAGCGTAACTTGACTGCCAGACGTCATACTCATGATCCTGATAATCGTATTCAGAGCGTATCGAGCACATGCTAGTTGTAGATACAGCGTTCTTAATGCGTTGCTACATCGTATTTGCTCCAGATCGGCTCAATTTTTGCCCGATCCTGCTCGACCTGAAGAAATTGACAAATCGTAGTGAGAACGGCATAGTGGAATGGGGGCTTAACTCTAACCGACAAACGTGTTACTGTTACAGAATTTTGTGGAATAATAAATAATAATGATAATAATATTCTGGGTTTTTATAGGCTAGCTCCTAATACATCTACGATGTCCGTGATATCGTGAAATAGTTCCCCCCTCCGCACACTATCGGAGTATTGTTTTATTGCGTGCAATGCTATGCCTATGGGGACTTCATTTCCCCCTTAACAGACATAACAAGGAAGTGTGTGCGTACACACTGAATGAGAAGGGACTTATTCCACGATTAGGCCACGTTGTCTCTAACTAAGCGCTTTAGTTACAGACATGGAAGAATTTGCATTTACGGCTTGGCCTTGGGGCCTGCCCTTAACTTGTTGGCAAACCCGGAGAATAGGGGGCCAGACGCATGTGCTGTATTCAATACTGTGTGTGACAATACACCAGATGCGCGTCTCTTTACGGAATAAACCGTATTGTCGCACACAGGATTGAGTACGTGCACTATTCTCCGGGTTTGCCAACTTGTAATGTTATCTTAACGTTAGAGTTAGAAGCTGGCGTTTACTTGGACCTTGTTGGAGGCTCTATGAAAAAGCTAACGCAACTCTGCAACAACACTTTCATAACTATTCTATTTCTAGATCTAACGTTAGTCGTTAGACCCCTCAATCTTCTGCTTCTTCTTCCTTGGGCTTGCTTGGGTACACCTTCCTCCTCTAATTCTGAAGATTATATTTCAGTCTTCTTTTCGTACCATATTAGTATAACATTACAGGCACACATATCACCGGGTTGACACCCTAAGTAAGTTACTCTTTAACTTTGTGAGAAGTGTAGCGCATTATTAACATGCATAGTGTGTGACTCTCCTACACACACACTCACAGGACCATTACTATATGGGGCTGTAATTTTGGCCTGTCACGACCTCTAAGTCGAAGGGGTAAAAACACCAATATAATCTGCAAAATTTTGAGAAAATACTTACTTCTACATTTTAGAATGATAGAGTATCTAATTTCATGCCAGATCCTTCGATAGGATCTTTATCATATTGATCAAGTGAAATTTTCAGGCTGTGTTTGGTTGGTGATCTTGCTCCTCTCCTGCACACATATGGGCAAGAGATCACACACTTGCCTATGGGAGGCAATTGCTCACGGTATGAAGGTACAGAGTGCGAGGTTATTGGAGATAACCTCGCACAAGTGTGAGTGCTACACACGGGGCCTCCAGTTGCATTTAACATTCTTCCCTCAATCCTGAACGCAGCTGTCGCAGCAACGATCTTTTTTGTCAGCTCGGCACGGTACTCGAGCCCATGCATACGACAAAGTCATTCAAAGCCTGATGAAGATCTGATTGCGCCACACTGCCTCCTCCTGACTCCTGACTCAGAGTCCTGGTAGATCTTAGAACTTAGACTAACTAGAGTTAAGGCGGGTATTTTCGGCCGGGATGAGAATTCGGCCAGTCTGAGGTATGCATGGTAAAATAACTTAAAAATGCATACAATTACATACCAAAATCACAGGGGGAAAAAAATAGCCATGAATATCGCATTTCAGCGATGTAATAGGCAGTATCACTACCCTAATCTGAAAATTTGGGTATTTAGTATCTTTCGCATGTCCGTTAGGGAAATGGGTTCCAAAAACAGAGCTATATTTCAAGTTATTTTCAGTTTTAGATCAGGATTTTTTTTTGTATGTCGCAAGTTCAAAAGTGTCCACTCGCACGTTACAGTCAAAGATAGTTGGTGCGTAAGACGCACACGAGATATCTCTGTTAGTCTTGAGATTTCAGTTTCTGATACCGCGGGAGCAATTTTCGGCCGGTTCTTACGCAGGGGAACTCCGTCATGAGAACGTGCGCTGGTTCAGGCCGCTGGGACTTTTGATCAGCGGGCGGGGGAACACACGGCGCACGCACGTGCTCCCCGTTGACTTTGTACATGTGGCCGAAAACTCATCTGCTAGGCTGAAAACTGCCTCCGAGACAGCAAAATGAAAATCAGTATTGCCATGGCAATTCTTGATTTTCTTCCGGGATTTTTTAACGGTTAAAATAGTTACAGTATTGGCTTTCATGATAGAAGTGAAAATAAATATGAAATTTATAAAAAAAGTCCAAAAAGGGGATTTTGTCCGAAGTGGCCGAATTCTCCCCCCCCCCCTTACTCTACTATCTAACTTTTTAGATCTACTCTAATTTCTTCTATAAAGTTCTGTTTCAGCTTGAATACTTGCATTCGTAATTTTGCTGATGCTATGGTTATGAAAACAGCAGTATCATCAAAAACATTTTAGTTATTTTATCATGCATTTAAAAACTTGTGAAGTTGCACAAATATTTTTTAAAAGCCAAAATTCTCTATGTTCCTTTACTAAATTTGGAAGGTGCATCAACGAGAAATAGACCGCTTCGGTAATGTTGCAAATTTTATACATACCTTTCAAACAAAGGTTGTTCTTGACAACCTGAAAGCTTGCCGGAGGATTGCCGGACATAGCAACAGATAATGTATGCAAACTGGATTCCAAGCATTGAGGCTCATTTATAAAAAGCAGGTTAATGGATAGCTCGTCACTAGGTGCTCAGAGAATTATGTGCGTAAATTTGCATACATTACAGAAGCAGTCTATTGGCTTTTTCACTCTTTGACCTAGTAATCTGCCTAGTATCAGTAATTTATTCAGAACATCGGAACACTTAGTGTGTGTCAATGTCATTAATTATTCATGATGCTGTTGCCTGAATAAGATATTGTGGAATGGCAGATGTCATGCACAATGGGTATTATACTGTTCTGAATAAATACTGATACTAGGGCAAACAGTGAAAAATCAGCTTTTTACCAATTTTAAAAGAAGCTGGGAAGAATTCAAAAAATATTACTCTTTCAATTTTTTTATATGATGTAGAAAAAATGTTGATGTATAAAACCACCAAATTTCTTCTCCAGATTATGTGACCTTCATGGTAAAATTCAATGTTTAAGCAAAGATCAAGAGGTCATTGAACTTTACATTGTTCGGATGTGGAAAAAGATGGCATAATTAGACGGGTTTTATAATTACCTTTCTGCATGTATGTATGTCAATATAAAAAGAATTGACCAAGTAGTTACAAGGATAGTCATTTCAAAATTAAAAAAGATGTACATGTACATTTTTTTTTCAAAATTAAAAAAGATGCACATGTACATTTTTGGCTGACATGCCTGTGGAATGCGCAAAAACGGTTGGGTGGAAGGGGCTAAAACTTAAAATTTCAGCTTGGGAGGAGTTGATTATGCCAAATACCAAATTTGGGCCAATTTGAAGGGGGTAGGATTTAAACTTTTTAAAAAATTGGGTGATTTGACATGAAATGACCCTATAGGCAACTTCCCCGCAGTACTGATGTACATGTAAACTATGGTTTGCGAGGTTATCTATATAAATAACATTGCATATATATATATATATATATATGTGTGTGTGTGTGTGTGTGAGTGTAACTCACGCAATGTTCAGATTCACATCATTCACCATACGTTAGACAAGGCTGCCATACACGTGGGCTGCGCACGCATGTGGACTGGGTGTCTTCATTTCATGTAAATGTGACCCGGAGTGAATTTACACCCAGCATCTTTAACTTTTTACTAGAATACAGGCTGTTGTGTTTATTTTTCTATGTCACTTTTTCCCCACAGGATCTATAAATGTTAAATATTATTTCAAGTAAAAAAAAAAAAAGACCTTATCAACAATCTTCACTAAGCTACATGTAGTCTGCACGCCTTTTCATATTACATGCGTTCATTTGCTTGTCCTGCTTGGGTATCTGTCTTTTCTATACATCACGGGTCTGTAACTCTTTATCTGTCTTGCCATTCTTTATTTATTGCCAAAGCAGGACGGAAGACATGAGGAACTTGTTCGGCAAGTATGGCCCCATTAGTGACATCTACATACCTTTGGACTACTATACCAGGGAACCCAGGGGCTTTGCATATGTCCAATATCCTTATTCAGCAACCTTGCAGTGATCTTTCATGTAGTATATATAACTGTATGGGCATTTACTAGTAAGCTAAGGTGTCGATGAAGGTGATAAAAAGTCCTGGTCAAGGATATGAAATATTGTAAAAATGTTCGTTTCTTTTTTTGCTCATATAATTAAATTGTCCAAAGTCTGCTGCTCGAAATGTAATGTTCGAGTATCACCCTCAACGTGTGGTCTTTAAACACTTTATTTTCAGTATTGGCTTTTCTTGAAAGAGTTTTCAATATGCTTTGACCAGACTTTCTATTGCCATAATCTGTGATATTTTACACCTGTATATTGTAGCTATGACTTCTTATTTTGTTTGCTATTCTTTTGGAATGAAAATGTCTAGAACATCACTTATTTTGTCAATTCATGAAAAGGTTGTTTAATTATTTGCGGTTCTATCCCAGAAAGAGTAGTGCAATTATTACTATGGGTCTTGGGTGTAATTTTCCCCTTAGAATTACAGAAGGAGCCCCCGTGACTGAGAGGACTATCCTTGTAAGAAGGAAAATTCATTAAAGGCCAAGTCCACACTAATATCAAGTTGATTTGAATAAATAGAGTAAAATTAAACAAGCATAACAGTAAAAAGATTATTGAAATCAGATGTAAAATAAGAAAGTTACGGCATTTTGAAGTATTGCATTATTTCTTGAAACAGTGATATGCATAACATGGGCGGTTTCCAAATGAGAGAACCGATGATGTCACACACTCACTATATTCCTTATGTATTTTATTATATGAAATATCATATATTTCAATTTTTTGCTTCAATAATGTAAAACATGGTTTGACTCCTTATGGAACATGTAAAATCATCATTATTGTAACTTAGTTTGATACAAGGGAGAGATTCTTTATTATCACATCCATAAAAATTGAAATATTTTAAATTTCGTATAATAAAATACATGAGAAAAAGTGAGTGTGTGACATCATCGGTTCCCTCATTTGTATGCCGCCCATGTTATGCATATCACTGTTTCAAGAAATAATGCAAAACTTCAAAATGCCGTAACTTTCTTATTTTACATCCGATTTCAGTGAAATTTTCACTGTTATGCTTGTTTAATTTTACTCCATTTATTCAAATCAACTTGACATTAGTGTGGACTTGGCCTTTAATGAATTTTCCTTCTTACAAGGATAGTCCTCTCAGTGCTATCAAGTATTGAGAGCTAAAATGAAACAAAATGGAAAGCATTTTTACTGTATTCCACTGCAGTTCATGTACCGGTAATCCTATTCCGCATTTCAAACCCCTTGAAGAATTCAAATTTCTCCTTGAACTTAAAATAAAGACACTCTTGAAAACCTCATTTGCAAATACTGTTAACAATAAAGCATGACTTACAATGTATCCAAATATTACATGATGTGTTCCAATGCAGTGAAAGCACTATCATTTTAGAGGAGAAACAAATCATTATCATTTAATCTTTGGCAAGCAGAATACCTTAAAAAGCTGTTCTTATTTTACTTGTTGTAACAAAACTTTCCCATTTATCTTTTATATAATATGTTTTAATTTTCTTTTGAATATATATTTTTATTTTATTCACCTTTATATATCGAGTAATAATGCTGTCATCTCTTTTCATTACCACTACTGTTATTGAAAGTGTAACTCCCTTTAATGTGTGAATTTAAAAATCATTTTAATGTCCTTTAAAGATAAAGTTGACTTCTGGTCATGCAATTACATGGTGAAAGAAACAGTCTCAAGCAATTGGGAAAGGTTGATCGTGGCTACGAAAGAATCGGTGTATACTGTAAAAACCAAAAACCAGAAGCAAAATTTGTGAAAGTTTTTGCACGCAAAAATTTCTTGTTTTACAGTGCTGCAGAGGTTTTTGGAAATTAACTCAGTCTCACTGAAAAGCATGCACTGCACACAGAAATGGGTATATGGGACTGTGTCTGCACACACATGTTGCATGGATGTTCGGCCTGAACATTTCAGCTATTTACCAATTACCATTATATTCATATTTTATATTTTGAAAATAGGGCATTTGGGAAGCAATCCTTTTCAGGGGACATTTCTACTATGATCTTCCAAACTGACATAAAACAAATGAGATAGCTCACAAATTCTTTTTCACCTTTCCTAGAACTCAACCCTCTTTTAAAGGTCCTTAACACATCACAAGACAGTGCATGTTTACTCATCAAGCTGTTGACTGCATGTACATTATTTCCTCTTCACATTGAGTTCCCTTTTCATTTTCCCCCTACTTCTGCTGAGTTTAGTTTATATTAATCACTTAATATTTGCTCATTCTGTTTGTACTCATTTTATTATAACCCCCTTGTGTCATACTAATATTTTTACATGAATGGTTGCTGTTGAAGTTCCAAGGCAAAAAAAAAAAAAGGCGATGAACATGAAGAAAAGATTTTTATCTAAAGTTTAACAGTTGGCAGTTGACAAAAAAAGAAAAAAGGACCAAGCATTTCTTCAATTTCATCATCTTTTTTTTTTCTTCTTCTTTATGTTACATTTTCCTTTTACATTAGGTTGTTTTTTCCCTTTTACACAAGGCTAATAATATTTCCTTAGTTAACAAGAGTTTCATGTTTTGTCTTTGCTCTGTGTCACAGTTAGAGCACAAGCCAAGTCTTTTCAAGTTCAAGTTCAAGTACGTTCAAGTTCAGGTTCAAGCACTTTGAAGTTCAAGTTCTTGGGTAGTCATGGCAAGACAAGTCAAGGCCAGTTGTTGATTCAAGACAATCAGCTCTTCAGCCAACATGCCATGGTTGGATCGCAAGGAGGACAGATGCAAAGTTAGAATGTAATTTAATAGTCCTCTTCTTCAATTATTCCTGTCTTTTAATAACCCACTGATGCAGACTTTTAATGATTTGGTGAATGGAGGAAATAATAACATGCAATGATCATAACTGGCATTTTGTGGATGATTTGTTATTTTGTTTGGAAAAAAAAAAAATCATACTGTTCCATGGCATCGATATCCTCATACTGTAACTACTGATTGAGTGAAAAACAGAAAAAAATTCCAGCTTTGCAGAGAAATTTACTCAAGTTTGGGGGAATATATATTGAATACAACTGCAGTCATATTATAAGGGCTGTTAATGATCATAAGAGAATCATGCTGTGGAAAAAGAGATAAAATCGACCAACGCAAGTTGTTCAAATGTAGTGATAACAAGCATTAAATTTTGTATGAAACTGTTTGATAATGTTCCATCTGTTCACCTTTTAAATCCATGACAAAAGGGCTCAAGTCAAGCCATCAGGCCAAGCGCTACCAAGTCACATAAAACAACCAAGACCACTTTGGCTATCGATTAATGTACCAATGCAAGACAACACAAGCAATCAAGCAAGCAAGCGAGCTAAACAAGCTTCAGTACAGAGTTTAAACTGCCAAGTCAAGTCACCTCAAGACCAAAAGAAAAGAATCTTGAGATCAAGCATGCCGACAAGGGTCAAAGTTGTCAATTTCACAAGCCTGAAGTCAAGAGAGGCATGGGGAAATCAGCCAATGGCATGATCCACTTGTCACATGATGTCAAGGTAATCTGCTGATTGGCTGGCTGGCCCTTGTGATGTCATACCCTGTGCTTCTCTTTAAATGTCAAGTTTCAAGTTTTCAAGTTTCAAGAAGGTAGAGTATCCTATTGAAAGAAAACATTCATGTATGAGTCTAGTAGTCTACAGTCTATCAACTATCATTCGGGCACATGTTTAATACTTCTGTTTGACAGAGTTTTGAACTAATATTAATCACTTCTCTCAAATGGAAAGAATAAGACACGTTTTTTTATACAATTTCTAAAGTTTATGGGCTCTGTAAGTGTAAAGGTAAGTGCCACAGTGATAGGAGTTCAGTGTGATCATTGCTCTGTTTCATGAAGCCATCATAAGTACCAGTTTGCAGACACGTGTGTTAATTTTAACCTTTTAGTCTCTAAACCGCCTGGGACCACCCTTCTTTTTACTCTCTGAACCGCCGGGACCGCCCGTGGACTTTGACCTGTGTAACATTACAGCAAATGTATTGTAGGGGATATTGTGCACTGAAAGTTTGTGTGCTATTTTTACACATAAGCCATTTAGAATCCACATTGAAGCGATGCGTTACTGTGGAAAGATTTTGGTACAGCAGAGAGTCTGCCGCAAGATGGTTTACTGAGACTGAGTTCAGCGAGTAAATGACTACAATACACACAATCCTCAGTGACTAAAAGGTTAACCCTTAATCTGCCCCCCATGTACCAACCCCAGTGCCATAGTGCTAATCCCTGTTGTGCCAGCTACTAATCCCCCCTGTGCCGGGTTTAGTTTTAGGGTGCTTAAACGCGAACAAACAATGTGACCAAACATGTACATGGCACAGCTACGTAGGCTACTGTACAAGGTTGTGGCACGTGAGCACAGGCTAGTGCACATGTACGCAGCACCGCTCTGCAGATCAGTACACATGGTTGTCGCATCACATGGGTTAATGTATACATGCACTGCAGTACAATGTCGGCAAACTTATGATGGTTTCATGAAGCAACCGTCAACGCCCTGGGTTCTAATTAAAAGATGTAATCATTAAGTGTCTGCAGACTGCGAAGCATTTGAATCCACTTCATAAAGATATAACAACAGTTACATGAAAAGTAAAGTAAATTATAGGTGTGATTGCGTTATTGTTCACTTTTTGTTTTTCTTTTGACTCTACTTTACATTAGATGGACCAAAAGAGCTTTTCATAAGTGTGTTTCTTGTTATGAGCTCAATTCAAAGAGTCAAATATGCCAAACCATGGTTATGAGGCTGTTAAGACCAAATCTGTACATGGGCCTTGAACTGATGTTTCATCTAATGAGAGCCATTAACCTACAGGCAACTAAAACAGTTAATGCCTTTAATAAGTTAGCAATTTCTGTGACACTGTTCTGTTTCCCATTTGAAATTCTTGTATTGTATTAATTTGAAATGGCAGTTTGTAAACTTGCATTGTATTTTATTGCCAATTTTCAATGAATTCCACTTCTCAAGAACTTATTTCAAAAGTAAAGACATGCTGAGCAATTTAAAATGAAAAATGGTAGTTTCTAAAATTTTCAAGGTGTTTCTGTAGAAAAAAGAGTTACCGGTATATAGACTGAAGATTCAGTAGTCAGGAGATGTACATTACTACATTTCTTGGATTAGTTGCATGTAAGGAACTTGTAAGATTTCGGAAAATTTAGTAATGTAAGTCAAAACTCACGAATCAAATGTGCCAGGAAAATGAATTGAATTTTATTTCTCCTTGCCCTAGAAAGCTTATGTTTGTCTGCATGAATAAGTGTGAGTTTTTTTGTGTAGGAATTCATGTGCAGTAGGAATTCATGTACAGTGTAAATTGAATACAGCTTATTTAGCGCCATGTTATGAGGTGAATGAAACTAGATTCCTTGACTAGATTAGCTTGCCACGTTTGACGACATCCGAGATGCTGAAGATGCCATGTATGCCCTAGACAGATACCGCTTCTATGGACGAGAGCTGGAGATACAGTATGCAGAAGGAGACAGGAAGAGTAAGATTCATTTTCACTGCTTCTAATCTAACCCTATAAAAAGGCTGGGTTATTTATTTTGGTGCTCTTTCGGCAGGGGGCTGAGAGGTGTGTTTTGAAAATTGCGACACATGCCACATGAATGAACAGCAGACAGTGCACCTTGTTTTCTTTGACAAAAATTAATTATATGGATGATCTCAACATTTGGCAGTTAATGTTAATTTCATTGTCTTACTGCTTCTTCATGCCAGATTTTTTTCTATTCTTTTTTCTTAGAAGTCATGTTGATATGGACATTATTTCTATGTTTCTGTATGCTTCATGTACAATTATCTCTCCTTCGCCCCTTCCTCTGGCAATCTCCACTCCCCCCCACCTATGTGCAGCACCCACACAGATGAGAGGGAAGGAGCGTGGTGGCTACCGTCCTTCGAGGTACCGATCACGCAGCCGAAGCCCAAGGCGCCGCCGTTCTCGTAGCTACAGTCCCCGTCGTCGACGATCTCGGAGTTCCAGCCCTCGAAAACGACGTTCTCCAAGCTACAGTCCCAAGAGGAGGAGTAGTAGGAGGAGCAGGAGTAGGGATAGGTGAGAGAAACAAAAACAGTCAGAAATAATTTTATGATACTTCTTGCTTAATTTCATACTGCTGTAGAAACTTTTATGTGCATGAAATGTTCACAAATTTAATGAAATATTCTGATTCATGAAAATTTTAAAATAATTGATTCACAATTTATACAATACTGAATTTTGCTGTTAGCAATAGTTTCTTGCCTTTTGCAATATGGATAGTTTTGTGAAAGTTTTCGACCTAAAAGTTTACCAAAATGTGTCTTAACATGGACTCAAATAAATTTTGTTTAAAAAGGTTGAATCTGTCATCTAAGTATAGACCTGTTCACAAAGTTATTCAGATTTATGGATGTTTCTTTCCTGGAGACCTAGTAACAAGGTATTCCATTAACCTGTTATTAATGAATTAACTACAATACTTGGAATCCAGTTTGCATACATTACTTGTTGCTATGTCTGACAAGCCTCTAACAAGCTTCTGACAAGCTTTCAGGTTGTCAAGAACAACTTTTGTTTTATCATTTAGTATGCATAAAATTTGAATATATTTGTGAACAGGTCTGTTGAACTGGTTCATAACCTTGAGTGTGTGAACCCCATGAGTGGAATTGGGCTTTTTCACAGGGGTATTGAGGGGGTAATAAGTGTAACATATCCTTTTCAAACATTAGGAAATATATTACACAATTTGATTATTCCATTGACTGAGTATAATTGTCAGTTAAGTGTGTAAATTTTTTTTAAAAATTATTATTATTTTTTTTTTTGGGGGGGGGGTGGGGGGCTTGGTCTTAACCAAGAATATGTCAGGGGGGCAGATACGTTCAAGCACTGCTAATCTCATGTATAGTACAGTATTGGTCACTGCTTTACTAAATTTCCTCACTTACATAAATATTTCATTGCAGAAGACGTCGAAAGTCATTTTCCAGATCAGCATCTCGTTCAAGGTCCAGGTCAGCAGACAGAATGAGAACACGTAGCAGGTGAGTGTCTGTCAAGACTGTAGTTATGTCAATTTGTTACTGAAATTTGAAAAAAAAATGAATGTAAGGTCCATAGTATCATGCGGCCCTTCCACTTGTCAGATCTGTAAACGAGGTAACAGATTTGATTACAAGATAGCAGAATCATTCCCCCTGCCCCATCATTTGCATATAAAATGCTGTTTCAGTTTGATTCGGTTTGATATATTTAAGGACAAACATGGTGAAAAACTGTAAATATCAAATGGTGGGTTCCCAGAAATGCATTAACTCTGTGCAAAAGTTTAATGAATTCATGCCCTGGCCTTTAGTAGTCATTTTAAGGGAATAGTCTAAACAAGTGGGTCATACCATTTTTTGTCCCCGCCGAACGAAGTTCGTGAGGGGACTATGAAACGGGCTCCGTACGTGTGTGTGAGTGTGTGTGTGTGTGTGTGTCCGTCCGTCCGTGCGTCCGTCTGTCCGTCTGTGCTCAAATGTTAGAAAATGCTACTTCTCCGTCATTTCTTGGCCGATTTTGATTCTGATTGTTTTATCTGATAGGGCTTGGTGAGGGCTTCCAAACTTCTACACAGAATCGTGAAATTCATTAATTATGCAAATTTATGCAAATTTATTCAAAATTGACGAAAAATGCTACTTCTCTATTTCACATCGGATTTTGATTCCGATTGTTTTATCTGATAGGGCTGGGTGGGGGCTTCCAAACTTCTACACAGAATTTTGAAATTCATTATTCATGCAAATTTATGCAAATTTATTTAAAATGGCTGAAGGTTCATAATGTTTTCATGTTTTATATTTCAGTTGTATACATGCATTGTTGGTATTCTCTTCTTTTGCATGCAGTAACATTATTATTTTATTCACTAAAGTTTTTCACTGAAGTTTTAAGGTTCAGGCTAGTAAATTTCCACAGATCTGCACTTCCGGCGGGGACATTTATTACGCATTGCGTAATTTACTCATTCACTTGTTTAAAATTGAAACATTGATTTAGGTTTCTTGAATTAAAAAGCTCATTTGCCCAACTACGCATTTTAGTATCCTGTAATAATTTACAATAATATTCTTTTCTCCTGTATAAGGACACTCCGTCATTATTTGATCCATCTTTTGGAGTCATTGCCTATTCTTGAGGATCATTTGCCTGTTTCATTTTATTCCCTGTCAATTTGTAACATTCCTCTCATTTCTTCTGTATTAGGACATTTAGTCGATCTCCGTCGGGGTCCAAGAGTCGATCAAGATCACGGGGCAAGTAGCAACTGACCGGATATTTGTACACGATTGGCGCCGTTTTTGAATGAACCGAAGGGTTTCTCCTACACCTTTTTGTCATCGTATTTTCTACATGCAGGAATCAAAAGTGGTTTGTATTCATTATATGAAAAGATGCACTGATGTACAGCTGTAGATAAATGACATCCCTTTTTGACAATGTGTCATATGGTGAAAAAATGTCTAAGTCAAGGGAGTGATTCTTAAAAATATGTTGGAAGTTGATTGTCAAGATTACACTCCATGAATAATGTTTTTGGAAGACTCGGTTTAGTGCTTTGATACCATGTTTTGGTTGAAAATGATTTTGAGCCTCAGTTCATGCAGAATATCTATGATGTAGAAGACATGTCTTCAATCAGTCAGTCTTAGCAAAGTATCACTCTCTGATTTCTGTATGCTATACAATGTAATAATTTGTGACCCTTAAGAAATATTGCACAGTGTTAGTAAAATTGGGGGGGGGGGGGGGGTAAGAAATGAGATTTACATTCGAAGTGTTGGTATACCAAGGAAGGCATAACACTATCCCAACAAAAGGTTGCTGTGGGATGCCTGCATTTTCAAACAATTGTATGTCAAGTGTTCTTTTTTTTTCATGGATGCCATAAAAAATGTCTGGTGTTACAGCTCATTTACTTTAGAGTGATTTACACGGATAGAATTGTTTGTGAGTTTAAAGTTCACAGATAAGATTTTAACGGCATTGATAAATCTCAACTTAGAGGATGCATATTGGGAAATCCCAGAAAAACTCAAATTTTAAAGAAGTAAACAGAATTGTTGATTTACACAGATAACACTACCTTTTCGGTTCTATTATATGATTTATAGACTGAATTGACCTTGTCTAGAATCACTAAGATTCTATTTCCACCAAACCCATGCCCTTGACCAACTCTTTGTATTACCATAAACTTGATATGAGACATTTCTTACTCTGTATTAACATAAACGTGATATGAAACACTTCTTCTGTACATACTTTTGAAAATGCATTTTTAGAAAGGAGTAATGTCTTCGTCTACTCTACTTATTACATTGCTATCTGCCATTGAATAATAATGTGTATGATAAGTTTTTGTACAAAATGCAAAGCCATTAACAGTATTTGTTTGCTTCAACAATGGCTGATGTTTTGTAAAATACTGACGAGGTTGCATTTCTTTGTTGTTGCCACGTGTTCGTAATATTTTTTTTTCGTTAGTGAGATTCATATCTGGCTGTGCATGTACCAGATATTTTCTGAAAGTTCCAGGGATCAAGTATATTTTCGGAATTCTATGACTTTGGATATAATGCCTAGGAGGGTAGAACACTTTCCAAATGTCATTTATGTGGAAAAGTACTGCGTCCACCTTTGGAATAGTGCTTAATGATGTACATCTTGTGGCATCTTACTTGCATGATATTGAATATCCCATTCTCCAGGATGTGTTTCTCAAGATTTTGATTCAGAGTTAGAACTCTTTTCTTATTAATGCACTTCAAAGAACTTTTACTTTGGAAGTTAGGAGGACACTTTTTCAAAAGGAAGAAGAAAAAAAAAAAGGAATGGTTGTGTTTGCAATTAAAGGTAAAGAATATCAGAAATATATGTTTCATATTTTAAGTGATTTAGTAAGTCATTTTTTAGGCTAGGAGAGTGCACTCTGGTCATGTATATTGTTTGATTTTATCGAGATTTTCAGTGATGTATTCTGGACATAAGCATCAACTGTAAAAAATTAAGCAGAACCTTCCAGTCTTTTGCAAGCTGCTGGCGTTATTTTGTTTTATTGCTGTTGTAAATATTTCACGACTTCTGCACAATGTGCTATTATTGTCTACCAAAGTCCTTGTCAGCCATGTATTATGTAATGTTCCGTAGTGTTTGCTCAGTATTACATGCTACCAACATCTAGAATAGTGCTATGCAAGTTGATTACAGTAGACTGTTGTGTATATACTATGTGAAGACAGAAAGTTTCTGTTACTTGTAGATACAGTAGCTGTTGAATGAGTAGAGTAAGGTGAATATGCACAAAAACTTCATTTTTAAAAAAAAATTCATAATGCTCTTTTTCATTCTTCTCGTGACCCAAGATGGAGTCTAAATGATAAATACATGTACATGTAAAATATACATTAATAACCATGATACCATGCCTTGAGAAGAGAACAATCCACTTTTCTTTCTTTTCAGTAAATACTGCATGATGAAAATTTCCAGAATTATGTTTGAGTTAACATTTCTAGGAACGGAATACACTTAATCACTTAACCACTTAACTCATAATCATCTTTTACATGAAGATGTTCGAATGATTAAGTTTTACAATTATGGAAAAAGTTTTTTAAAAAGAGAAAAAAGAATGCTTCCATGTTATATGCAGTAATTTGGGTGTGAAAGATCTTGGGATGTACATTAGCAGTACTTAATGTCTGTCAGGGTAGAATTTTCAACAAATTTGATAGAACTTATCATGCCCTGGTCCCTGATTGCAGTTAACTTGATGTTTGTTGGTATGAAACAATGAATCACTTTATGAAAGAAATGCCAGGTCTGTGAGATGATTTTCTAATTTGAAGATGGTAGCGTGGGTGTGGGAGGTTTTATGGTCACCGTGATACATTTGTTTGCGTGTATCACCGACTCATCTTACGTGTACAAATCTTGCATGCAGCTTATAGACTGAATTAAAAATCAAAAAAATAAATTAGACCTCTGCTGGGCCACCATTCAGGAGTTTTCAAGAACATTCTCTGTTGGTTTGCAAGAAAGTTATATTTTGAGAAAATATTCTTTTATTTTTTTTTTTTTTTGGGGGGGGGGGGATGAGTAGCAGAGAGCTAGGTACATGCACCTTACTAGACCTGAAAGTCACTGGGTGAAACCAAAATGGTGACGTGTTTTCCATAAGACCTCCCATTCCGCTGTCTTTAAAACTAGGTTACATGTTAAAGCTGTTTGGTTTAAGCATTCTGTGTTGCGTTAATGTTTTTGTTTAAACAGTCAGGGGAAAATGACAAGTACATGTATATTTAGTTGTATACATTATGGATTTTCATGGTAAACGTATGTACATGTATCCAATTTGAGTTGGAATTAGTTTCATTTCACCCACAGAAATCGAAAAGTTTTCATATGCAGTTCGTAAAGATAAATCTTTTTTTTTTTACTCCTTAATTTGCTGTTATCTGTCTTGAGTTTCTGAGTCAATAAAATATCTGTTTTGAAAGGTTTTTCGTATGTAACATATTTCTTATTTTCTAAGATTTAACTTTCAGAATTCTTTCATAAAAAAAAACTTCTCTTACCCTCAAAATTTCATGGAAGGTCATATTCAAGTACATGATCATTCACTGGCATATTTGTCTTATCATGACCTCTCTGGGCCCTGTTTCATAAAACTTGTTAACAAGTTGCAATAACTGTTATAAGCTACTGAAATACTTGCATCTGATTGGCTAAGAGCAAATTTGTCATAGAACTGTGGCAGTTGTTATGGATAACAAGTTTTATGTAACGGGGGCCCAGATTACATGAATGATTTATGTCAAGCCATTCGTTTGAAGGTGAAAAGCAAACTGGAACAGGACGTGAAATTATGTCATGTATGCAGTATTTTCACATTTCCTGACCTTCCAGGTTTTGCAGTGTTCAATCATTAGGGATGGTCACTGGGCCAGGCCAGAGAGAGAGAGAGAGAAAGGAGAGAGAGAGAGAGAGAGAGAGAGAGAGAGAGAGAGAGAGAGAGAAAGAAAGAGAGAGAGAGAGAGAGGAGAGAGAGAGAGAGAAAGGAGAGAGAGAGAGAGAGAGAAAGGAGAGAGAGAGAGAGAGAAAGGAGAGAGAGAGAGAGAGAGAAAGGAGAGAGAGAGAGAGAGAGAGAAAGGAGAGAGAGAGAGAGAGAGAGAGAAAGGAGAGAGAGAGAGAGAGAGAGAAAGGAGAGAGAGAGAGAAAGGAGAGAGAGAGAGAGAAAGGAGAGAGAGAGAGAGAGAGAGAGAGAGAGAGAGTGATGGAGACAGAGAGGGGATAAGGAGGAAACAGAGAGTAGTGGAGATAAAGAGGGAGAGAATGTATGGGGTGGGGTGGTGGGGTGGGGGGGGGGGGGGATGAAGATTGATGTGAAAGCGTATGAGAGAGGGACAGAAAAGGGGAGGAAAGGAAGGTAAGCAAAATAATGAGCTTTGATATCACAACTTCCACTCTATCCACTATCCTTTTTACATTCACATTGTACCAATTCTTAAAAATTCACTTTTTTTCTGAGTCAATAAAATATCTGTTTTGAAAGGTTTTTCGTATGTAACATATTTCTTATTTTCTAAGATTTAACTTTCAGAATTCTTTCATAAAAAAAAACTTCTCTTACCCTCAAAATTTCATGGAAGGTCATATTCAAGTACATGATCATTCACTGGCATATTTGTCTAATCATGACCACTCTGGGCCCCGTTTCATAAAACTTGTTAACAAGTTGCAATAACTGTTATAAGCTACTGAAATACTTGCATCTGATTGGCTAAGAGCAAATTTGTCATAGAACTGTGGCAGTTGTTATGGATAACAAGTTTTATGTAACGGGGGCCCAGATTACATGAATGATTTATGTCAAGCCATTCGTTTTAAGGTGAAAAGCAAACTGGAACAAGACGTGAAATTATGTCATGTATGCAGTATTTTCACATTTCCTGGCCTTCCAGGTTTTGCAGTGTTCAAACAATCATAGGGATGGTCACTGGGCCAGGTCAGAGAGAGAGAGAGAGAAAGGAGAGAGAGAGAGAGAGAGAGAGAGAGAGAGAGAGAGAGAGAGAAAGGAGAGAGAGAGAGAGAGAGAGAGAGGGAGTGATGGAGACAGAGGGGATAAGGAGGAAACAGAGAGTAGTGGAGATAAAGAGGGAGAGAATGCATGGGGTGGGGTGGGGGTGGGGGGATGAGGATTCATGTGAAAGCGTATGAGAGAGGGACAGAAAAGGGAAGGAAAGGAAGGTAAGCAAAATAATGAGCACAAATATCACAACTTCCAGGCAACAGGCCTCCACTATATCCATTCTCCTTTCACATTCACAATGAACCAATTAATTTATTAAAAATTCACTTTTTAGCACTAATCATGAAAATACATGTAGACGTACATTGTATGTGCACTCTTGTACAGTGGTATTATTTAAAAAGAGATTATGACTTGAAGCTAATAGTGTGGGTAAAGGTTGGAGAGGTAAAACAACTACATATAACTGGGAACACCTTGGAGGCTAGAAAAAAATGCCTAAATTTTGCCCTTGGACATGTGGAATGTCTCCATATTTGAGAAATAGCATGTATGATGTTGATTTTTATGTCAAAATAAATTCATCACATGCTCAATTGTTTGTATTCCATTGAAAAAGAAATTGTATCATGAAATTTACTAACACTGTCTATTACTTCAAAAGTAGACAATACAGGGGTTTTTCGGCACTGATTGATTCTTTTCTCTTCCTACTTTGCAAAGCAAGCCTGAAATGAATAGTGACAAGTCTTCCACAATTACCAATACAACAGAATACACGAATGACAAACTGAAGTATGTGAGCATTCACATTTTAATACAAAAGAAAGTACACAGACTCTGTACAATATCTACAAGATGCACAAGAAAGTAAGCAATATTGAGTGCAATTCATTCTTACATAATAACATGATTTACCGGGTGTTAGCCATTTCTTATGAATGTAAGAAGCCTCTACACATCATATACCAATATCAAATTACATGTGTCCTTTTTCACAAAATTCAGATGTAAATTATATATTGTAGGGCATCTATTTCAATTTCACATGAAACTGCCTGACATGTGACAGTACATGTAATCACATCAACATTTTTTCAATAGAATCACAACTTAAATATCACTTTAAAAAAAAAAAGGGGGGGGGGATCCAAAGTCTGGGGGATCCAAAGTCTGGGAAAATGGTCTGGCCTGTCAAAGCCATTTCTTTGAAATTAATTGTCTTTATTATGTTTTAATCTTTCTGTTACAGATGAGCTTTAATCAGATGACATTTTCATATAAAACACAAATATAGCCTCAGAGAGAGAAAGAGCAATATTATATGACTGTAATTGATACATGTAGTTGTTCAAATAATCCAGACATAGATGTGTAACCTAAGGGTGGGGACCAACTGACTCATGAAGAAATCAATAGAATGAGTCATTTGTTACAGATGCAAAGTGCAAGCATTTATGATGGATCATTTCACAGAAAATGTTATATTGACATGGGTGTGCCTGCAACTTAAATATGCCTTCAGGGAAAAAAAGGTTGGAAGGGCCACTACAAAATCAGTACCTCCGAATTCCTTTCTACTATGGCTATTCAAGAATTGTATCTTAATCACTGTGCAAATAGCCACTTTACATTTTTGAAACTGTATAATATTCAAAAGCGGCTAGTGCTATTGAATCTTGACTTCAAAGAAGAACAAGGAATTTGAATACAGATAATAGAAATGGGGTGCAAATGGAGGGACATATACATAGCCGAGGACAGACATTAAGGTATGTAAGAATGGAATAAATAAACAATTGATAACAAGCAGTCACTTACAACGAATACAGTCTCAGTTTGGTAATTGTCATCACCATCATAATAATACGACATTAAATCTACATTTGCCACTTTCCAAGTAGGGGCCAGTAACATAAAGAGATAAATCAATCTTACGATTGATATCAATCATAAGTCTATGGCAAACCATGTAGTGACAAGTTACAATTGATCGTAAGATTGATTGTATCTCTTTATGTGACAGGCCCTAGGTGTGGTAAATGGGTACCTGTAATGGAGGAATTCCTTGAATGCTCTGGCACTGAAATTTGGAGGCTATCTTAAGAGTAATGATAGCAGTAATAAGCACAATGCATGGTCGATATGAGCTCTATACACCAAACCAATACCATCATTATTACTAATAATCTGGATTTACATAGAGCTTAATGAGAAGGTTGAGTTCTGGGAAAGGTGAAAAATGATTTGTGAGCTTTCTCATTCCTTTTATTCCAGTTTGGAAGAACATCAAGGTACAAATGTCCCCTGAAAAAGGATTGCTCTTCAAATGCCCTCACATTCGAAATATAACAAGAGATAGCTGAAATGTCCAGGCCGAATATGTGGGTGTAGTGACTAGTCCCATATACACAATTTTGTGTGCTTTGCATCTGACTCTCAGCAGGATTGAGTCAATTTCTGCTCATTTGGGTGATTCTAAAACCTTACAGCATACACCAATTCTTATGTACTATATAATCGACGTTTCTCAATTGCTTTGAGACAGTTTCTTTCACAATGTAATCGCATGACCAGAACTCAACTTTACCTTTAATACCAACATCTCATAGTTGAAAAGAAAAGGTTTGATGGTTTATTTTACACGACTGCTAGGAAAGCATGTGTATGCTTGTAAGTTAGCAACCAGGAGACCGACGGCTTTAAGTCCTCTCCAAGGGACTTGGTAATGAGGATTAATGCATTAACACAGGGAACTGGTGCATCCACTTGGTTTCGAACCGAAGTCCACCCAGTTAGAGACCACTACTCTACCACTGAGCCATCATACCTCATAGTGCTTTACAGATATCATTACAGATTTTATGGTACAAGTAACAGTAGTTCCAGATCTTCTCAGCAGATGCATGGTGCAAAGAGAGGTTTTAATATTCATCAGCTCTTGTCCTCCTCTTCTTACCACTTGTCTCTTGGTGATCTGTAGAACTACGTCTTGCTTTCCCTTCCTCATCCTACATTCAAGAAAACGAAAAAAAGAAAAGAAAAAAGAAAGAAGCAATTCAGGGTAAATATGAAAGGCTTCTAAGAATGTTTTTTGGTTAATTTACTTGACTTTTAATTTTGGGGTTGAAGGTTCCTCTCTCTTGCTCTTGTTATTAAACTTCCTTTCCTCGTCTCTAGTTTTATCTCTAGCTTTATCTCTCTCACTGCTTATCTATTTTATCCCTCCTTCTTTCTTATCTCTCTTTCTTATCTCTGGGCCTCTCTTTCTCTCTCTCTCTTCAGCTCCGTCTCTCACACTGATTTAGAGGTCGAAGGTTACTCATTATTTTCTCCTCCTCCTCCTCCCTCTCTCTCTTGCTCTTGTTGATAAACCTCCTTTCCTCATCTCTAGCTTTATCTCTAGCTTTATCTCTCTCACTGTTTATCTATTTTATCCATCCTTCTCTCTCTCTCTCTCTTTCTTATTTTTGGGCCTCTCTTTCTCTCTCTCCCTTCAGCTCCGTCTCTCACACCAATTTAGAGGTCAAAGGTTCCTCATTATTTTTCTCCTCCTTCTCCCTCTCTCTCTCTCTCTCTCTGGCTCTTGTCATTAAACTTTCTTTCCTCATCTCTAGCTTTATCTCTCTCATTGTTTATCTATTTTATCCCTCCTTCTGTCTGTCTCTGTCTCTTTCTCTCTCTCTCTTCAGCTCCGTCTCTCTCACCAAAATCCAAAATATATCTGAAATATTTTGGCAGTGATCTTATGCTGACCTTTGTAGTGACGTCTGACCTGCGAGCCATGGTATCTCTCCCTCTCAGAACCTTGGAGGAGTCTGGTTGCTGTACCATCAGCTGGGTAGAGATGAATTCCTGTTGATAAAGGAGAAGAAATTCAAATATATTCACCCATTCTCATATGACCACAATGCTGCACATCCTTTAGAGTGTGAAATTTGTATAAGGCAAAGTAAATTGATTTCTAGTTTCTTGTGCAGACTTTCCAAAAAATGAGGATTGAGGGGTTCCACGTTATTCAATATTTGATGTTTTTCCTGTACATAAAACTGCCATTGGGTCAGGTTCAACACATATTTTCTTAATATAATTTAATTTGTACATGCAGTCGAGAGGCTCAATACAAGGTGACATTGCATTATATTATTGATTCTTGTTACCTTATCCCATAAGATTTCCTCAGATTATGATCTATTTCATTTCAGACCAAAAATATCTAATAATAATAAAAAGGGGTCAAACCAAAAAAAAGGAAGGAGGGGACAAGAAAATAGGAATTAAGTTTATTTGGCCTAAAGTTACTGTGCGCTTATAACATAATACAGTCAAACCTGCTTTAACGACCACCTGTATAGAAAGACCACCTGTCTATAAAGACCACAATTTTTGTTTCCCTTGAAAACTTTCTCCTTGAAACATGTATTAAAAGAACCTGTACATAAAGACCACCTGCTCATAAAGACTGCTTTTCTTGTCTCCCTTGAGTGGTCTTTATAAACAGGTTTCACTGTATACACCTTATCACCCAGCTACAACCAGATCTGGGAAGAAGCAGCAGTACAAGTTAGATATGATAATTCCATCATTGTAGTTGCATAAAACTAAGAAATGGGGCACATCCAACTACAACTAGATATCCCCCTTCTGCAATAGCATTAGAATCACACGGAATCCTAAAAATAAAAATTTACTTCCCGAACGTCATACGAGTAGAATTCTCTATATTTACAGCCTTCCAGTCTTAGAAAAAGGGCCATTGGCTGTACATTGATGGGCAGTTGTGTGACTGCCATCACTATCATTTCTCTGACTTGAAGGCCTGAGACAATCAGCAAGTTGAAAGTTGACATTGTTGTTTAGACTTATGACCATTTTGAACTTAAACAAGTAAGAATTAACATTTTTTCAGTTATCATAAATCGTATAGAAAATTCTTCAAAAATCTAGTTGGGTCACACAGTGTCCTGTGGCCTTCATCAGCACACCTCTAATGACTCACCTCTATAAAGCTGATGACATCATTCTGCATGCTGACGGCCATGTTATATATGTCATGGCCTGAGCATAACAATACCAAATTACAGAATATCTCATATTTTTCAAATAGAGAAAAGGCCTTAGTGAATGCCTTCATCGGCCAATCTCAAATAACTCACCTCTATAAAGCTGATAACATCATTCTGCATGCTAACTGCCATGCTATGGACGTCATGGTCTGAGCTGTTATACATGATGGCATTCTGGAACATGATCAGGATGTTACGATGGAATGCCTCTGTGGTACGGATAGTCCCGTTCTCAATCTTCTTCTTGATGGAGATGAGGTCCATGGGTTGGTGGACGATGCTGTTGTAACCTGGGGCAATGTCCTCTGTCACCGGATGCAGGAAGACACTAGCATATCTGATAAAGGAGTAGGTGATAATGAAAATATACAATCAGATAAACACTTGTGGCTTAGGTACAATGAATCTATATCCTGTGAGACGAGAAGAGAGGTAGATGTTTATTGTGACTAAGGGTTTATTCAAACTGCTTCAAACAAAAAGAAGGGAAAAGCAAGGTGGAATAAATAAAATTTAGAATGTTAAAAAGAATCATTCTATTCTCCATCTTCTTCTTCTTGATGGAAATGAGGTCTACGGAGTGGAGGTTTATAAAAGGGGTAAAATATATTTCCTTTGTGAGGTGCTTCCACCACAAGTATAATGGCATAGGAATGGGGAAGGAAAGGGGAATAGATGATTTGACATTACTCTAATTTTACCAAGGACATTACACTTCCCTTTATATTTATGAAAAGGCCAAAGCAATGTAGTGCTAACCCTCATTTTGTAGAATACGGTAATGGGCAGAATACAATCACATCCTCACTGCAACCTGGGCCGGTATTCTAAAAACTGTTTTATCTCAAATATTGTATCTCCACACTTAAGATAAAATTGGTATTCTGAAAATTGTTGCAACTTTTTAAAAAACTTTTGTTGTATCTTTGTTCACTCTGCGCATGATCCTAATTTACATATGCGCGCTGAAGATAATATCATGAGATAATTGGTATTCTGAAAATTATCTTATCTTTTGTTGTATCTTATCTTCCATGGTAACTACAACAAAACTTACAACAGCTTCTAGCTGTTGTATCTCATGATCTCGGCAATTTTTCTAGCTCAGAATCAGACAGTACATGCTCGAATAGCAAGATGGAGACTGTGTATGATTCAAGATCTCACAGAGAAGACATTTTAAAGAAATTACAGGTGGAATTCGATGATTTTACATCAATATGTGACTTGGTTCGAGCAGAAGAGGGTGAGCCATTATGTTAATTAATTGCAGTCCAATAGCGCATGGCGCATTATAAAACGCGTAATTTAATAACTACGCCCGAAATTGATATACGCGCAAAGCCCATCCTTATGTTTGACATAAGGGGTTCTCCTATTGGTTAACCTACCTATATAAAATCCATCTTGATTGGTAAAGTGTCGAAAAATGGGCGTGTCAAAGATAATATAAAGGCGGTCCTTAGAGAGATAATATCTACTTAAGACAATTTTCAGAATACCAACTTACAACAATATTAGCGAGGTATTATCTCCGGAAGATAAAACAAGTTACAACAAAAGTTACAGCAATTTTCAGAATACCACCCATAATCTAACATGTAATCATTCAAATTCAAATTCAAATTATACAGTGGTCAAGTAATCTAATTACCTTACCATTTTTCATTGTCACAGTTCTTATAAAAACTTCGAAACGGACCTAATTTGCAATGAATGACATCCATGTGGATGAGCACTTTATTACACTGACTGCTTCATATATCTTTCCAACGAGGCATAACTAAAGGATCTTAAACTGTGACTTACTTATGGCTAGCAGCAGCTCTCCATACCAACATGATAGCCTTCCTCCACAGTCTGTAAGCATGGTCCTCCTCACTGTGACATGGAACAAACAATGAAGTGTGAAAAATCTAATCAACATTTTTTGAAAGCAAAAACTTGTTGATACCGCGGTAAAACACCCCTTTGATTGTAATTTCATACAACAGATAAACACATCAGAGAAATAAGTACATGTACCAGCAAGAACAATTTATTATCCTGAATATAACTTGGGTGTGAGCATGAGAAAAAATTTTCTTTGCAAATTTACTTCATATTATGTGTGAAATAAATCGTAAGGAGAGTCTGGAACTATCTTCACCCTCAATCACGCTCAAATTTTCAATGGGTATACACTGTACGTTCTTGAGGGTGCATAACTCTGTGGTCTCTAAGAATGCATGATGAGAACCAACTGAAAAATATTTTGTACCAAATTGAAGTAAAGAAATTTGACCATTGAAATTCCATTTGCGATTCCCTCTATTTGAATGGATTAGTAAAGGTTTGGGGTGGTATTCTGAGATTTATTTTATCTTGATTTTAGTGAAATAATTTTAATTGTCATAACAAAATGTACGCTTATGGTGCATCATTGGTTAATGCCTGTGCAAAAGTGGCTGCGTATGCGGAATTCATCTACGCAAAAACCAATGAAATGTTGCAATTTGAAATTTATGACAATTAAAATCTTTTCACTAAAATCAAGATAAAATAAATCTCAGAATACCACCCCAGGTCTTTATCTTCAGCTCTGAATAAAAATCTTGTATAGTTTCACAGAGAACAGAAATTTAAATATTTTTGCAATGATGGGTTTCACTTCTCCCATGAAATGAGCATACCTGTGTGGTACAGAAGAGGGACTGTTCGGTAGTGAATCACTGAAGAGCGAGGACTGTAAATTGGCAACCGATGCATCATCGCTTTCCGATGGTCTGTCGTGGTCTTCAGAATCGGCAGCATCGCTCCTCGTCTCGTCTTTGAGGTCATCAAAACTCATGACAGTGTCCTCATCCTCCTCATCCTGATGAACAGAGAGAAAGAAATCAGTGATATTAAAGGGAAGCTTGAGTTCTGGGAAAAGTAAAATATAATTTGCGAGCTTTCTCATTCTTTTTATGTTAGTTTGGAAGATTATCATATTAGAAATGTCCCCTTGAAAAGGATTGCTCTTCAAATGCCCTCACATTCAAAATATGACAAGAAACAGCTGAAATGTTTGGGCCGAATGTTTGTGTGTAGTCCCATAAACACATTTTTGTGTGCAGTGCGTGTGACTCTCAGCAGGATTGAGTCAATTTCTTATCATGTTGGTGATTCCAAAACCTTACAGCATACACCAATGCTTATGTGCTGTATAATCAACCTTTCCCAATTGCTTTGAGACAGTTTCTTTCGCAATTCAATCTCCTGACCAGAACTCAACTTTATCTTTAAAGATAGTTTTGAAACAGATTGAGTTAAGATTTGCTTACACATGACATGGTAAACTGCCTCAAGACCCACCACGGCAACATGAATGACAGAAGTGTGGTGAGCTTCAAATTTCTGTACCTTCTCACACATGGACAAATAAGTATGCTTTTTGTGCCTTTGTTGTGTGCAGCTATCCTTTTCACTAAGCAAAGCATAATGATCAAGTCGGGCTTCTTCAGCCATCAATAGAACATATACATGTAGTTCCATATGCACACACTGGTATTGATGCTTTTCATTTGTTAACATCAACAACCTGGTTCCAGTCTAGAGCTGGGTCAAGCCGGTCCTTCCTAGTTGTAACAAGGCAGCTTTTGGAGCTGATTGACCCTACTCGATTTGAATTGACTCAGGTCATTACAAAACTACCAGAACTTCACCATGGATCAGGGTAGGCAAACAAGGAGGTCCAATCTGAGTTGCATAAAGTCAAGTCAGCCAAAATGCTGATATGATTTTAATACAACCCTGCCTTATTTACCAGACACCAAAGGGAGCTATCATCCCATGTAAGTGACTTATCTACCCACTTCCAAATGTCTGAACCTAGAAAGACCAACCTGTTTAGTCCTCATCCTCGAGCTCTTCCTGGAGGCGTTGCTAGGGCGACCCCTCCCTCTCTTCTTCTCCGTCTTGCTCTGGGTTCCTGGTGATACAGGCTCTATGTCTAGGGGTTCATGATGGGAAGAACGGAGGAGCTTGCCACCTCCAGACTCAGCTTTACGAACCTCTGCTTCGGGTTTGCTCTCTACCATTATCTGCATGAATGAAAAGGGAGGAATGTTCGAGGAAAAGCCGTTCTTGATTTCGTGTTGCTATGAATACATTACAAAAAGCCAGAATTTCAATAATTTAGGGCTCATCCAACATCCAGCTATGTCAACGCTATCATTTTTTTTCAAAAGGTGCAATACGAATGACGTAAATTTCAATACACTTTGCATACAATAAGAAAAATCAGTGGCGATAATGTAGCAATTAAACAGGATCAAGCTATGTAAAAAAAAAAATTGTTTTCAAAAAGTTCTCACTTTGAAAGATGTTTAATTGCAAAAAAATAATTGAGAATATACCATTTCAGCTGTGATGGGTATAAATTTGGCATTCTCCCCACATACATACCTAAACATAGCTAAGATCATACCAACATCAATGTTTAATATTTAGCTTTCTAATGAGTCCAGAGTACCTCCCACAGCACTGTCTATCAAAAAGCAGTTTGTTTCTATTCTTGTAAACTCTTATAAATGCTATATAACACACACATGAACATTATATGTACTTCTACTGTGTTAACATGGAATTAAAGTATTGATGGATAATTCAAATGGATGAAAATAAATATGGATAATGATGTAACACAAAAATATACTTGAAATATAGCAAAAATGGTTAACAATACAAACGCTTTAAAAAAGTAAAAATATAGTAAAAATGGATGACACTAAAATACATTTGAAATAGCAAAATTGGATAACAATATCAACACTGAAATGGTAAGAATGGTTAACAATATAAAGACTGAAATATTGAGAAAATACTGCTGATGCACATAAAATGTTGGTTTATAGCAGTGTTGGGTCCAAGACCAGAGGGCCCGAGATCAAGATCAAGATCAAGATCAGACTCTCTGAGATCAAGATCAAGATCAGAACATCTGAGATCAAGATCAGATATGTCCAAGATCAAGATCAAGATCGAGGTTACTGATGCCGATCTCGAGACTGGTCTCGAGATCAAGATCGATCTCGAGGTACCCAACACTGAGTCGTGTTTTCGCCGATTGGTGAAGGATTTTAATAGCTTTTTGGTTTGATAATTTACGTAATAACAATGTTGATCTCGAGTGATCTCGAGCAAAAATTCTGAGAACAGAAGCTCCGAGATCAAGATCAAGATCAAGACCCAACACCTTCGAGATCAAGAACAAGATCGAGGTTACTGATGCCGATCTTGAGACTGGTCTCGAGATCAAGATCGATCTCGAGGTATCCAACACTGGTTTATAGTAATAATGTTGTTGGAGAATAAAAGGCACATGTCAATTAACGAGAAGGCTGAGTTCTGGGAAAAGTGAAAAATAATTTGTGAGCTTTCTCATTCTTTTTATGTCAGTTTGGAAGGTTATCATAGAACTCAACTGTGTCTTTAAGGAGAATTTCTATGGAGCAACTTTATGTTATAGAATGAGAGGAATGGGAGGATTTATAGTTCATGCATTGACATTCAGTGAAACTTCTCTTTTTTATTGAGAGAGAAAACCATGAGACAGTGTAATATAACCATTTAAAACTAAAGCTAAGATTCAAGTAACACATGATTGGAGCTGTGTATATCCCATACTGATATTGAACTATTAAAGCGTTTAAATCCAATGATAACGTTTGAAACACAGGCAGAGTTAACAGTAGGCCTTGTTATTAAATAAACTCTAGAAATACATGAAGATGTCAATCTTGATCCATTTTTTTCCATCTGAATGAGAAAGAAGAGTCTGTTACCAAAAATAAGGAGCATATAGAATGAAATCACGACTTAAATTTGTTTCTGCACCAAAGAAACAAATTCATTACATAAAAAGAACATAAAGGATTAGTCAATGACTCAATGTCACTGTTGATGGAATGAGTAAACTATCAAATGTAATATAAAAGGTGAAATAAGCATTTAACACTGAACAAAACAATGTTTGGATTAGGTAAAAGGATGATGATTCTGAAATCTTTGGGATTTGACCCCTAACCTCTGCAGTAGGCTTTTCTACAGTAGTTTTCACGGATGGTTCCTCTGTCTGCTTTTCTTGTGAACTTTCAACATTATCTTTTTTGACATCGTCTTTCTTTTCCTTTGCCTTTGCCTTTTCCTTTACAGAAAAAAGGGAAGGACAAGACTGAAATAGTAATAAACTGATGATAGAACTCTTGAAAAGCATGCATATACCAGGTGCTTAATGTTTTCAAGGCTATAATGCATTCTCGGATACTTGTTTTGGTGATGCTTCAAGCAATTTATAATGGGAAATGGAAAAATACACGACAGAGAGGAAAGTCATTATACACAAATGCAATACTCTTTTCATGCTAAGTCTCTTATTTTGTAACTTATTTTCTTAGGTTTGTATGTACTTGTATTAATTTATTGCAAAACCAGACAATTACTAAAAAAAAAGTGTATCTCACATTTGATATACTACATGTCAGACTACCTGGTTTCACACACATTCTTTAGATGCATGGGCCTATGCTTCCAATGAAAACATCTTTACATGTTCATTTATTCAGCTGCTTATGGTGGTGTCACACCTTGGCGTTTTAGCCAGCGTATGCCCGACGTATCAAAATTTCTCTAAAACGTCGGCATACGCTGAACTTTGATATTTTTTTTTCAACTCTGGGCGTATACTTAGCGTATTCATAACGAGTTGGACGTATACATAACGTATTAGTACCTTATATAGAACGCTTCGTTAACTTATAAGTAACGTATTCCAACGAATGCTTAGCGTATTGCCGGCGTACACAACTTATGCCCAACGATAGCCTAACTTACGCATAGCGCGCGGCAGCGTATCGCTGACGATCACGTGTCGTAGCCTATAAAAAGGCTGCCGCTCGACTATTCAAATCATAACCCCACTATCCATCACGGTATCAACACCACCGCCATGCCGAAGAACACTTCGAAGAACGCTGCCAAGAAGTCCCCTGGCCGTGGGCGGGGGCGTGGACGTGTCTTCATGAGTTCTGATGGGTTCCTCCTGTGAACCCCATTTTTATATACCAATTCCTCTAAACGTTGTCAATACGCCATTATACGGTAGCTGTAAGTTAGAAACACGTTCAGTAAGTTTTGTGATCGTCCGGAGCACGTCAAATACGTCTTCATACGTCAATATACGTTGGAGTTAAGTTACACATACGTTCAAAGCACGTTACTCATAGGTTAGAAGTAAGTTTTGGGGTACGCTAGACTATATCTCGACGTATTTCGACTTATGAGTAACTTACGAGTAACGTGTGTGAACGTGTGTCAACGATCGCGTAACTTACCTACAACTTATGGCCCGCGTATGCGGGACGTATGAGCCATACGCTGGCATACGTCGAAAAATTTTGTGCTTGCACAAAATTTTTCGACGACCTCGCCGTATGACGACGTATACCAGCGTGTTTTAGCGTGCTCTTAACGTATGCAAAACTTACCTGTAACGTATTCGACGTACGCCAGCGTATTCGCCAAATTCCTCATACGTCGGGCATACGCTGGCTAAAACGCCAAGGTGTGACACCACCATTAGAAATATTAAACAGATACATAAAACTATAATCCTTATTAAACTTACACAATACTGTAAAAAAAATAATTTGAAATCAATATTTTTTTTTCTCCTCCTAATGGTCAATACACACCTCTGTCATGATCTCCTCCCCCTCATCCACGATGGAATCGTCCACTGCCACATCTGCTCCGTCTTTGTCTGGGGCTGATCCACTTTCTGACAGGGGGGATGGGAGAAGAAGCTTAGAAAGGGTAGGGGTCTCTGTGAGACAGAGTGGTGGTAATGAATCATGATTAGTGCGTTGATCAATGAAAAGCGGTGGTGCTAAAAAGCTATTCATAAACATTGACATTTTTGCAAGGTTCATCTGTATATTTTTGCATTGAATGCTCTGAAAGTATGTGCACAATTCATTGATAAGTGCAAAAAATTGCAGCATTGTTCATAGTATAGCAAGTGTAATAAGTGCGGAAAGAAATAAAAACCATTTGAATTTGGAATGGAGTATACAAGTATGTTCAGAACATTTAATAAGGCCAAAAGGACCATCAGTAAACAAGAGATTACAGTGTTATTCCAGATAAGATAGAATTTCAAATTTGTTGTGGATGACGTACTATCAAAACATTCAAAGTTAGTATACTCCAACGAATTTCCTGATTTGAGCATCAATTACATGTAAAATGATGAACTGCAAAAACTGTCCATGCTTACACTACGCAGAAACACACAGAAAACCACACACATGGGGATGAGGGAAGAAGGATGAAATGAGGGGCAGGGAGCAAACTACACAAAAGTAAGAAATATCAATCTCAATCTTATTGAAAATCTAAGCAGTAATTGTGCTATTTATGTCATATCTTTTTCTCCAACAATTTTTTTTCTAGGATACTAGGAAATGGAATAATTTCCTTTTAATCCTTACAGCCTATTAGATTGGGGGGGGGGGGGGGGAGACAAGTTAGAGAACTATATTATTTCACTATTTTGGCTTTGTGCTGATTTAAAGTATGGAAATATTTCCATGAAGAGATTTCAACAGTGTGTTTAGCACCTCCCCCTTACCCCAAGAGTGAATGAATAAACAGATTTCAATTTTTAATATAGCTGCTTAGAAAAATATCCATGTACACTGCAATTATCTAAGATCTATCGATTGCATTTATCTAAGATCTAAAAAGATGATCAGGTTATTAAGAAGATGTTACAGAAGGTTTAGACATTAAGGCCAAGATACATGTATACTACCATGGACTATTATCTATTTACTTTGGATATTGTTTCAATCTAACAGTTGAATTACTCTTCATAAGATGAGGGCCAATGGATAAAGAATAAATCAAATAAGGATATATCTATGGATTAAATGAAACAGGAATATAATATATGAATTAAAATGAAGAAACTTCATTACGGCATGATATATATCAGTATATGATATGTGATATGTTGTCTGAAAGTTTAATTATATGCCTGAGGTCATTGAATAAATAGCATGTTCTTATAAAATGTTTTGACAAATGGTGCAACTCTCATACAAAATGCATTTCACACTCATATCCAGCCAATCTATTCAATTATAGAAGCTTAATAATTGTACATTTAAAATCTCACATTATGCCATTCAGAAAAGAAAGAAGTGTTAAAAGTTAAAAGAGATGAATACTTATGGGTTTGACAAAGGAAAAGTATCGTAAATGTTAATACATATTTTCCCCCATTCTCATTTACATTCAGGGAAAAAGACAGCTTGTTGTGAAGGGTTTTGCAAACATGACATGTCATAATTTGATAATACTAGCAATATGAGAGGGAAAATACAGTCAATGAGATTATATATTTGGTGGATATTTGAAAGTAATGAAAATTGTGAAACATATCTTAATAGTATCCTGTATTTGAAATGCCATGAATAAATCTTAAACAAGAAGATTATTTCATGTGAGGAAACACAGGAACTTATAATGTCTCCGGCACTTGGTGTTGGCATAAAAATGATAAGATTTGTTTGTTTAAAATTGTGAACCTACACATTGCACTGAAAAATTTGTGAAAGAGAGCTATAAGGCGGTCCTTTTCGGAATTAGAGAAATTGTTCTAGGCATGAATATGATCAATATATCTATATATTCTCCATATTCAATTTCAATATTGATACAACAAAGCGAATCCATGAAAAAGGTTATATATATTGATGAAATGAATCAAAGAGAATAAATACTTTTTTTCAGAGGGGGGGGGGGGGGGGTGGGTGGTTGAGGAATGGCATAAACATGAGTAAGTCACAAAGAAAGAGAAAGACGTTACCATTGATCTGAAAATTCATCTGATATTGAGGTATAATGAGCTCATCTGTAGTACTTTCACAATGACTATATACTCTGGTTAATGATTCTGATGAACATCAAATGAATACTTCAAAAATATGTTCCTTTACAAAGTCTGGCCAAAACCTTAAAAATAACATTTTTTAATTAAAGAAAATTGTCATGAATGTAAAGTTTTCCACATTGGAATAAGAGGGTAATCTAACATAATTGTATTTCTTTCAATTCACAAGAGTAGTTGAAATTGAAAACACTATAATCATTTGATTTTTATAGTTTTCTATTAAAATTAACCTATCATTCTACTATTCTACAATTTAATAAAAACTGATATGTATAACCTTTAGGCTGATTTAAAAAAAAAAAAAAAAAATATTGGCAGAGCAATTAAAAATATTGGTTGACAATACTGAAAATATGTTGAAAATATTAATCAACTGTTAATGGAACTATTTAACATTTTAAAATAAAAATTGAAGTAACTGAGATTCTGCATAACTCAATCTTGAAAACACTGTATATAATACAGTATACTGACTGCTTCAAACAAAATAGCATCTTTTCAGTGTATTACAGAAAATTTGGGCCTTTTCTTTGTTTTCTACCCAGTGTGCATGGGCTTATCTAGAGTGGACAGAATAACATGACTCACGACTGCTTTTGAGTCATACTCCCAAAGGCCTTTATTCTACTAAACCTGAAGTGAGGTATAGTCATGTGAAACAAAACGAAAACTTAGACCTCAGTCTAACTTCCTTTCTTAAACTTGACTTTAGACCGATCAATTCCTTCTACCAATACAAATAAAACACGAGGGCCATTCTCACTAACAGCAAAACTCTGCAGAGTTTTCATCTTGTGCGTTTTTCTTTCTAATGTGGACAGTAAAACTGCACGAAAACTTGCAAGCAAACAATCACGAGTCAACTAGCGATTTTTCTATCTTCGCAAGTGAATTGCTAGCGATTTTTCCAATTTGAATTCAAACTCTGAGGAGTATGACACATGACTTCTAGCACTTCCTGTGCAGGTCTCACAATTTGATCTTTACAAACAAATGACATTGTCGATTTGTACAGTATCAGATCGCACAGCCAGCTGGGAACAAAATGTGCACAAGCGCATTACAATCCCTATCTTTAAAAAGTTAGAAACACCGCAGAGTTTGGAAGTCGGTGTTAAATGTGAGGTGAAATATCGTGAGTATATTTATTGCGATGTATATAAGTGAGAATGGCCCTACTGAGTCGATTTGATAGGGAGATAATGATTGCAAAGACCAACCCTTGATTTTGGTTGAAGAGAGTTGTTTCTGTTTCTCTGGCTCCTTTGACGGTGGTGTCTTGGTGCTATCTGAGAAGATGTGATTAAACTCTTCTATTGTGACAGCCTCCTAGAAAGAAAGAACAGCATTATTGTTATAATTATCAGCAGTAGCATCAGTATCATCATCATCATCATCATCATCATGAACATTATAACAAAATAAGCCAGTTCGTAGATACAATCTGAGCATGAGCAGATAAAGGTCATCTGTACCAAATTCTAAAACCCACTGACACGAATACTTGATATGTGCTCATGAATGTCATGTAATCATTATTCAATTATTCACCAATGGTGCATTCCATGATACCCAGGTGGAAGTATGCTTTCCAAAAGGCGAAACAAAAGCTATTCATGAGGCACATCTATCACTTTGAGAGTGATTATTCTAAAGTGCACAAAGTTGGACATCTCCATTTTTAAAATATCTGTGGATATTTGGGGTCATTTGTGCCATGTGCTAACTACGAACTGGTCTATTCACATTTAATATCATCAATCACGGTCATTATAATCATCTTCATCAGGGCGATGCAGTGCAATGTGTCCCGTACGACATAAGACATTTATCCATATATTTCATCCATGAATGAAAAATCTCTTGATTTGACCATGACCAATGCTACTGATAACAGAAAGCACCATTATTCAGTGGTCATATTGAAAGTTTCTTCATTTTTGGATGAAATATTAGGAAAGAAGTCATATGTCATACGAGACACATTGCAGGGAATCGGCCATCAACATTAAGGTAATCATCATCATCATTGATCTTAATCATCAAAATCATCATCATCATCATCATCATCATCATCATCATCATCATTTTTATTACACCACCATCATCATCATCATCACACCACCATCATCATCACTACCATTCTTATCATTGTTACTATCACCATCATCACCATCATCATCATCATCATCATCATCACCATCATAACAGTCATCACCCTATTTTACATCATCAGCAACACCACCATCATCATCATCATCCGCTTTATCGTGATTATCAAGATCGTATCAAAATAGAATAAGCAGTCACTTACTGGTGCTTGATTGCCATCCTTCCCAGCATTCTTCTTTTCTTCCTCCTGCTCTGTAAGAAGAGACGAGAGCAATGCAGGCTGGGACTGGTCCTCTTCCTGCACACCTTCCTCCACTTCTACAGCTGGCTCTGAACTCTGTTGAATGATAAAAGACTTATCTCAAAGTATGGGTCGATTTACAAGTAGAATTATAACATTAAGTATAATCCGATGATAAATCTTCAAAGGACAGTTACCTCTTTCATTCAGGAGGGAACACATCCATTTCTCTTAGCCCTCACATCATAATTATCATGTTCTCCTTCAAAATGTGCAATAACAAAGATGTATAATGTCTTGCCAATATAAGTATGTTATGTGAAAATAAATGCATTTTTTTTTTTTTGTTGAGTGATTGGAAATCAGATTCAGATACAGGAATCCATCTACAACTGCATTTCTGTGAAAAAAACCCAACATATTAATGGGATGGCGTACGATTCTTATGGGCTTTTTAGATGAGTTTGGGAATTCAAAAGTGATGCAATACCAATAGAAACTCACCTATCACCCTCTTTTATTACAAAAACAATACAATTCCTCATCTAACAACAATGGTTTATCAAAATTATTTCTAACTTACCTCAACAGAGATGATTGGCTCTGAGTCCATGGTAGACTCCTCCTCCTCTACAGGAGTGGATGTGGCTTGTTGCTTAGGGGGCGGAACCTTCGAAGGTCTGATTGGAGGACGCTTTTTGTTGGGAGACTGAAGGCTGGTCTTCAGCTTGGCTGCTTAGAAACGAGAAGTGCCATTGACAAATGTTAATCATCAAAATATATATATATTTTGTTTTTATTATTTTTTCCAAAACCAATGTATAGCTTTGATAAGGGCTTATTCCATATAATTTATTCAATTAAATAACAAGATACTTACAATTCTAAGCTGCTGTAAAGTGAAACAAACATTGAAAAATAATTTTGATCCTAGGTGGGATTTGCATGCAACTAGCATACTGTATGTAAACCAACAGACAGCTATGTATGCTATACTGAACAAACCTCTGGGGTGTTTTTGTGCACTGAGCTCAGGCACTGACAGAGGGAAGTGATAGCTACACTTTGGAATTTTTTTCATGTATTTCCACCAAATTTAATAGGAAATCATGGACATAATATAAAAATATCTGGCAGACGTGTCTGTTAACACATATGGACATGTGAAAAAGGCCAAAGAGATCAGTTACAGCACCATCCCCCATCTCTCTTCACACTGATCTGTTATGCATCTTACCTGCGGCTGCAGCTGCCTTAGCCTCTGCTGCTAATCTCTTGGTCTCTTGGGCCTCCTCCTCCAAACGCTTCTTCCTACAATAACAAATACACAACAAAAATATTACATGAAGGTGAATCTGTTACTTCTACAACTACTACTACAACTGAGTAAAGGGTGCCATGCATGTACATGAAGCTCTTTCCACGGGACCACAGTGCCATGACTGAGTATTAAACATAGCCAAAGTTTATCCAGTCAAGTGACACATCTACACCATACAGCCTTCCACAGCAAAAATCAGGAATCTCCCATAGTAAGATTAGGAATACTGAGTATTTAATGTGCTTTTATACAGAAATTTTCAGAAATATAAACATATCTATTTAAAATATTAGTTTGAAGACAAAAAAGTAGACATCATTTTTCACAAATAGGAATGATTGGCAGCTATGCATATCCACATGACTGTGACATTTGCTACACTCCACCCAGGTAAGGTAAATGGGTGCTTGGTAGGATTATTCCATAGAATGCACCGTGCGCTGGTAACGGTTAACGGAGCAAAAGACAGGTTAAAAATTTCCAAAGCTCTTTGGAATTGCATAGGGACGTTACATCATAATGTGATATGCGCTATACAAGAACAGAATATTATCTCTATTTCCTTAAGCGTCCACATCACACCCTCAAGACTTCATCTCCACTTACTCTTGTATTTCTGCCCATATCTTGGGAAGTTGGTCATCCAACTGTCCACTCTGTATGTTGTGAATTTCCTCCTGAAGCTGCTTGAACTTCCTGCGGTCATCAGAGATCTGATGCCTCAGCTCCTCGATCCTCTCCTGGGTCATACGACGGACCAAGAGGTCAACGGGCGTCTCCACCTCTCCCTTCTCCCCACTCCTTTTCCTCCTACACGACGCCAAATAAAAAAAACCCAAATGAACAGAGGATATGAAGATACAGAGAAGCACACACATAGAGAGAGAAGAGCAGAGGGGGAGGGGAGATAAATAAACAGTGAGAAAAAGCGACAATGCACTTGAGAAAGTTAAGTTGATGTTCAAAAATAATATAAATTTACATATTTATTAATTTATCTATGTTATTCATACAGGTTAGCACATTTTCACCATTAGTGGTGATTTTCCATGAGCAATCTTAATAAATCATTCAACCTTCTGAAACTAAAGCCCAATATACTACATGTAGGAGCAAATTCCGCCACACCAAACATCAAAACAAAGTACATTGTTGATTGCATTCAAATGACTGGATAGCTTCATTTTTTAGAATCAAGTAAAATGTTCAAGCTGATTACTTACTTTGGTGTGTCCACTGCCTCGAGCATAGCTGAGTATTGTATAGCACAATTCTGTTCAAGGGGAAAAAATGAGAAGAACAAGTGATGATGTTTTCTCTAAAGAATAAACAATAAGTTACACATTAAACACTTCCCTAATACACTTTTCAGGCATGCTCTCAATTCATCTGGTTGTTCTACTTTGTTACATACTAAATACACAACACTGTCATGTGCATTAAACTAAGTCATCTGCCCTCTGATAATCTGTACGTAGCATTTTATTTCATCACACTCTTCTTCTCTTACTCACATTTCTATACATAGCATTTTTATTATCCTTTTGGAAACTTTAAATGTGGTTCTTGATTAATAAAAAAAATTACACAAACCATGCACTTTATTTGCACTAATGATATCCAATTCTTTTATTTACAATAGATTCATGTTATTTTCTCTTATTCTCTTTCATTACGGGGTACAAGTTTGGTCTGGGTATATTTCATACAAAATACAAGATAAGGGTTAGGGTTGTGATTGGATTTTAGGTTAAGTTTAGGATAAGGGTTAGGGTCACGGATAGTGCTGGGTCTATGAAGAGGAAGAAAAAGAAAAAGAAGAAGAAGGAGCAGGATCGAGGAGAAGAAGTGGAGGGAACTGACCGCGTAGCAATAGTTACCAGAGCATGTATCTTTAAACTATTACGAACACATAGGACCAATGGGATGTTTTAGTTTTTATTCCCATTGGTCCACTGTTCCTGCAGGGTGAGGAATATAATTCACTGCACTTATGGGAAATAGGACTATAGAAGGTATTAAACCGATCATACTAATACCTTTTGTGAGAACCAATCAGAGGGTCTGTTTGGTTCCATGAAGGGCTTGATGGCTCTGCTCGCTGAGACCCAGTTCTGATCCCCACTGCGCATCACTGAGGAAGCCAGACACAGCTTCTCTCGGATGCTCCAAGGCTCCATCTGTGCTGAGGTTGCCATGACGATTACACAGGCTAAGCACTATCTTTTATTCTGAAACTAAAGAGGAAAATATTAGTAACAACAACAAAAAACGTGAATAGCATAAAATACCCAGTTGAATTACTTTGAGACAGTGGACATTTAATGGTTTCTCTTTTTTACTAGTCCACATACAAGAACCACTGTACTGTGAAGACCTTTTATACATTTGGGTACATCAAACTGTACATGTGAAAATAATATTCAAACTTGGACTAGAACAAGCAGTTAGAGATCACGACAAGTACATGCAAGACGATACAAGGTGCCATGTGAAGAAGGCTTTAAATTTAAAGCTCATGTACAGTTTTGGTAGTAAAAAGGAAACTGGAAAGAAATGTGTTAAATATAGTCTCATGTTGTTCTCCTTGTATCAAAAGATGTTTGTACAAGATCATTTGGTATTCCATCAATGATTTTTACCGTAAATATATGTAAGGAACACTAGATCACTCTAGGACCTATCCTCCCTGACGGCTCCAAATTTGAGGCTTCGCACGGAGATAGCACTGTGTGTAGATTTTGAACGTGTGTATGGTGTATAGTGCACGCTGAAGTTGTTGGGAGTTTATATTCCTGACCCAGCACCTAAATTATTGTTTGCCTCTCATTTGTTCAACACGCCACTTTAGGGCTTGAAATCTTCACAGCATCTTTGTATTGCTAGTATCTTGCTATCGATCAACAAAAAGTCAATAAATCTGACGAAAAGTTTTTGAGGGCTTACCAAAATTTAACTTTACCTTTAACGTTGTTTTGTAATTAAAGCAGCTCAGCATGATGAAACAAGGGACAGGGTAAATTCACAAAAAAGTATATCTGCATCAGCACTACACGTACAGATGTGATACAATAGACACAATAAAGTACATTTTCATGAATTCTCTCCTTGGGATATTATTTTGGGAGATGTGAACTGTTAAAATCAAAGTCCATCAGAGAAAATACTAACAGGTGTACATACAATGTACACGTACGTCATCAAATACCTCACATGTCCAAATATAAATGCGTACAAATATGTTCGAATTACAACCCACAATAAAAGAGCAAAATATAAAATGTACTTACATTTTATATGCATGTTATTGCCGTACTACAGAACTAAATGCTGCTTTTAAGGCATGTATGCTTAAAATGAAATGACTACGCTGCTACATGTACAGTCTAGTTTACAATCTCATATGGGCATGGAGCTTTCCATTTCATGTTTACTCCATCGATTATGATAATCAAACAAGGGGGCAAAGTCTTTAGCAAACACCCATTGTGCTAAAGTCCACAGCATATAGAATATCACACCCAAATGAATTAAAATTATCACAATTTACAGACCTTAATCCTAAACGCTCTCTCAAGGAACAGGATCCACCAACACTGGGCGGCAAAACTTCCACCAGAAATGTGACGAGCCGAAGATTATGTTTTCTTTGTTTTAAAAGAAGTCTCCCTTTCATATGGTAAGTGAAATATTTTCTTACATGGCATGCTCATTTTTCGGTACATAGATATCCAACAGAGAATGTGTGTGCAGTCTGTATTCAAGAGGTTAAAGGTCATCTGAGAATTTAAGAATCTGTTGCATTGTAGTATCAAGCTATGCATACTGGGTTCTCCTCAGAGGGAAATAATCAGACAAGTAAAAGTGGCTAAAATCAGACAAATAACAAGAAAATTACTAATTCGTGAAAGTTGGAGATGAAAAGTACGGTAAATTTCAAATTGACATATTATATATATAATTTATATATATATTTACATAAATCCTAATAAAGGCGAAGTCCTGTGCCAAAAAAAAAATCGACTGATGGGGGAATTTGGTGTAAAGGGGAATTATTTGATTTGTCGTAACATTTCGGGAGCTGTTTTTCCCCCCCCTTTCCATAGGGGTAGGAGGCATTCTATCTATATAAACGTAGAGGCCGCCAAATGACTTATATTGCAACAAATTTTTGTTTAATGTGGAGAACTTATCTTCATATAATATAACATGGAAAAGCTATATATATAAAACTCTTGGGGATCTGACGTCCTGAGGTTGGACTTAGGTTGAATTGAGTGTTTCTTGATTATATCAATAGTTTGGGGATTTTCTAGAAACACCTTATCGCAGACAAAAGGTAGTTAATATATGACTCTTTTTGCCATAAATAGAAATTTAATCAAATTAATTCTAAATATATAAAATTTTAAATCTACTAATTCTCTCAACCTCAGTTCACACTGATAAACATATACATGTACATAATAATTTTTATTAAAAATTTGCCCCCTTCGTAGAATCTAGGTACATATAAATGTATGTCTGACAGTGGAGACAAATCTCCATTTTGGAAGTTGATAGACGACTTGTCACTTCTGGGCCGTCATATAGAGTTGTGATTGATCCAAATCAATCGCAAGTCCTCTAATCAATCGCAAATTTACAGTGTCCTATCTCTGATGTGAGCCAGATCAGTTAAGAGCAGGCATTTTGTCTGTCCGTGACATTTAATATTTTATGGATTATAATTTAAGTAGGCAACCACGGCAACCGAATCTTATCAAATTTCAAATCCTTTAGTGATGCCCTTCACAGTGGAACATAAAATTAAATACTTATTTTCTACAGGCCTTCAAACTTTCGAAATTTGTCAAATGTCCGTCTGTGACTAACTGATCAGGCTCATGTACAGAGTTGCAACTGATTCCAATATCACAAGGCAATTAATCGCAAATTCTTTATCAAATAGGGCCCTGACATTTAACATACATCATGTAATAGCCAGGTTATCATCTAGAATAATCATCGCATTACAATATGATGAAATCCCTCTTCAAAAGGACTGAAAACACGATTACACATTTTGTAATATACATGTATTGAAATTAGCTCTATTGTCACTTTCAACTGATTTGAACAACAGGTACACTAGCTTGTAGACTGTAGGACTATATATAATATATGACCACATGTATATACCATATGACCTTTGATCTTACTACCCTGACACCCGTTTTCTTTTCGTAACAATGCCACAACGATATCATCTTAAGCTTACATGTAGATAATATTGTCTTATGCATACACATAAATATCAATTTGTAGTAAAATTTCTTTCCTTCATTTTCTTCTGATTTTTATTTCTTTCCTTTTTTATTTTTCCTTCATTTACATTAATATCTTCATCTTCCTCCTCTTTAACTAAATATCATTCTTCTATCCTTGTCTAAAAATTCTTTTATTTCTTTTTCTTCTACAGTAAAATTTACTTTCATGATTCTTTTCCTCGCACTTATTTCCCCCCTTTGTTCACATGTAGTTTTCTCACATTCATTTCTCCTTTTCTCCGACTTAGATGTGACCTATAATTGGCATTCTACTTCACTTTTTGAGAGTACTACAGGAGACTATTAAATGTAACGATAGAGTATGTTATGAGTTGACACTTCCTACTACAAGAAAAAAGGAGAGAGGACCAAACAGAGCGACTTCATGTACCATCACACGCACTGACACAACTGATGCAACAGTAACTAAATTAACCTACAACAATGGTTGAAAAAAGCGTGACAACAATCTACGTGGTAGCAACTTTGTCTTCCCTAATCATTCTGGCCTTTTCGTTAACGTCACTTTTCTCGCCAAACTGGACGGAGTGTACGGCCATTCGGAATGTCACTGGTGCCCCCGACAGTGTTGATGACCCACCAAATGATGCATTCTCAGGGCTTGTCACATTCGGGGTTATATACGGATATAAACAATTAAACTATGGATTTGGACCACGAGATAGAGAAACCTTTAGAGGTAAGAGATTTGTTTTTTTGTTTATCATTTGCTTACATTTGAGTTGGAACAAAATGTAGTACCATTTATATCTGTCATAAAAAGAATCTGCGCAATTGACAGGTCCATTGAGCATCAAGTGATGAAAAAACAATTCAAGAGAGCCTCATGCAAATGAACAACTTGCCATCAGGGGTAACATCTGACATCATTATCTGTGTACAGTAATACTGTATTCGGATACTGTACACACAGCACATGACTTCATGCACAAAAATGCATAATTCAAAGTGAAGACATAACTGCGCATATATATATATATATATATGTCTGCCTGAAGATCGCGTCGAGCGTGAAACCGACGGTAGCGGACAGGACCCAGGTACAAATATATATACATGTATATATATATATATATATATATATATATATATATATATATATATATTTAGGCACTGGCGTGTAAAGATGTCATTATGACATGTTTGATATTATATTTGCGCAAATTCATCACTTCTTCAACAATTACATAAATGAATGTAATATTTGGTACAGATAATCATCAGCAATGTAGATCAGTAGATCTAAACTTATGTCAAAGATGACTAATGAGCCTGATCGGTTAGTCACAGATGGACATTTGACAAATTTTGAAAGTTTGAAGTCCTGTATAAAAGAAGTATTTAATTGAAGAGAGTTATGTTGTTTTATTGTGAAGGGCATCACTGAAGGAGTTGAAATTTGATAAAATTTTGTTGCTATGGTTGCCTACTAAAATTTATAATCCATAAAATATTAATTGTCACGGACGGACAAAATGCCTACATGTACTCTTAACCGATCAGGCTCTAATACAAACCAAATTTGTTTATACTGCCTCAATGATCCTCTGGTCAAACTATGGTACGCTGGTGATGTGAAGATGACCATTTCCCTTCAGGGCTGTGCCCCTCATGAAAATAGTCATTTCATGTCACCTTCGGGACCATACTTTCCAACCAGACCATCTTGTGACCTTATATATTGTAAAGCCAAGAATGTAACAATTATTTGGCATCTCCAGAAAAATAGTGCAAAAGCATCTCATCTCATTAACGTTTTCTATAAAATTGGGAGAAATGTTCTTTAATTTCTGCGTCAATAAGTCAAATGGTGAGAAAAAAATATTAACCATCCTCATCATTTCCATGATATCAAGATACTTCCATTTCCAGTAACTTTTTGTGCCACGGGTGTCAACACAGATATTCACAGAAAAGACCAAATCTCCATAAGATTTTTCTTAATTTTTTTTTCTTCAGGGAATATCTGTTTTCAGAGCAAACACAGCTCAAAACGTGTGTTTGTGTATACATGCAAACTTCTTTCTAGGAAATCATGCACAATATATTCATTAAAGGGAAATCCAACCTTAATGGCAAGATATTCTGAAAGAAAGAGGGAAAATCAGAGAAGAAGAGTGGTGAAAGTTTGAATGAAATTGGACAAGCAATAAGAAAGTTTTGAATTTTGGAAAGTTGGAATCACTGTACATATATATGGGTATTTCAAATTGGCCAAATCGGTCTTTGACTTTGTGATGTAGTGGCGGACAACTCCCCCATGTGCTCCATCACACAAAATGGCTAAAATGTAATTTCATTAAAAATGTATAACTCAGCGACAGTGCTGTGTATAGTTACAGATAAGCTAAAGCTTTTCTTCAGATAAGCTTGCATGTAAGTGGCTAAAGCTTGTCATGCTTGTAGTCACTTATACATGTACAAGCTTATCTGAAGATAACCTTGTACTCCAGACTAGCTTTTACGGGTGAATAGGCTTCAATAGCTTTTGTGTGTATCAGCAGGCCTTTTTCCAGTCTAGATCATTCAAACATGAGAGGAAAATAATTATTTGAAATTTCACTTTCAATTCTGAATCCCCAAATTTGTGGCACAGTAAGAGTTGAAGAGTCCCTGAATCAGGTAATCTAGCAAATTTAAGAAAATTAAATCTTTCTTATAGCAATTTTGTTGTCTGTTTTTGACTGCTGCAAGTAACAGTGACTGTTGGACACAGTCCCACATAGGCAAGGGCCTATCATGACTTAGTCCACGTCCTGGACGATTTTTATTGATGCGCAACCCCAATTCACATAACCAACAGATGGCGCAATCATCTTACCACTCTCGATCTCTCTGACCGCTCTCACTTACTCCAGTGATTCACTAACCCCAGTGATTCACTTTCCCCGAAAAAAATTGTCCAGGTCATCTCGGCAGCGAGACGAACGATAATGAGGCAGTGACCTTTATCTGACCCCAGGTTACGAACGCCCCTCGCATGCATATTATTACGCAAGTACATGTACGCTGCTCTGATTGACAGGAATTGTCGACCAATCAGGAACGAGAGCGAGGGAGACTCGATTAGTGGGCGGAATATGGGGTGTACACTCAATCAGACGATCTAGCGATATCGTGCACAACAGTCCAGGGGGTGGACTAATCATGACTATGAGTGGATTGTGTATAAAGTGTCCAAGACTGAGTACACACACGAAGTTAGTATGAGGGCATGTAAATCCACACCATATAAGCTTGTACTTGTGAATGTCTGATTCATGATGATCCTCATCACTTACATCACGGGCCCCTACAACTCCAGGGAGCCCCTACGCTAACAGTTAGCGTTGGCTTTGGAGCTCCCTGGAGTGGGGTCGGGCTAGCTCGGCACTAGGGCGAACTCGGGGCTAGACTTCCATATGTACCCTCCACTAAAATTGAAAAAAAAAATATGGGTATGGTAGATATTGATGGCAGAAGTACATATTAAGTAGTAAAAATGTGAGAAAACACTTAGAAATTCAACACAAGTGTTTGCGATCACTTTAACTCTCTGGGCTCACTCCGCGGCGATTTTCCGCCAAGGCCGAGTTCGCCCTAGTGCCGAGTTAGCCCGCATCCCCTGGAGTTAGGGCCCCTACATGCCCTACAAATATTTCAATAAGTGGGACTGATATTCGATCAAGAAAAATCTCATGTTCCAATTTATTCGATAAATTCCCAATAACAATAAATATCCCGCAATAAATATGTATAATATTCATTCTCAGTAACTCTTTAATTTCGATTTCATATCCAAATCATCAAAATAAACATTAAAAAAAACACTATTTACCATGCATGGAGGTCGCCATCTTTTTTCGTTCTTCACGGCCGCTTTCTTTCTTGCATGCGCTATGCACAAATAATATTACGAAGCCCCGTTAGGGCCAAATTGACAACGTAAAAAAAAAAAAAATTATTACGTACGTACGTAATAATACTACGTACGTACGTAATATACTACGTACGTACGTAATAATTATTACGTACGTACGTAATAATTACTACGTACGTACGTAATAATTACTACGTACGTACGTAATAATTACTACGTACGTACGTAATAATACTACGTACGTACGTAGTATTTATTACGTACGTACGTAGTATTTATTACGTACGTACGTAGTATTTATTACGTACGTACGTAGTATTTATTACGTACGTACGTAGTATTTATTACGTACGTACGTAGTATTATTACGTACGTACGTAGTATTGATGACGATCAATGGCGGCGGCAGAGAGGGACAGACTCGTGCGTTTACATTTTGAAATTGGATTTACTCAGAGGGAAATACTGTATTATTTAATTTCCAAGCATAGAATAGTAATAAGCAACAGAACCCTAAAGTGCGTCTTAAAAAGCCTTGCATTATTTCGAAGAAAACCTTCAAATATCCTTGACGTTGCACTCTACATATTGAACATCCTATCAAATACTGCACGGATATCGTTGGATGCACGCGAAATGTTTGATGTATCTAGAGACAGGGGCGTCGATCCGTTTTTCGGATGGGGGGGGGGGGCAAGACAGTCTATCGTAACGATGATCATTTCCGCACTCAATTCAATCATCAACAGGGGCGGCGGTGCGTCTTTCAAAGTGTGGGGGGGGGGGGGGGGGGGCACGAACAAAAAGGGGCACCTACAAAGGGTGGAAACAAGGCGGAAAATACCACTTCGATACATTAGTATACCGGTACATTCTGATCAATACACAACCGAGGAACATTTTTGACACGCTATTGTTTCTATCTTAACATGGTTCTAGATAAAACTACTTTGCAGTTGAGTGTAATAGCCTGATTATTCATTTGCGAGCGAGCAAAAAATTTAAGATTTATTTCTAACGCTGAAGGCAACGGGTGTTGAATTATATACAGCGATTTTCCTAATATGATAAGAAGATAATAGTAAATGCGAGCGAGCGTAGCGAGTGAGCTTTAGAAAAAAATTTAGAAAAAAATTGTCCTCGTTCCTTTTATAATTTAGGAGCACTGTTCATTCTTGTATAATTTAGGGCATTGGGCCCCTCCTACCCCCTGCTCTACTGCCTCACTATTGTGCTGATATCAGTAGAGGAATGTATTATTATGAAGCCTCTCTGATTATTTTGAGCTATATGTATAAGGCTCCTTTGTGGACTTCATACATACCCATATACTTTTTTATATACCAGTATCTACCGATGTCGCATTTATCAGAAAACAAAAGGGGCGCTAATTTCTGAGGTTGAAAGGGGGCACTCATCTGAAGGTAAAAAGGACACTTATTAGAAAGAAAGGGGGGCACTATACGAAGAAAAAGGGACTTATATCAGCTATGAAAAGGGGCACTTTTGGGGTACTTGAAAAAGTGAGGGGGGCACTGTGCCTCTGCCCACCCCCCCCCCCTTCCCCGGAGCGCTACCTCTGATCATCATAGCATTGATAAAGATATGATGGTAATTTGAACTTAAGTAAAGTATGCATATATCATGAACAGAAAATGGAATTAAAGATCACATGGAAAACGACAAAATGATGGGAAAATATATTTTACATAACAGCAAATTGAGTAGAGAAGATATAACACAAAATAATGGGAAAAAATAAACACTAATAAAATATGAAAAAATAGAGAAAAAACTGAATAAATATAAAAATTTAAACTTTGAATTGAATTATGTATGTTGAGAACGTTTTTTAATAGCGTCATGATTTTTTGGAACGCCTCTTAAAAACAGCTTCTCCACGGTTACATGACGCAGTAAAGATTAGAGAATTTGCGCGCGGAGTGCGCGGCGAAATTGAAGTCTGATCGTGTAAAACCTTTTGTATTTCATTGTTTGGAAGGTTTCATTTCCTGAGTTTTGCATCAGTTTTTTCCTTATTTTATCTTACACCTCCGGATTTATTGGGGGGGGGGGGGGGAATGATATGTTTGCCCCTCCAATATTTTCTTTGGGGGCAATCGCCCCCCTGCCCCCCCCCCCCCAAGATCGACGCCCCTGTCTAAAGGAAACGTACGCCTGAAGTACATCCATTCATTTTTTTTCCTTTTTATCTTTTTAAAGTGTGTTTAGCCTCAGAACACTTTCTACTGAGAAAACTCTAGTCTGTTTTGTTTTAAATAGTAGTAAGGGCAGATCAGATTTTTAGTTCTTTTTTGGTAATGTTAATGTCTTCCTATCTCTTTTGTAGACAAAATAGTGATTGGTTATTGAAGAACAGTAGAAGATTTGTCTGTTTCCTTGTGAAATGTAAAGAAAAGTATGGCACATCTGTTTGTCCCAAATGACATGCATAATTCATCTAATTCAGTTGAAAGGGATAAATCATTGTCCATTGTCAGTATTGTTTTACTGCAGTGTTGGAATAATTCCATGAAATACATGTTCACTATTTGATGGGGCAATTAGAGAAACAGAGTGTGGAATGTAATATTTCGGACAGAATTACCCAAATGCAGATTGCCATGTACAACTTCTATGTTTTGTGTCTTTACAAAGAGCTCTAATATTCACGTTCATTATCAATATATATATATATATATATATATACATGTGTATATATATATATATATTAAATCTTTATGTTATTAGTGTATGTTTTTGTGAGTATTTGTGCAGCATGTTATTTTTAAAACATTTACATTTACATTTTTTTTTCCAAACATAAATTTAAGGGTTAAATACTATTTACCATTGTCTTAGGGTGAGTGAAATGCAAACCTGCTGAATTGAGGATTGAACTGTTGGTAATCTGATGTGTCTGTACTGTGTGTGCAAGGAACTGACATAAAAAGTCCACGAAAAATTCTTACATTGAAGATATCTGACTTTCTGTGAGCATTTCTAATGAGGCGCTTTCGCGGTAATATTTTCCTTCTATTTTCATTCATATCTTTGCCTATGTAAATCTCTTCGACTTGAAAATTTCAAGAGATTTTTCTCAAACAATGGACAATTGAACTGATATACAAGTTAACAAGTTGACTGATTGACATGCCAAACTGTTTTAAATTGTAACTTTAAAGTTGACAACTCACTCTGAAGTTGATTGCATGGAAACCTCGCAATCTGCCTGCATTTTGTATGCATGCCGGTTATGGTTGCATATGTACGAAGCCCCAAAAGGGGCGCTGATTCAAATTTTCAGATGGGGGGGGGGGGAATGTCAGGCTCAGTCTGACACTGAATTATGTAAATATTTTCATGTTTGCTACATGTATTTTGCAAGACAAAACAGTTCAATCTCCTTAGGCCCAATTCAAAAATTAATCTTTGGGGCTCCAGCGTCAATAAGTAAAAGTCAAGTTCTTCTGCATGAGAAACAATTTTTTTAAATCAGAAATGGCGCACCCGGGGCAGGGGGCACAGTGCCCCCACACTTTTAAAATGCCCCTTTCTCTCTGATAGGTGCCCTTTTTACTACTGGAAGTACCCCTTTCCCCAATAAGTGCACATTTTCCCCTTCTGATAAGTGCCTCATTCTAAATCTGTTAAGTGCCCCTTTTCCCCAATAAGTTCACATTTCCCCCTTCTGATAAGTGCCTCTTTTTAAATCTGATAAGTGCCCCCACTTTACTTTTGATAAGTGCCACTTTTACTATCTAATATATGCCCTATTCCTCTTCTCACAAGTGCCCAATTTTCACCCCTTGTAATGCCCCTTTCCACCTCTCATAAGCGCACTTTCCTCATCTAATAAGTGTACCCTTATCCCTATATTTCCCTTTGTTTCTTACAAAAAGTGCCATATCTAGCTTCAAGAATCAGTGCGGCTTTATGTAGCAACATGTACCTACCCATATTACTACAACTACAATGTAAGCCAGCGGAGCTGGAAGCAGAGTGGGACAATGCTCATCCCCCCCCCCCCCCCCCCGCAAAGGAATTCATATTCCGTAACTTACACAAAATAAGGTCAATATTTTCAGAAAATGTCCCAAGACTAGTAGGCCTATGAAATCAAGCAGATACCATAATAATGTTGATATCTCCTAAAGAAAAACGACAGGGTTAATGTAAGAAATGAAAGATCATTCAAGATCATTCGACATTTCACCCAAATTAATTTGTTGTCATTTTCATTATATCGCTCTGAATAATGCATAACAACATGAACAGCATTAGTTAAGATTTAGTGACTCGCACGTGCATCATTAGACAATTGCACACACAACTGCTAATTGTGGAAACTCAAGCTGAAGCAGAACCATCATAAGAAGGTGCTTGATAATAATACCAATGTTGCTTTATATGCACCCCTTGCAGGTGCCCTCAGGTGTCCTTTTTTGTTGGTACCCCCCCCCCCCACTTTGAAAGACACTCCGCTGCCCCTGGCGCAGAACTTAAAAATTAGGGGAGAAAGCAGATTTTGTGAAGAAAAAAAAAAAGGTTAGACGAAAATCGGACATATAACAAAAAAACATGTGATTTTTTTTAAAGACATGAATAGATATGAACAAAAATGAAAATCACTAGACAACTTAGTCATGAGTTTTGACGTCTTTCCCTCACGACCACTCAGTGATCTCTACGTAAAAAAAAAAGTTATATAGAGATCAGTGCTGACGAAAAAACAATTCTCTGTTTACTACAGGCCTATTAATAAAACATTTTACGTTTTGTCCAAGAATAGGCCTATGATTTCTTCATAAATTGAATGCAATTATATTTTACTCATATACTTTTGCATGTGTGTGTTAATACAGAAAAAATGAATTTCTTGATATTAACAGCATGAAAATATAAATTTAAAAAAAAAAACAATGACTAGGAATATGTAATATTTTGAAAGCGGTCTCACTGACCTTTTCGCCGGATACATGTAAAAACATATTACTATAAATCGTCTATAATTAGATTCAAGTTATGAGGAAATCATATTCTGGGACATAAATTGAGGATATGAAGGCCAATTGACGGCTTGTGATGAGGATATCAGATGTTACAAATTCATGACAAAGTGGTCAGTTTGTGTAGTGATTTTCTTTGTTTTCAGTAGTTTTCAGCGTTTCATAACTTTCAGACTATACAGTGTCAGATAGTTTTTAGAGTTATAAAGATTCATAACTTCATTTTGTTCGATTTTACTCGCGAACAAAGTCGAACTGCTTTATTCTGTTTTGATTTGTATCGGGACCGGACTTGCCGCTGGGAAAATGAAGCCACACACACACATATCCACCATATCCACCAACACACGTCACACACACATCACACAAATGTTGAGGATTCTTCACACTAGACAAGCTACAGCCCACAAGCTCACAATATTGTGGCAAATCAACGGGAATCGACGGATAATAATAAGGCAGCTGTGTAATTTCAAAATGTGGATATAGACCTTTTTCACGTATTATTTATTACGTACGTACGTAGTATTATTACGTACGTACGTAATAAATATTACGTACGTACGTAGTAATTATTACGTACATACGTAGTATTATCACGTACGTACGTAGTATTATCACGTACGTACGTAATAATTATTACGTACGTACGTAGTAATTATTACGTACGTACGTAATATTTTTTTTTTTTTTACGTTGTCAATTTGGCCCTAACGGGGCTTCGTATAATATACCTCGCGCGCACTGCATAATATATAAGCGCATGCAAGTTGCACTGAACTCGACTCGACTCGAGAGAGCAGATCAGCCACTAAATACTACTCCTTTTCTGTGGGTACTTTACGGGGGGGGGGGGGGTCACTCATTCAGCTTCAACATTAAATGGGGGAAGGTTGTTAGTATTTTTAGGGTGTCTCTTTACTCAAAAATTATCTGACACCTTGACAAGCAAAAAAAGAAAAGAAAAAAAAAGAAAGGTTATCATCAATTCTGAAGAGGGGTGTTTTAACCCGGGGGGGGGGGGGCACTTAGGTATATTGGTGTACACATGCGCGTCCAAAAAAACGTGTAAAAAGGGGTCTTTTTTTCATCCAGGACACGTAACGCGCGTTACGTGTTAAGGGGTCCGAAAACGCCGATTTTCAACAAAAAGGGGATGCTAAAACGGAATGCGGCCAAACTGTTTTTATTTTCAATCAAACCTGTTTAGGTGGTTAATTTTCATGAAAAAACACGCAAAATCCTCGTTAAGGGGTAATTTTTACGAAAAAAAGCACGCAAAATCCTTGTTAAGGGGTGTCTTTTCACCAAAGTATGAAACTTATTAAGGGGGCATTTTTTAAATCAATGGACACACATGTGTACACCAATATACCTGAGTGGCCCCCCCCCCCGGGGGTTTTAACTGACATCAAATTTCAAATAACACCAAAAGGGGAGTGTTTGAATGCCTACAACACCCAAAACACTCCCCTCGGTACGCGAATGCCCCGGTGATAGACTAGCTCTGTCTCTTTAGAGGTTTGCTTTCACCTTATCGGAGCCGGTGTTTGCCCCCCCCCCCCCAACTTGTTGATGGACTGGGATTGAAACCCGGTTAGGGGATTTTGATGTGACTGGCCCGTCATCCTATCTGTAGAATTTTCCAAAAACTCCACCCAAAAAAATAAAAAATAAAAAATAAATAAATAAATGAATAAATTTAAAGAAAAAAAAATGAATAAATAAATTAGAAAAATAAATATTAAAAATGATTAATTAAAAAATATATAGACCTATATATAATGATCATAACAAATTAAAAGTGTTAAAAAATATTTTTAAGAAATAAAAATAAATAAATAAACATAATAAAATATTTTAATTCAAGTTATGATACAGCTAGTATCGTTCCCGTTCAAGAACGACCTCCCGCGAGACCATCATGAACTATTAATGGGCGTAGGCCCTTTACAGAAGTCTCATGTTCGAAAATCAACTTTCCAGGCTTTGATAGCGAGCAAAAATGTTGACACTCTGTTTAAATCGTGGCATTGTTATTTCGTCATCATGCACATACAAGATTCTTTTTTTTTTTTTGGGGGGGGGGATAATACTTTTTGATCAGCCCTGCCCTCAGAGCACACTATTACTGCCGGCCCCAGAGCTAAAATATTGAGCGGCCCATTGGAAAAATTTCCCAAACTCACCATGGCAAGTCCGCCCGCGGTGCCCCCTCAATTTTTTAGAATCTTAATTTCCCTTTTATAGATAGCCTAATATTCTATAGTTTGACGTGATCGTGAAAGTCAAAGTTGAATTGGGTTGATTTTGTCCAAGAGTATGAAAATCGCGTATCCGGACAACTACCCCCTGGACAATTACCCCCCGGACAACCACCCCCTGGAAAACCACCCCCTGGACGACTACCCCCCTAGGACAACTACCCCCAGGACAACTACCCCCTAGGACAATTACCCCCAGGACAACTACCCCCCAGGACAATTACCCCCGGACAACTACCCCCCGAACAACTACCCCCTGGACAGCTTCCCCGGAAAAATTGTCCTGGGGGTAATTGTCCTGGGGGGTAGTTGTCCTGGGGGGTAGTTGTCCTGGGGGGTAATTGTCCTAGGGGGGGGTAGTTGTCCTGGGGGGTAGATGTCCTAGGGGGGTAGTTGTCTAGGGGGTAGTTGTCTAGGGGGTAGTTGTCCTAGAATCTGAAAATCGTATTAAGCCAGGGAAAATTAGATATTTAAACTAAAGTAAAGCCCACTCCCACCGCTCCCGCGCCAACAGTGAATCGGTTCGTTGAATATGTTAATGCGATCACTGTATAAAGTCACTTCCGTATTTTCCACGCTATACACAAAGGTGATATACTACATCAACATGCATTGTTCTTTTATTCACAGATATGATAATGGTCACAGGTGCATTTTTAAAAATTGACTTCGATCTCTTTGTTAGAGATCCAGTGATCCGAGGCTCATTCAGTGATCATGAACAAAAGGTTCATCTTCTATAACCTGAAAGCTTCATAATATAACACGAAGTACATCTTCCTTAACTTCCTATCAAACTGGGAAAAGATATAAATGTCCCCCAAAGTTGTAAAATTATATATCACGGAGATATAATTATGAATTAATCAGTGGCGTATCACGGGCCGCGGAACCGAGAGGGAGGAGGGAGAGCTGGTGTCAAATTCTCTTGCCCCTTTCTCTCTGGGCCTTTCCCCCTAGCTGTTCTTCCTCCTAACATCATGAATAGGCCTAGATTGGGGCGGCGCTCTCCTGATAGCTATGCATATAACTTCTGGTAATTTAGTATATTTTTGTGTTTATTGGGAAAAAGCTTCAATAACCAACAACATGATGTAAATGTGTTAGGACTAATTTCATTTGTTTGTTGTCCCATCGTCCTTTATGTTCAAAACGGACACCATTTAATGAATTGGGCTTTCTTACCTTCCATAAGTATAATAGTGAATGAACTCAACATAGCAGTCATTTCTTAAAAGAAAATTTAAAATTTACAATCTCATTTTACCAGCTCTAACAGATTTTGCTCCTATGATGGTCGATGCGAAGTATGATGGTCGACACTTTCTGCACCGACAAAAAATAACAGTTACAGAGAAATGGGCGCCAGTATAGAAATTGCACATTTTGCAAGCCTATAATATAATTGTGACTTTGAATATAACATTATTTTGGCATATGCACTTTCAGTTAACGGACTCCAGAATGAGTCTGAATAAAATCTTGCTATACTTTTCGTCTGCGAAATGGCAAGGTTTGGATGAAAAACAAGAGATTTAACCACACAAAGATTTAGTTAACATTTCCCATCTTCAAATCTGATCACCCCATACTCAGAATGGAAGAGTCTGTCGGACAGCACCATGTCCACACTTCAATAATTTCTATTGTCAAACTTTTTTTTTGGTTCACACACCTACACTGAAATGATCTCACCTGTACATAACTGCACCAGTCGACATTATTGCGCTACAAGTCGATTTTTCCCATACATCGCCTGGATGTTTCGTTTAGGGGTTTAACATAAGCTGGAAATCAGATTAGATCGAACTTTTATACGACTTCATGAGTATATTCATCTGCCTACATTCGAGTTTATCATTCCGACAGTCTGACAAGAATATACCGGGCAGGGTTAAACGGATTGTGATCAATATCATATGCCTTTAAGAGGAATTTTTATTCTGATGTGCATTAAAATGGATCATAGTATACTGAATTGACTATTATATGCGACTCTATGATGAGCAGCTGCGATATTAAAGTGTTTCATTTTATCAGAAAACAATGGGAAGCAATTTTTTCTAAACTCTTACTTCAAGACCATCAACTTTCTAACGTTCTCCAATAGAATACACCAATCTGAACTTGGAGAGGATGCATAGCTTGCAACCAAAGTCGTGATTGATACATTGGTGGAATCTATTAAGGCGGAAGTACTGTATAATTGAACCCTTTTTTTATCATTGTGTTCTTGTGGATTTTATGGGATTGAAGAAAATATCAAATCAAAATGTGTCAGACAATCATAAAGCGAAGAGCGACCCTGTACTTTTTGGCTACTATTGGTAGCATCGCCTGCATGATCTTGCTTGGGATTGCATTAGGTACGACGAGTTGGGTCAGAGCTTATCTCGTGCGTGACATCACTGTCTTCAATACCTCACAACCTCTAAGAGGGTTCCTCGGTTCGAATCCCATCGATGAGGACGACCCTGGTGCATTCAATGGAGTGTCCTTCTTCGGGCTTTTCTACGGATGCAAGAAATTCAACTATGGACTGGGAGGACGCCAGTATAACTGTTACTCAGGTATGTCCTTTTAAAGTTCTTTCTTCCCGCAGTGATTTGTCATTATTTATAAGATATGATGATTATATTTTACTAATTAGTTTTCTAAATCATATTAATTGGGGGAAGAGAGACCCTTTTCCCTCAAAGAACGTTGAAGTGAAAATGTTAATTCACATAATTAGGCCTATGAAAGCATGTGGATTAAATCCAAAGTGCAGACAATAGCCGTTGCTACATCGGGCAAGCAACTGCAAAACTTTTGTACAAAAATAAAATGTTTTAGAAGTATAAGTCAATTACATCCGTAAATGAGTTTCATCATTTCATTTGTTCGTAATTGCAAAGCATATTCTATCAATCTCCACCAATGCTCAGTTTATTACCCAGTAATTGTCAGTGGCATTGATTTTTTTTTTTTTTTTTTTTTTTTTTTTTTGGGGGGGGGGGGGGGGTATTACAAAGTTTACAATGATTTATGCATTTGCCCCAACCCTAATCCTGAAGATGGATCGATGCGCCTGGTCCTATAGCTGTCATTATGTAGATATACAATGCATTAATATTACTTTGCATGGGCCTAAGTCTTCTAGGATGACTTCTAAGCATGCCCATATTCACCCCCAATGTTTTTTGGCCCATTTTTTTCTTCTAAAAAATTGAATGATTAACGATTAATTGGATGTCTGACTGACTGAATTTCCCCGTATGATTTTCCTAGTTATAACGGTAGTATTTTGAAGATGGTTACAATTAATCAATTTTTTGATAAGGGAAATAATAACAACATGGGAGCTGTGAATGTGAACAACTATTTTCGTCAGTATCAATCGTACAATCCTTTCTAAGTTTCTAACTTTATTTTTCTCCGAAGTAATTGGTATTGACTCGTCTACCTCCCGTCTCTCTTTCTCTCTCGTTCGCTATCCCCCCCCCCCCCCCCCCCGCTCCACCCTGGATCTCCCCCCTCTCTCTCTCTCTCTCTCTCTCTCTCTCTATTTCTCTTTCCCCTCTCACCCTCTCTCTGTTCTCTGTTTAGTAGTAAACAATAATAGTTTATAAGCTGTAATAATCAAGGAATTATAATGTGTAACTATGCTGATTTGAGTATAGTATGTATGTGCATGTGGTATAGCCTGTATTAAATCTTGGTCGAAACTTATATTAAAGGCAGAATATCAATTTCACCTGTGATACAAATATAACCACGTCGCATGCAACCTTTCTTCAAGCAACTACAATTTTTTGTTTGGACTAGCCAAAATAGGCCTATATTCTTTGAAGGACATAAAAATTGAATAATTTAAGATAATATACAGGTTGTATTATTATGCGTAAAGGTCATGAGCAACTCCCATATCGTTCTATTTGTACTGCAATATACCTATCTGTCAAATTTGACTGAGCGTGGGTCAGCGAATCTTTCATTTTCCACTTGACTTATAATTTTCTTTTCTGCCACTCCGTTCTTCGTTTTCCTACCTCATTGCAAATGCACTTCTATTGTAGTCCATGGTATGTTGGCATACACTCGTAATAATACAATCTTTAACAATGGCGCTACTGAAGTGTCAATAGTGGCTTGTGAAACCTTGAGATCATAATGCCCCGAAGGGAAAATAACAAAAAGTCGTCGACGCCTTTTGTATCCATGCTTGAATTGTGGCACCGCAGCATAGAGCGTGACGTCGGTGACAGTCATTTTCTTTTTTTCTTTTTTTTTTTTGAGAGAGAGAGAGAGAGTCAGTGCCAGCCATATACACTGACTGTACGCTAGATGAAAATTATGACTGATTTAATTGTAGATAGAAAAAAGTTTTTTTAAAAGTTGATTGATGATTTGGAAGATGACACTCCCCGGCCCGCAAACTGTCACATATTTTTTAAAAATTATTAATACAGGATACACATAACCATCACAACATCTCAGTGTTTCCCCATTTCGCACGTTTGTGTTAAAAATGTATTTTGTAATGTTTAAGTAATTTTTTTGTTAAAAACACGATAGGTCTGTTTTAACCCGAATACGTTCATGAACCTTTGATAATTTGTATTATTGTGGGTGAGCACATTATGTTTCTTCTGTAAATCTCTGACGAGCAAAAATGAAAATAAAAATAAATTTAAAAAAATAAATAGAAAATGTTCTTACGGAATGTGAGATTGGGTTTAAAAGGGGGAGGCAGCGGGCTCCCTATAAGCCGTTTACCAACCCTAACTTCAATAATTTCCATTCCTCTTCTTTCTTCCAGTCTTCACCGAACACGCTACCGTCTACAACACCGGCATGGTAATAGCGGTCATTGTCTTCCTCATCCCCGCAGCCGTCTTCGCTCTCGTCTCCACGGTCTTCGGCCTGGTCAACATCCTCACCGTCCCAATAGAAACGCTTCATGGACCCATAGGGCTCTACATATGGAATCTATTAGGAGGTAAAGTACTCCTCTGATCCCCTCCTCCCCTCTGTCTCCCCTCCCTCTCTCTCCCCCTCCCTCCCTCTCTTCCTCCTCTACTTCCCCATTTCCCTCTCTCTCTTCCTCTCTTCATCCTTCTATCTCTTCCTCTGTCACCTTCACCTTGCCCTCTTATTTCTTTCTTCTGTCTTTCTCTCTGATTTCTTTATTTCATCTTCATCCCATCTTTGTTAATCTATCTCTCGTGCACTTTGACCCCTCTCTGTGTCTCTTTATTTCATTTTTATAAAAAATTTAAGCTTTCGCCATTCCTTATCTTCGACTCTTATTCTTATTCTCTCTTTCCTTTATAACCACCAGCATTTCTCTCCTTGTCTCTCTGCAGAATATGTTGGTTTGTCTGTCTGTCTGTATCTCTCTGTGTCTGTCTTCCAGTCTCTCTGAATCATTTTCTCTCTCCGCCTTTCCCATCTGTTCTCTCCGTATGCGTCGTCCTTTAACTTTCTTGATGTTGTTTAGCTATTCCCCATTATGTTCTTAAGCTTCAGTTACTTTTAAAATAATACTATTATGGGACGGGACAAACTTTTTATGGTTATACATACGGGTACAAATAGAGAGACAGTCATAACTATACTGAAAATATGGATCTTTTACCGCCAAACGGTCAAAATATGGAATTATGTTTGGATACAGATTTTTCATACAAGTTGTGCCTTTATCATCCTCTCTGCCTTTTACTCTTCAGTACTCTGCACCGCAGTCTCCATCATTCTCTACCTCGTCATCTACATTACTCAAATCCGATTCGAAGTGCTGAGCCAACCGGACCGCGAACCTCCTCACAACTTCAGCACCAGGCGGGTCGACTTCGGGTTCTCTTTCTGGCTCGTGGTCGCGACCTTCATCATCTTCTGCGTCAACATCGTGCTCGTTTTCATGGCTCAGCTGGTCGAGAACCCCAACCTGCTGAGCAGCAAGAAAAAGTCGGTGAACCTAAACGGGAAGGGCGGCGACATCGGACTAGGCATTATGTATTAGCTGACTAAGTGGAGTAGCGTATAGGTCCCCATTGAGGGGGCACGGGTGCCGCGGTGAGAGGGTAGGGGAAGACTATAGTACCGGTTTACTGGGTGAATGAAATGCGAGAGAACAAAATCAAGGCTGTCGAATGAGGAGAGGGTGTTGAAAAAGGGTTGTTCCTGTTTTTCACGTTGCCTATATCCAGCGTCCCTTTCCTTATAATCCTTCGCCATTTGGTGGGCAAGTGCCCCCACCCGTGCCTCCCTATCTATACCACTGGACTTACTGGAAGTGTACCGAACTTTCTGTATGCTTTCCACGTTTGCACTTCTTTTAACATGTTTAACGACCAAAGTTGGCGTTGCTTCAAATGGGATGGGACATCGCACCAAATTTGCCTGCACGTTAACCAAGAATTTAGAAAAAAATAGTTCCTGGCCAGTGTTCTTCAGATTTTATGATAATTTTTGTCAGCAAGTATAGGCTGAAAGAAGTTTGAATTTTCTGTCGAAAAATTCAAATGTGCGCCATCCCATTCATTTTAGATAATCATACCCCATGATTTCGTGGTGTCAGTACAGTTCGTCGTAAGATTGATAAAGATATTATCGGTATATCGAGTAGCCTATGATGGTCTTCATTCCATATGAGGACCCATTCCAGCAGTTGACCTACTTACTTGCTCATCTGTCGTTCCGATAGGAGAATCCATCCATCCATCCATCGAGTAGCCTATATGTATGAACGCACGAATTAATCATTATATAGGAATCATTTAGCGCAAAGTCGCAAAGGAACTCTAAAGTCGTAAAATGACAAATAATGTAACATGATTGCAGTATAGAAGGCAGATGAATATGTTTTGCTTTTTCACACCCCTTAACTTATGCTGCTTAAGCTGTATAATATATTCGTGTTATTTGACATTATATATCTTTTTGTTATAATGATATTATGCATATATAAGACAGTACTAATAGAGCAATGTAAATATAACGAGAATAACGAAGTGTATTATGTCTTAGCCTTATTTTAACTTAGCCAGGATTCTTATTTTATAGTTCAGCCTAAATCTTGTCCATATTCTGTTAGCAGCGTAGGCAATTTGTATTATTCATAATATACATGTAGTTCTTATGGCATTAGATGCTCATCACTTTTGTAAGACTAAATGCGTAACGAATTTTAAAATGTATTCCATGAAAAGGAGGGGGGGGGGGAGACAACAATAATAGATTTCACAACAACACGATGAACTTTCGGATTAAAATGTAATGGTATGTTTACTATCTACTCGGTTGGATGTGGGCTCATGTATATCCAGTTATTGCAATTACGAAAAAATATATAAGAATAAGCCAACTGAGAATGAAATTGCTTTAATCAGCCTGGGTATAAGGATCATGTTCAGAAAATGCTTCCGACATTGTCTCTTTCATAAGGATTTTTTAAAATATTGAGTATATTCTCTTTCTAAATGCTGAAGCTATATGCATTTTTAATTAGACCAAGAGAAATTGTAAATGAATGTCGATTCGAAAATCTTTCTTTCTTTCTTCTTCTTCTTCTTCTTCCAAACTATATTCAAATTAAGCTACACAATGTGAGCAGCAAATTTACGCAGTAAAAATATGCCCATTATACTTCAACCGATATACATGCAGTTTGAATGTTTAATTCTCTTGTCATTTGTAATTATGTAATCATTCATGTATGTAGCCTTTGTCAAGTCTGTCAAGTCTGATTATCACCTTATGATGTATTGGAATCTGTATAACGTACAGCAGTGCTGTAAATAAAGCTATACATATAGTAACCATCAATTTTCACCTACAGTATTTTGTTATGTGCACTTGTGTGTGTGTAATTGGGTTTTTACAGACGTGTATCAATCAGATATGATTATTTACGTCTGGGGACCGACCTTTAACGTCACCATCCGAAAGACGTGACTCAGTTTTGAACCTGGGTCCGCTGAATCAGTTAATAAATTCCACTGTTAGCTGGATTACAGGCGCACGCCACAACACCCACTTGTTCTGATATGAAGCTATTATTACAGACCAAAGAATATTCAACGTATTGCAGTGATGTTCTTATCTAAAATAATTACATTTGCCCAATCTTATTCGTCCCTGTTAAACTTATTATGAACCTTGATACAAACACTTTTGGTTTCACTGTGGAAGAGAACATTTTCAACATGCTTTAAATGCGTGTATATGTGTATATCCTTTTGAAGAGTATACCGCCCCCCCCCCACACACACACAGTGTCTTAAATATAGCGTAGGATTATGTACACTCTAAAATACACTCCAAACTTAGGCACGTACGCCTAAAATTTTACTCAACATTGGGCATTTTTTTAACCCAACAAACATGCATGTTCCCCTTTTTATCCAATATTGAGTAAACTTTTACCCATCATTTTTTTATAGATTTATGAGATGCCTAAATTTCCGTAAATGATTACTAGTATGTTATTCTAAATGCACTGCGGCAACTACTGCGGACCGAACGAAGGAAACCAATAATTATACAACTCATAGAGCATGATTTAATTACTTAGATTGTTATCAGTTCTAATTGTATGCCTTTATCATCTAGTCCGATATATATACATCGCCTCAGGCTATTTTACTTGCCATTAATTACACACCTAAGCAGCTCACCAGACGACTTGCACTCACCAATCGATACATATTACCCCCTTGTATTTTGTTATTGGCCCCTTCTTAAAGGCTTGTTATTTGTTCGCACAAAGCTGCTGAAAATGGAGTTAATACTTTCTGACCGTTGAGCCATGAAAGAAATCTTTAGTCCATGCTTATTGCAATCGATGGATGTCGAGTTGATGTATATAGCAAAAGGGACCTGACTAGTCTTAATGACTGGTATTTAATACTACGGTCGATATGGGAAAATTTGTACGAAACCCTTAAATTTGCAGACTGATTTCATCTATTATTGTCTCAAACGATATTACGCGGTAAAATCCCACGCTTACACTCTGAAAAAAGGATTGATCAAAATAACCAATGTGTTGGTGAATATGTGACGGACCAAAAATATTGGTGAAGATTGACCAATATGATGGTCAATATTACCAAATTGTTGGTTAAAATGTAACAAAATTTTGGTTGATTTTGACCAATTTTTTTGGTCGGACACATATTCACCAACACATTGGTTCTTTTGACCAATCCTTTTTTTAGAGTGTACCATCCAAAAACATAATACAGTATATATGCATATTTTACTCTGCATGTTCGGTCGTGGATTCTTCACGAGTTCCAGGTTTATCTCAATTGTTCAATGTTGATCTCTCAGAATGTTTCAGTGCATGGACATATAGCATTCATATTCCTCTTAATTGAGTTCTAAAGGTGCCCAGTTCAGTGGCGTAGTGTGGGTCTAGTTTTCGGGGGGGGGGCACTCTCACTAGATCAATGATTGGGATGAAGAACTGCATCAGGGACGCAGATTATTTATTGATTGTAAGGAGAACGTTTTTATAGTCATCTCCTTTTCTTCTCTCAATCGTACTCTCTCTCTCTCTCTCTCTCTCTCACACACACACACACCCACACACACACACACCCACTCTGTCTCTCTCTTTCTCTCTCTGTCTCTCTGCCTCTCTCTCTCTCTCTCTCTCTCTTACATTTTTTTGGGGGGGCGGGGGGGGGGGGGTCATTCGTGCCCTCGTAAAGCAGCCATACCACAGAAGGTTCCGATATACTTACATCCAATTACAATCACTATAATTCTATAGTATGGCTCTATGGACAGGGAAGCTTGAGAGGGTGCACTTATCTGCTTATAGGTATTCTATCCCGCTGAGCAATACTTGGAGTGGTATACAAGACACTTCGACTAATTCTCAGATCAAAGGTTATTTCTATAAGTAGCTGATAAAACGAGATAGTCATGTGAATGGTTTCTTGGAATGCAAATGTGCAACCATGTGTGTGTGTGTGCGTGATGGAGAGAGAGAGAGATTAAAAAAAAAAATCGGTAGAGGATGAATTGATAAGGGGAGGAGACAAGTCCAAACAAGACTCAATTACTAATAAATTTTGGGGTTCCTATCTGGAGAAGTGACAATCATTTCAACAAATACGGACAAGAATATTACAGAAAAAATACTTCGAATATTATGTGCGACAATTCTAAAACACCCAAAATAGTGCAAAAGAATTGGTATGCTATCGGATTAATGTATGCAGCACCCACTTGAGTACAAAAACAATTTAATGCAGCTCTTGAGATAATAACTTAACAATTATAGGGAGGGACTATGAACAAACTCGACAATAAAAGAGGACATCGCCCCACCCCTATTGCCACCACCCGGGTCAGATTTGATATAATTAAGTTTGATTTGATTTGATTTGATTCTTCAAATATAAATACATTGAAACATTACAAATGTATACTGAAGTGAAAGGAAAAATATGCAATGACAGGATAATCCATGAAAGTTCAAATTAGCTTATTTCCAATGGGAACCCTACCAGAATTACATAGCCTACTGCATCATTTTATGTAGTTATCTTGTATATAGTCGGAGCATTTGTAAGTAAATTATTTTCACAAAGGGGTCTATAAAATACAAGCCGAGCTTTTCAATAGACTCCTCCATTCGGAATCGGAGGGGGGGGGCGGATGACCCCCCCCCCCCCACACACACACATACTTTTTGAGTAGACACGTTTCATAAGATCTCGGAAAAAGTTCGAAAATTGTTATTATACAAGTGAAATCAAATCAGCCCCCACTTTCAAAACGCTCCGCTGCCCCTGTACATCTGTCTATTATGTGTAACTATATATATTTCTTCTCCCCATTTTCCTTGTTAGGTAAACACTTCTTAATGTAATTATGATATTAAAATGTCATATGTGTCATGTTTTATTTGTTATGTAACAAAAATATATTTGTTGAAACTTAACAAACCTTGAAACCTTGAATACTGTGAAACAAGTTAACCATCATTATTTTTTCCTCATATTTGTTTTATTCATTCCAATTTCAGTGTACCAGGAATATGAAGACGAATTCAACAAAAGCTACGTGATCGTGTCCCTGGTCTTCATGCTACCCACCGTGATCTTCGCCGGAGTATCCCTGATCTTCGGCGTCATCAACGTCCGAATGGTACCCATAGAAACCCTCCATGGACGGCCGGGACTCTTTCTATGGAATGGCATAGGATGTAAGTCAGGGGATGATCCAGGGGAGGCTCAATATACCGAGAACATTATGACGAGCAAAAAAAAGAAAGAAAATCAAAACAAAATAAAACAAAGAGAGAGAGAGAGAGGTCAATTACCTGAAAAAAGGGAGGCACATTCTTGGCTTTGTATATGCCACTTGAGTTTCAACACAGGGTACACAGGACGATTGCGCACCCCCCCCCCCAAAAAAAAAAAAAAAACAACAAAACAACAACAACAACAAAATAAATAAATAACAAGCAAACAAACAAAACAAAACAAAATAAAACAAAACAAACACACAAAAAACTAAAATAGATAAATAAATTTTAAAAAATCCGCCAGTGATGTAAGTTCAAATGTTGACTGAATACTTATAAATAAATGGACAGACGATGATAAATGTGGTATTTAAGTATATTATCCGAGGGACTATAGACAAAATGATGAATGAATAAATGAATTACGGTACCCCATTACCTACGGCAAATATAGCTAAACCGTACTAATCTCGAATCGGGATTTCGGGCATCCAATTTACTAGCTTTTTTCAAATCGAGGAAGATGGAATGGAGGGGGGGGGGGGGGGAACCCGATCTAACGTGGCAACAAATTGATAGGTTCACATTATTGTCGACAAATTATTGAATGTGAAGACAAAATCTGTTGAAAATCACGAGGGTGGGGTGCCCCTTGCATGCTCATCTCCTTTGGCCAGGCTAGTTGTTCCAGGGTTATAGAATAATAATGCTCTGTCAACTAAGATAGACATCCCCCTCTTTCAAGTTTACAATATCTCTCCTGATTTCATTTTACATTCTCAAAATCATGTGTCCATTTTTGTCCTTTCTTCCTTCCTATATCATACCAATGCCTGTTTTCATCGTTCTAACCCCACTGGCGTCTTCTAGAGTTCACATGGTTCATTATCATGGGTTATAATTCTGATTTCATGATTATCATTATACTCATCACTTTCATTCTTCCTCTTCGTTACAACTCTATCCCCCTTCTGAAAAAAAAGTGACATAGATTCCCCAACATCGTTTCTTTACTTTTCTCTTTCAGTGCTTTCCGGCGTCATTTCCACGAGTATCTACGCTGTCCTCAACTCGAAAGAATTGAAATACCAAGCCCTGAGCCAAAAAGACCGCGATGATTCGTTCTACATCTATCGGGTCAACCTGGGTTATTCCTACTGGTTTCTGGTGGTTTGTGACGTCCTCTTCCTCCTCAATCTCGTCCTCGTTTACATAACCCAGCTCATTGACGAGCCGCCAAAGTGTCCCACCATACGAAGTGGCACTGCCGACATCGACCAAGAACCACCGACCGAACTCAAAGAGGGGATCATGTTTTAGTGCGTGTCCGAAGAACTACCCCGGACGATCACCCATGAGGCCCTAGTTGACAACTTGTTTTTGGACAATTAACCCCGGAGCAACTAACCCCTGACACAAATATCCCTGAGCGTAGTCATTCCCTGGACAACTACCCCGGGTCTGTCACCTCTTAGGACAATTACTCTTCCTCCCGTTGTCCAGGTTGGAGTTGTCCTATTATAAGAAAGTGATTGTCCTATAGGGTGCATGTCCGGATGGTATTGATCAAACTGGATGTTTAAAAGAGGGTATTTATTTTCTGCGAGTGAGTTACTTATCGATCCTATCCTACAGATTAGTAGTCCCGGGATCGGACAATTCGTTTTCCGGAGGAAGGAGGGGGAGGGGGATAATTAGTGTCACATGAGACGTTTTGTCCTGGAAAGTTGTCCGGGGTAGGTATCCTAGAGATTATAGTTCCCCGTGGTATTTTTAGTGAATGGTAGGCATGGTGGGTAGTTTTCCGGGTGCAAGTACAGGGGTACTTGTGGTAACTTTGAATAGGGGTGCTCTTCAGTGATACTTGGAAAATGTCAAAAATATAGTAAAGAGCTCGCAATCAATACAGGATATGTTTTTCATAGTTATATTCATCAATAGATATGAAGGCCTTATTGGAAAATCGCACCTGCAGAAAAGCCGGTCCTGCAGATTACAAAAAGAAGATGTATATCCGTGCAATCATCATAAGGATGAATATATTCAATCATGGACTAAAAACAGTAATGATGTATATATTGTACTTGTATTCTACCCTACTCAGTTTATGACATGCTTTGTATACATGGTATAAAGACAATCGTGAACTCGTCCTGGAATTCGTCATTGATAACATCGTGTTCATTGGAAACTTGAATAGCATATTACGCATTTGCCGAAAGCCCGTCATTTAAATTGCCTAAGATCCATTTTGCATAAAAGGGTGCGTTTTAGTAAAGTAATGTAATCTAATACGCCAATCATGCTTTTTACCAGTCAGAATGGCGTATCTAGCACTTGCATTTTATTTTATTTTTTAATTTTTATTTGCGTTTAAAAGCAACTATTTATGCAAGAGCGGTATAGTTTAAGTAGAGGCCCGTAGTTTTAGTTTTAGGCCATATAGTTTTAGTAGGGGTCTCCCACAGAGAGAAAAAAAAGTGTAATAAAATGGAAATCATAATAGAGGAAATGGATGCCAGATGGTAACTGCTCTTTAGAAAGAAATTTTAGATATTGCACCTCCATTAAAAAGTATCATAAGCACATTTGACGATTTATCTATCAGAATTATAAGACTACATGTATATCGTGCTTCTTCAACAATCGTTGATTGCTGTAAATATAGTTATCTCTTTTTAAAAATATATAATACGGAAAACATACTCTGTAATACATGTATGAAATCTTCGATGTTGATGACCAGGCGAAGTGCTGAAAATTAATTTTAAATGTTATGTGAGCCAATATCAAATAGATTCATTTCCACAAGGAGTTTCTTTGAAATTACTCCTCTATATAGTATCGGTATTCACAATGCGGTTATAAGCATAGAATTTGTATTGTGACTGATAACTGACTTACATTCACGACCATGACAAAATGGGGTCGCTAAGCTATTTTTATGGGGAGGGGGGGGGGGGGGATGGGAACAAAATTTTCCCAACAAGATTACCGAAAAGTAAAGTAAATAACTATTTAAAAAAAAATAAAGAAGGATACAAAGTATGTTTTTCTTTGATTTTCCGACAAGGCTTAGATTTCTTTGAACAGACGTTTTGAAGGGTAGGGGATGTCACCCTTACCCGCTCGTCTAAATGTTATATATTACCACGATTACTTAGGATAGATTTTAAAGTGTTAGAATGAATCTTCTTGCCAGGTGGAGGAAAATAATAGATTAGCTGTGATGTTATTTGTCAGAGGCACTATTCAACATATGAGAATGAACACGATTTTTTTTTCTCAAACGATTAATTCATTTTGGTAATTTTGCATTTACGAGACACAGAGAGAGAGAGAGAGAGGGAGAGAGAGAGAGAGAGAGAGAGAGAGAGAGAGAGAGAGCGACAGAGAGATGGGGGGGGGGGGGAGTAAAACGACAATTTTTGTGAAAGAAACGCCTTTCAAGTTTTCTCAAGTAGTTTAAGATAATATATTACAGTATATTATATTGACGAACATTTTAGCTTTCTTTCTTCTATTTTTTTTTTTTTTAACTCTTTAGCGTTGTCATTTCTTCTTTCCGTTTTGTCATCAAAACGAGTACACGCATTTATGTTTATGTTTCATACGAAATAAATGGGTTACTCAGATGGAATAATACTGACTTTTCTGTTTCTGTGATGTTGAAACAATCGAGTTATGATAAATCATAGTGGAGAGAGGACCAGAGATAGTGATAGAGAGAGAGAGAGAGAGAGAGAGAGAGAGAGAGAGAGAGGGAGGGAAGGGGAGGGGGGGGGGGGGGGAGAGAGAGAGAGAGAGAGAGGGAGGGAAGGGGGAGAGGGGGAGAAAGATAGATAAGTATACTATTGTAAAGTGTGAACATTTATATATTCATTCAATAATTCTTCATTTAGAGAAAGAGAGAGAGGCCAATACAGTTATATATCACAACCAAAGAATGAAAATTTCAAGAACAGACAATTTTTTTTGGAGGTTTATTACCATTCACACAACAATAATAAAAATATGTCTATATGATATTAAGAGTTGTACAAGCCTGTGATTGGAATATGATCAACAAATATATCACTGTTATACCTGTCATAGTGAGGTTACTCTTTTATACACCACATGCTCTACCTATACAATATTCCTCTGAAATTCATTGGCACGTGTTAAATACATGCAAAATATCCACTCAAGAGCACTTCATTTTTGTTACTGACATATTTTGAATACAGGTTAAATCAACCTTCCTGAGTCATATTTTTACCCCTTCTTATAGACCAGTTTACTAATGTAGTAGTTATGGATGGGTATAAAATATTTGATTAAGCTATCAAAATGACGGCAACTTCACATGAAATCCATCTTCTATACATTTACTTGTTGCTATGTCAGAAAATCCTCTGTCAGCTTTCAGGTAGCCAAGAGCACCTTTTATTTCTAAAGTATGCAAAATTTTTGAATACACTGGAAAACTGGACTATTGAGGGGCTGTCAATTGCATAACTACTCTCCATTTGATACACATGTATAATGACATTTCAAATATCTAAATATCATACAGCAAATTTGACTTCTGAAAAAAGAAGAGTTGAGAATTAATAACCAGGGTTCCCAGAATTTTATGAAAAAAAAAATTCCCTGATTTTTCCTTGGATTTTATGTGATGGAGTTTCAAAACTCCAAGGCATTTTAAATAATAAAAAAGCCATCAAAGCCAAATCATCTAGTGGATATGCTGTATGGACACAAGACAAAATATAAGAGACTGCTTACTTACTTCTGGGGCCAATGAAATTTCCTGATTTTTCCTGATTTAAGTAGATTTTTCTAAAATTGTCTTGTAATGAAGAAAATAAATTTAATAAATACTACAAAGTATATTGTAGGTCTCCCTCTACCAACAACTTCCAATACACAAGTACTTATCAAATGTTCTTGCAATACATACTTTGTTTTCACATGTTTTGCAATATAGCACAAGGCATTACCAAATCCGATCCAGAATAAACTATAAGCCAAGCGCTTTTTGAGATTTGTGGGGTGCTATAATTCTGGGTTTGCATGTTTGCACGAAGCAAAACCGTTAAAGTGTACCAATCACCTAAAAAAAAAAAAATTTGGTACAACCTAAAAACTCTTTAACTGGCCTTCTATTGGTTAACAGATAAAAAGAATGAAGAAATTGAAGGAAAACATAAAACAACCTTGTGCGGAACCCAACTCCGAGTTCGGTTCTGAGCGGGCCCTTACTCTGTTCGAGCACGTTGACTAGTCTCCTCACAAGTTGCTGTATTGTGTGTGTTGGGAGTAGTTTGCAGACACAAACCCTGGTCAGTCATAAAAGAATGTCTGCACTATAAGGCTACCATAGGCCATGTACTATAGCTGCTCCTGACATGAACAGTAGGCAGCTGGGTTAGGCTTCTCTTAAGACAATGATTTTCTGATGAAGTGTCAGATTAGGGTCTGTGCTTGCAGACTATATTGGGAGTGTATTTCAACTTGGAATATCTCTTTACAAAATCAACATTTGAAGCTCATATTTTGAATATAGTATATCGAAATAGAACCCCTAATATACAGAGCAAAATATTTTTCGGTGATTTGTACACTAAGGGACTAACCCTTACCATAGAACCTATTACGTGTCACAGGCTCACAGCAAAAATGAGTATAGGGTGTACGAGTTTTTAAAGAATTTAACATCATTTCTTCTTTCACTGGTTTAAGTCGACTGAAGAAACAAACATTGAAGTGCCACAGTCAACATTTGTCACATGTACCATATACTCCTAAAATGTGGCAGTCTCAGGTTTCGATCCATAGCAAATTAAGAGTTGATACAAAAGCAAGGCTATTGTAATTTGAACTTTGTTGCAGCAGCCATCGAAACTGGATAAATCATTGCCAGAAAGACTGGTTCAATTCTATTTCATGTTATCACAAAGCATATATTGTATTACTTTTCTTTGTCACTGGTGTGTGAGTCACTGATTCCGACAGTACAAGTGGTACACACAACACACCCACTATCAACTAAAACTTAATATCCTGAAGCATAAAAAATGATGCTTATTCAAAATTGACATAATTCTCTACAATCTTCATACAAGGACATAATTTACTATTTACAGGAGTAGGTTACACATATTGCATATTTTTTACTTTTTAAAATATTCAAAATAATCTTTTGTACAATATATTGACAGTGTGAGAGAAGAGATAAAGAGAGAGAAAGAATGTGAGTGAGAGGAATTGAACTCACTGACAAACATAATTCATATCAAAATCTTGAGGTCAACATACAATAATTAAAAGAATTGATAATTGTGTTCCATAATAAAAATCTGCAAAAAATAACAAACAATCAAATAAATAAAACCTATTCAAACAAGTTATCATGATTCAGATGCGAATGCGAGTTTACCCATACATGGTTTAGAAAATTTAAACAAACATTAATGAAACTCTTGATATATAGAGCCATATCTTTCATGGTGTTCTAGGACAATTGATAAATTGTTCCATTCATTCATAAAAATACATTAGATGATCACAAAATTTGAAAAGACACACACAGCAGAGCAATTAAAATGACAGAAATAATACTCTAATGAGTCTGAGTTCTCTTCTATCCCAATTAGATAAGAAAACATATTTACTCATTTCTATGAAAATCTTAAAACTTTTCATACTCTAATGGTTGGTTGTTTAGGAAACAAATGTGTTGCATCAGTGGCATAATTCAACACCAACCCCTTTACACAGATGTCCAAAATCTTTATAGAAATCTTAATTTAAATATTCATTAAAAATCTTCCACATGTCTCTTTATGAAGATGTCCTACAAATATTGATTGAGTGAATTGGAGAAAAAAAAGAAAGATTTACAATCGGTCACCTTGATAATAAATAGTTGCCATTGCTTTGAAAGGATCAAGGAACCACCTCGAAAACCTTCCATAAATTTAATACTTGTTACTACACGAGGGATGTCCAAGCACTGCCCAGAAAAAGCAGTTGTGATGTTGCATTTTTCAAAAACCTGTGATGCTGTTAAATGCAAGTATGCCTCGTTACCCCACTATGCCAAAGAAAATTTTAGAAAACCAAACTAGCAAATTTTCTTCATCGCTTGGCATACACAGAACAGGTATATGCAAAATGGACATGCTAGTAAAAGTATAACCCTAGTGATAAGATAAAGCCCTGTACTGATAACAATTTTCTGAAATTGATTATTTCTAAATTTAAAAAAAGATCTTTCCAAATTAAAAAAAAAAAAGAACAAAACTATTTGAAAACTTCCCCAAACAACAACATGCAGCTTTGAACATCAAAATTACTCATGAAACAAATCCATAATCATAATTTATATTCACATTAAAAAAAAAAAGAATCAAGGCGTATGAATATTGGGATAGGGGAGACAAAGATTTTTTTTTTAAAATCCACATTTTCTCTCAAAATATTGCAAAAACATTTTTAGAATTTGACTAGTTTTCCTCAAACATATCAAAAGATTTACATGTACTACAAATTTCTAAAAGAAGTAAATCATCAAGTGTGTCTAACTTTAAGACATCATCGCAAGCCCTAGATTTGCAGCCGTATGAGCAGTATTGGTTTGGCAGATGAATGCATATGCAAATTTTAAAATTGTTCCTATTAAAAAAAACATGACAGAAGGGTAAATAAAATGTCACTACTTAATAATGACATAAAAGGTTGTAAACTGAACTTGCCTTAGCCCTATGCTAACAGGGGTCTGATGGACATGCCCAACCTTCCCAGCTTTACATCCAGACTAGTCAAGATCCCCCAAATTTGGAAATTCCAAACAGGGAGCTCATACACACAGAGTCTAAAAATATCAAGCAGACTCAACTCAGGACATAAGGGTGGATATTCAAGATTTTTGAAAATAAAATCTACTTTTACCCGTATAACCTTTCACTGATCTTTAGCTGATATACAATTGGTAGAAAAATATATATGATGGGATAAAAACATGGGTGGGACAAAAATACAGCTAAAGCTTGCGTATCGGAAACAAAAAAGTTTAGATCACACACATTGTTTTGCACAAATGCAGCACCCCAGGGATCCAATGATACATCCTCTTTTGTACTCCTGCTTTGAACAAGAGAGGGCTCCTGATGACTTAACACATAGCTGGTTGAGAGAGATAGTTATGTCATCAGAAGTTGCTCTTGACTGGTCAGTCATTTCATGGAGCTCCAAATAGTTCCCTCCCATAAAGATCAAATGCGGGAGGGAATTATTCGGAGCTCCATGACTTAACATATAACTGTGTTTGTGTACTCATGTATGTATCACAACTATCTCTCTAAATACGCTATGACTCGACACAGATCAGAAGAGGGACTGCGAGCGCATCTTCAGTCTGCTCTTCTCCGTCCATGATTTTGACTTTGCCCTGAAGTAGCGGAGGTCATCAAGGTGGTTATCGTGGTTCATTGGGGTGTATGAACGAGGTTCGCAAAACTCCTGGAAAATTAAAGTTACACATGTCACATTAGGCCAAGCAAAAATATTTGTTATTCTCCATCCTCCACCCGCTCCCTACTGACTGCCCTCTTCCTTCTGTAAAAATTCAAATATTTCTTGACAGACACAAGCACCAGCTACCAAAGGTAAAACAATGATTGCAAGTACTACACAGTATATACATGAAAAGAGTTTTCAAATATCAACAAATGAATATGATAAAAAATGCTCAATCTTTTACGACAGTGTTCATGACTTTATCGCAGTTACCGTCTATGACAGTCCAATGAACAATAATATGAACTTTGAAAAATAGAGTATCGAAATACATGTATTTGCCCATAAAATTCCTTGTCTAGACTACAAAATATTGAAGGGTTTGAACTTATCACTAACTGATTGTCTATAAAAATAATTCTAATATCTACATCTTCTGTCATTTGATCAATTTACATAAACCATTGGCCAAAATGTTTTCAGAGTGGTATCAGAGTATGGCATTTTGCCCTTTCCCTCTGGCTAACAAGTTGGTTAAGAGATTCCCATCAGGGGAACTATAACTTACTGTGCTGTATTCAAAGAAAGCCTTGTATCCCTCATTGAGAAGATAAAGCTCGGGGTAATAGAGAGCTGGGTAGTTCTCGAGGTTTGCCGACCGGTCCTGCGTTCGTAGGAGGCGGAGCATCTTGGGTCCTCGCTGAGACGAGAACTCGCAGTGGAAGACGAAGATTCTTCTCCCGTTGTTAGGCAGTGGCGGTAAGGGGTTCTCTAGGAACATCCGCTTCAGTTCATCCTCTTGGTAGATGTTTATTGCACCCTGAAAGAATTTGAATTTAAAGCTCATGTACAGTATTGGTAGCAAAAAGGAAATTGGAGAGAAACATGTTAAATATGTGAGCAGGCACCACAAAACCACCAAAATGTCGCCAGGTATGAATTTTTAGTTAAGGTATGATTCTGAAAGAGGAGATTCTCAGCTTTAAAATGATATATAACTCATTAGCATTGGATGTTCCTAACTCACTGTACAAAAAGTAGAATGCACAGTCCCTCAGAATGTTACTTCTGGGAAATAAGGGTTTAAAGTTTGCAGTCTATTGAAGCACTCTGACTTGCAAGGTGTTATGCTAATGTGACAAAAGGAGGATTAAAACTCATGGAAAATTTCTATGAAGGGATTATCAGATTGTCCTAAAACTGGGCATACTAATTAGGCATATCCTGTTCATCATAGTGCAGAAGTATTAATGCAAGAACTTACTCTGTTTAAAATTTATGGGAGATCAAAATGAGCGAGTATTCAGGGTCGTAAAAAAGATAAGTAATACAACAAAATCCAGAGAGGACACATATAAGTCTAATAAATAACTGCCAAAAATACCACTTATAGATTGTTTGGTGCATCCAAATTTTTAGATTACTTAGAAAAAAAATATACTCTTTCCGGAAACACCCAAAACTAAAATTTGACCATGCCAACCAAAAACACATTGATTGAGCTCTAACTGACAATCACACAGTACGACTCTTTGGTGGTTTTGTGGTGCCTGGTCGCATATAGTCTCATGTTGTTTTCCTTGTATCAAAAGATGTCTGTAAGAGATCATTTGGTATTCCATCTATGATTTCTGGTGAATTTCAGTGTAAATGTCTGTAAGGAATGCTCGATCACTGCCATTATGCTGGGACCCTTCCACCCCGACGGCTCCCCGCACAGCAATCTTGGGGCTTCGCATAGAGACAGCATGTGTATCAATGTGTGTAGCTACTCATTGGTTTTACACGTGTGTGTACAGTTTATAGCACATGCTGCCTTTGTTGGGATTTTACGTGCCTGTCCCAGCACATAAATTAGTTTTTGCCTCTTATTTGTTTAATATTAAACTTTAGGAGGCGAAATCTTCAGTGTTTTAGTATTGCTAGTATCTTGCTATCTATCAACAAAAATTGAAGAAATCTGACAAACAGTTTTTGAGGGCTTACCAAAACTCTACATGACCTTTAACCCTTTTGCGACATCACTCCACATTTTGTGGTTTGGCTCAATAACTTTTGATTCAGATCCCTAAAAATATACCAGATAGATGAGCAGAAAGAGCAAAAATTTCTGCACACAATGTATCCATTTTTGTTGCATGACCATACTGCATTTGTTTTGATGCCAGGAATTTTAAAAAGAACAAGTTTTAAAATCCTTAAATTGGCAACACATTGAGAGGTTCAAAATCACTGTTTCTTATCAAAATTGGCGATTTTTCCAACTTTTCGACGAAATTACTAACCATGTATATTGTTTCAAAGACATTTCAGCTTATTAGAAGCATGTAGCACTATAAGAAAAATATTATTGTTGCCAATTTGCAGATCAAAATGTGATCAATTTAGCCCTTAAATAATTCCTGTCCTGAATGGGTTAAGTACTAGTTTATTCCACCACAGTAAAAAAAAAACAAAAAAACTCAATAGCAGGGTTCCCATCATTCATGAAAACAAAATTGATTGATTTCTTCTTTTTTTTTTACTGATTTTTCACTGATGGAGTATCAAATTTCCAGGACAATTATGGTGGCATTTTAATCATTTAGAATTTGAATTCAGAAGCTAGACTAAACTTTGACCTCAGAAAGGGACACATTACATATCGTTATCAACAGACTGAAACACCTTTCTTCTCTCACCTTGATGTGTCCCCCCTTGAATTCGTAGGGATATCTACAGTCGATAATGTGACATTCAGCAATCTCCTGACTGTACTCTGACCGTAGTATTTTGCACATGGTCTCTGGACTAATGCACTTCAGATCCTTCTGCTTGCCTGCAACAACAGGGAGACAGCATGCCTGCAACAACAAGATATGAAAGAAATAACCATGAACTAATTAAGTTTGCAAAACACCAGTGGCGAAAATAAGAAATGAGTGGATTGGACAGAGGCTATAGAGGACCAATCACACAAAAATATTTTGCCCTGTATGGTTGGGTTTCCAGGTCACTACCATATATTCAAAATGTCAGTTGAAATACATAACTTCTGTCAAGACATATCGCAAGTTTACGTACTTTGTACATGGAGGTGAAAGTGACTAGAGTGTAGACAAGTCAATATATCTGTGGATGAACGTGCCTTGGTTTGATTTCATTTTTTCTCCTTATGCTCTCAAATCCTTTACCATCTGAATGTTGGCAGGTGTGAAAATCTTTGGTTTCTTGATTTTGAAATTTCATCTATTTTTTTTTTTTTTAAATAGAAAATGTAGGTAAAAGAAATAATTAAACAAAAATGACTGACATCAAATCCTACTTCACTCTTCTTGCTTGATTTATCCAGAATTTTCTCTTATTCATTGATACTGCTTTGTTTCATGTCATTATCCATGAAAAATATAATACCTTTGTGCGATCTCCCGTCAGGTCATTCTGACCGCCCTCTATTGACAAGGCCTGGTCAATCCTCCTGAAGTATGGATCATTGGGTGACAGCATGGAGAGCGATCGACCCAGACACATCCTGTTTTTAGGCGATGTCTAAAAAGAGACCAATCAACAAAACAAAACAGAAGCATTTGATTGAGTCATGATGAAGTCATATAAAGTTTGGTTGACAGAGAATCAATTTGTTTGACGTATTTAAGTGGAATGGGGACCCATAAACATGTTGATAGAAAATGCTTTTCTAGTGCTTTTTTTCCTTCAATACTTGCAGACACTTTTAATTCTCTCCAACAGACATAAACAACAAGCTATGAGACATTTAACTGATCTCTGAAGTCCTATAAAACTCTGGTCGACAATGAAATGGATAAAGATATAACAAAAACATGTTGTGAAGTGCCTCTGTTGTGCTTAAGTTGACACATTTTGGGATGATATCATTGGGACTTGCTATCCTCATTAACCAGACTTTCAATCTGTGAATACCTGTAACTAAAAATTGAAGCCTTACAAAATTTGGCTGACATACGCAATGGATGAATATTACCAAGAAATGTAAAAAAGACCCAAAGTCATGTTGAGAGATGTTTGGCTGTGCTGGATTAAAGTAATTTCAGGTCACATGTGAGATCTACTGAACAAGAAAGACAGATAACAAATCTAATTGACCTATGAATAGCTGAAATTGTGAAATATATTGAAAATATCATTGATTACATTCAGAACTCATAAGGACCCACAGACACAGCTTGAGAGATGTTTGGCTGCGCTGGATTAAAGTAATTTTAGGTCACATTTGAGGAGATCTACTGAAACAAGTTAGGTGGATAACACATCTGATTGAGCTGAAATTGTCAAATATATTGAATTATTATTTATATGAAGGGTTTCAGGCGACTAGAAAAATTGGCGTTTCTCATGGTTTGCACAAAAGTTCCCGGATGACCGTGCAATATATTTCCATATCTCATGGTTTGGGGTTCGTGTGATGCGTTAAAAGGTGAATATGCGTTTAAATATGCAAAGGTTAAGACAATGGATGTTACATGCTCGCATCCCTTCCAAGATCCTTGGGTAAGGACAAAATGTTTTTCTACCTGTGTTTTATGGTGAAGTCAATACAAAAACATAAGGATATGTAATGGTGAAAATTGAGAAACTAGGTTATCATACAATCAGTGATAATAATATTGAATGGCTTTTCTTTCGTGGGACACAAGAGTGAAAATATTTCACTTGTCGTGGCGACTCATAAAATATGCTCATAGCTCGTGCAATATACCCTTGTATCCTTTTAAAGGCCATTCAATATTATATTTATAAATATCATTTATTATATTTAGAAATCATAAGGACCAACAGACAGCTTGAGAGATGTTTGTGCTACCAATTTTAGTAATGGCCAAGGACTATTGACAGTACCTGGCAGTTTAAACAGGAAATAAAGGAAAATAAAAGGGCAATCCAACATTTGTATGAAAAAAGAAAAATAAGAGAAACAGGACGGTAAATGTTTGAAAGAAATCAGACAAAAAGAAAGTTATGGATGTTTAAAAAGTGAGATCACTACATCTATGAGAATCTCAATTTGGCAATTTGGTGAATCAATTATGACATATTCATGGTCAACTCTTCCATTTGTAGTACACCAAAATATCATTAAAATCTGGGGTTTTTTCCTGAGCGCCTTTTCTTTCGGGGCAGTACTCAAAATATATGTGACCCGGCACCACAATACCAACAAAAAGTCGCAAAAAATAATTTTCTGATTTTATCATATTTGGATAGAACAAAGAACAAAGTCTCAGCTTTAAAATAGAGCTTGTAAGAAAGGTTTGCTGGTATTAAATAGGGAGGAAATGAGCTCTAAATTTGAGGCCTATTCAAGCGTGCGGAGTAAGAAAACAAGAGAGAAAATCAATGGAGAGTGAATCAAAAGGCCATAGCACCCACTATGAATGAATTGTCGGATTAGGTTGATATTTCGTAGGAGTGTTAAAGATAGTTTATTCATTCCATTGCCAAGACTTCAAATTGTGAACTTTAGTTGTTCGAAAGTTATTATGATGCAAATGAGAGTGTTCTAATGGGAGATTAAGCGCACCTCAGTGGCCTGACACCTGCACTAGACAATGGGTGATTTCACGCTCGGTGTTGGTGTTTGGGGTTAGTGTTTATTTTGCCGCGAAATCATGATCTAACACCGACTATGAAATGAGAAAAAAATCAGTCGGTGTTAGGTGTTGACCTCTGATTTTCTGACGTAGTTCCGGTTGCCGGTGTTTAATTTTTGTCAAATGTTGTCTGCTGAACCGAGCTCGGCAGTCGGTGTTTAATTTCATGTACAAAATTCCGTTCACTAACACTATACCCTAGGGATTACGAAATTTTCATTTCACGATCGGTGTTGGTGTTGGTGTTACTACTTGAATGCTAGATATGGGAAATTTTGGTGATCAGCCGTGAGAAATAAAGTCAGTAGGCATCAGTTCGAAGTGTAATTTTACACGTGCTATGAGGTAGTATGTTAATATAGGTCTGAAATTAAATCTAGGCCAAGATTTAGTCTAACGTTCGATCTAGAGCACACGGAAAGGAAATACCTTTGCTTTTTAAAGGGGCGGAAGGAGTGAATACAAAATCCTACCTAATTTTTTTTCCAGATAGATTTGATAAATATGATGTTAAATATTCTGTAGTTAAAGACCCAGAGAATCCACATTATTAACTAGGATGAGCTCTAAATCAACAATCACAATACACAAAAAAGTAATGAAACTTCATGGCTGATCTGAGCCGATGCCCAAAATTTGGCCGTTTGCCATGTACGCGCTGGGCCGTCCGATCCGGCGTCTAGCTGCATTAGCTACCGCAGTATTTTCTGCTGCAAGTGAGAAACTCAAGAGAAATTAATCTAAACTTACTGTTCCTGTCAATACTATCCATTTCTGTGAGGTTTCTTGCCGGTTTCTAGAACAAATAAGGATTGCTTTTAGAATTACTGGACTACTCGTGCAATTTTACGATATTCTAGACTAATAATTCAGTAGTTAAAAACAATTTTTTCTTCTTCGTTGAGAACTGTGCTGACGCCATTACCAGTGTTAAGCTATCGATGCACTTTGTTAGGATATCGGTATCGGCTCCTTAATCTGAACAGCGGTGTTGGAGCTCGATTTTAGGAGAATTTTTGCTCTAAACACCAACACCAAACACCAACACCGAGCGTGAAATCACCCAATGCCTATTCACTCCTTTGGGATGTCTTTCTTTGTTCCCTGTTACATGATACTGGTTTGTTACCTGTGTAGTCCTTTTGTTATCATACACTGAACTTGTAATTTAGCCTATAATCTTTCAGAAAAACCAAAAATCCCAAAATAAAATTTTCCAACCCAAATTTCCATTTCAGCTGTTTACACAAAATCACGGGTTGCGACTTTTTGGTGGTTTTGTGGTGCCGGGTCACATGTAGTAGATAGCATATTGTTATAGGTCCTCCAAAAAGGAGAAGATCCTACTGAGCTATACACATTTGGAAAAATTAAGTTTACTCATTTTATGTGTGGGAGCGAATGGGACAGTTGACCGCCGCTCCAACAGTGACCATACTGATATGGCATATTTAAAATTCTTGTATGTATAGTGCTTAAAACTTTTTAAAAATCATAAATTTCTTGATTATCCTATTTTGTTTGAACTTTCACCAATCTGCTTCTCTGATTTTTCTGCTTTCACACAAATCAAACTATTACAAAGGGTTGGATTGCCCTTTTCACTTCTTATTTTGAAGATATAATTTCCCAAACCTGTTTGCTTGAAAATACACATATTTCACAGGGATATCATTTTGGTTGATTGAAATGCTGACCTGATAACAAAAAAAAAAAAGACTTCGCCTCCATTATATGTCTTAATTTTCATCTCTTGGCTTTGTTTTGCCACTCCAAAAGAAAAGAAAAATTCAGACCCAATACTATTAAAAAAATCTTTTATCAAAAGAAAAAAAAAAGAAGAGCTCCTCACCTTGTCTGCCTCTTTGCTGGTGACCTGCGGACTGGCAACAGACGAACTCCGAGGGCGCTTGTTCTGAATGGGACTGGGTGTGTCCTGAGGGCGCTCACTGCGCTTGAGGAATGATGAGTTTCGCCTGGTCAGAACAGGGTGACTAGGAACCTTAAAGTCGATACCCTTCCTGCACCTCGGCCCTCCAGAGGGCGTTGTTCGGAGGGTGTTGCAGTCTATGCCGCAATGGGGAACTGAGTTGGGCCGGAGCAAATAGAATGAAATGATGTCAAACTTTGAAACACTCTAATTCAACATATCAGCTTTAGTTTGGTTTCATATACACTGATTAATAGAAGCTTTAACCCTAAAAAGACTGGGCTATTTCAAAGGTTTTGAAGACTAGGGGGGGGGGGGGGGGGGGGCATGATCTTGGCTATACAATGTCTGATTGTTACCAAATTTGTGCGCTTAGTTTATGATGTAACATACAAGAATGCATAGTTAAATTCATACAAATTACCATATTTTTAAAATTAATGCGAATATGGTAATTTTCACATATTTTATTGAATTTTTCAGATTGTTTTGTCAATATGGACCTCCAATGCTCTCCCAATTTTTAAATATAATAAAAGAAGGAAGTTATTTAGCATGTCTAAACAACATTAATTTATGCAAATTACATGCATAAATTAATAAATCAATCTTCAAAACTCTGAGAGTAATCGCAAAATTTCGGGGGGGGGGGGGGGGGGGTGGGCAGCATATGATCCCCCCCCGGTCCTTTTAGGTTTAAATTGGCTTCATATACACTGAGTAACTGAAGCTTTTAATTGGTTTCATTTATACTGAAGCATAGCTGAATTCAATGAAAGCAAAAACTTGGACCCAGTTTTTTTTCAGAGTTTTCACTTCACTTGTTGTTTCTCCACCTTTTCTCCCTTACTAGAAATCAACCTTCTCTTTAACTCACTGTTTCCTGACTGTGATGTTTCTAATGCTGAGATGTTGCTTGGTGGACTGCTGGCCCTGGTAGGGTTAATTAGAGCACCATGAATCAGACCAGCTAATCCATCGGAATATGCAGACGATGAACCCTGGAGTACAGAAAGGGGAAAGGGAAAAACATTAAGTTTGAAGGTAATAATGAAATTATGATGCAGATCGACCCAAAATGCTGTCAGTAATAAGATAACAAAGATAAACACACATTAAGGGAGATATTTATATATATGCAAAACACCCCCAAGAAAATTGTCCCTTATTTTTCATTATTCCTTCATTATGATAAACAAGCCTGTGAATGGGGTTTCAAAAAAAGAGCGGAAAAAAGCTGAAAGTTTCCGCCGCCATGATTCTACCTATTATCATACAATATGACCACAAGCCAGCAAATTCTATTGCCACAACACACACAAATCACATCATCGTACACACAGACATTGTCACTCACCACAAGAAAGTCCCATAGTCACCTCCCAAAATCCGTCTAAAAAGCCTAATTCCACCGTCAAAAATGTGGAATCGGCGCCATATTTCCAAAGCACGCGGGGCTTAAGTCCAATGCTAAGAAACAGGTTCGCCGAAAAAGTGTTAAAAATCAAGAAATCAGCGGTTTAGTGGCGAGTTTTTTTTTGCTTATCGCAAACTACGAGTATGATGGTGTCGGCCAAAAAGGAAATGAAAATCCAAAACCCCCGTACCTGCCGATGCATTGACTTCATGTACAAAGTTGAATGCAAGTCCCGACTTGCCTTCATTCGACCGAATGCGCCACACGCAACACCCGCGATGAACAACCAATAAAATAGCGGAAATAGCACACAGGAAAAAAGCGGAAATTGAAATCGGGCAGAATAACAAAAAGAGCGGATTTCCGCTAAAAAGCGGAGATTTCACAGGCCTGGATAAACATACTCATAAAAAAGGTAAACACGATTATTGCCATTTCTTGTCAATGTATATTTCTCGGTTCATGCTATAAAACAGAATTAGAAAACAAATGGAAGTATATCATTTCTAATTTTGTGTTTGAAAACACAATCTGAAGATTAAAATTTTGTTAGAATTTTTACTTTTTTTGCTTTCTCAAGCACTGTGCAACAGCTTCACGCACAAATCACACAAATCACAAGCTTTCGAAGCTTGTAATTCAACAATTTGCTGTAACCTGAAAAATGCAAGAAAGCCAAGTATCAGACATCACCTTCAAACCTGATATTTTCCTGAGAAATAAAAACATGGAAACTAGCAATATTTGATGAGGTTGTCTTACATCTTAAACTCTCAGGGAAAAAGTTTTTACAGTTGACCAAACTTGAAGAAACTTTAAAAAAAAGCGCCAGGAGTGTCAAGTTTGACAGACACATGCGCTATACAAGAACCCACTATTATTATTATTAAATATATTGCGAAATAGATTCAATTGTGAGTGAGTAATATGAATTGTTCCAGTTTTACAAAATAAATCTCTCCTTAGAGGTGAGACAGAAAAAAAAATCTTCATGAGCCATAAATCGTGAAGAATCAGCAATACTTGATGAGAAGGTCTAACCTCTTGTGAATCTGAGTCAAAGATGTCTGAGAATCCATCATCATTAGCATCCTCATCCTCGTCATCATGGAAGCTTGTCAGGCGATCTTCTCGAAGCTGTATAGCATCATCCTCATCATCGAGCTACAAACAAAAGAAGAAAAAAAAATTCTGCCTTCATACAAATAATGACCATGCTCACTTTACAGAGGTAGCAGACAGACAAAATTTAAAGAGAAGAGGAAGAAGGATGAAGGTTCAGGGGCAGCACCTTATGGAGTATTCTGTTTTTATTTTTCATTTATTTATTTTTTTTTTGGGGGGGAGGGGAAGGTGCTATCTTGAGTTCAGAGTATAATCTAAATGTTATGCACAATCAAGGTTTCTATTTAATGAAACATAGCTCTCTCCAAATCATCATCCTCATCATCATCATTCATCATCCTCCTCCTCCTATTTATCTTCAAGCATATTTACCAGTGCGGCTGGTGCTGAAATTGGTCTACTCTCTGCAGGAGCAAAGGTCAATGATGAAACTCTTGATGGGGGTGGTCTAGCTGATAGGGGTTTAGGCACGATGAATGTGAAACCTTCCGAAGGCAGGCAAGCTTCTTCTACTATATCAGGTGATGGAAGGTGGAGCTGAGGGAAAATATCAATAAAATTTGCTGAAATATGACACAATAACCCCATTCTTGTAAGGAATCACTTGGTCTTATGACAATGAGAAGTCCTTACAACACAGGAAAAAAAAATTGGTAAAATGCAAGATATCAAGATATCATGATCTACATCACAGGGAACAGACAAGTATACAAATACTGGTCATCAATAACAAAACAAAACAAACAACAACAAAAAACGACAGAAAACAGGCAATTCCACATCCACATTTTGTCACATTTCAAAATGTTTCACATCTAATCCTAAATGTATCTGGTCTTATTTGAGCTGAGGACACATCTAGTGAGGTAGGTATGATTTGACTTGGACTAGCAGATCTACAGTCCAGCAAAGATCCACCAAACCATGTCATCTCTATGTAACACTTATGCTCTATTCAGACAAACAGCATGTTAAAATATGGCGCAGCAGAACCTGTATATGAATGACATGCAATATTGTGCAATGAAAAAAAAAAAAGAAAACACACACACACACACACACACACACAAAACAAGGCTTTGCCTAACCCTTATACGTACACACTCAAGGAGTTATCACAGAACTTTGATTAAACTCCTTGGTATTAGAAGATTCACAAATGTGAAGCATGCAACAATATCTCATCTCGTTTTTACTGAAGTGCTTTTTGAAGTGCTTTTAATACTACCTCGCGTCTGAATTGGCCTTCACACATACCTTCATTGAATCTGCTTTCTGCTCTGTCTCTGTCTCCTCCAGCTCACCGTCTTTCCTCTTCCCTGCTGGCTTCATCCATAATCCATCTTCCTCCTCTTCCTCCCTTGGCTCTTCAAGCCCCTGCTGTCGTTCTAACCTTGGACGATGGAGCACTTGGAATGAAGGGCTATCCTGATGCTGCAACCTGAGTGGCATGGAGTTGAACCGTCTGAACTGGGTACTGTGCCTGAGAAATGAAGGGTAATATAATGATACAGTCAAACCTGCTCTGTGTAGAAATTGTGTAGAAATAAACCACCTGTACAGAGAGGGGCAAGTACAAAGTATTTGATCATTATTTTGATGTCACAAACGTATGTATCACATCTGCTCCTTCGACAACTGCTCCGGTCTAACTTTGCCAAGCTAAACCTAAACCTAAACCTAACCCTAACCTAAACCTAACCCTAATCTTCACATTGTCCTGAACAAAAAACCAAATCATGACCTTGACCTTAAGCTTTGACCTTTCGAGATATGGACTGTGGAGCAAATGTCGGTGCCGGGTCACAAACATGTAACAGGTTATTATGTATTATGAATTATGAACAGAAATTTACTTCAGAAGTATTTGTTTTACTTGATAATTGGACTGATCCAAGATCTAGTAGGGCTATATATATATATATATATATACACCAGAGTCTCAGATCTATGTGGTTAGCAACAAACAGCCTGGAAAAGCAAAATAGAGCTTGGAATCGCCCAAAGACAGTGAGTACCATGAGCACAGAGCCGAGTCAGATATACAATACAAGAAGCCATCATTGTCTTCGTAGCATTTAAACGTAAGACAATATAATACTCTTGTTCCTTTTAATAACACTTGATGTAAGCTGTACAACTTAGAAATTTATGAATATCATCATGTATCAAGTTGTGTGTAAAATGGCACAACCTGGCAATCTCACCTGCTTGATTCAGGCTGCTCATTAGACGGGTTAATTGGTTGGAACCTATCAAAAATAAACAGAAGAAATACATGAAAATAGTTGATTAATAAGCAAAAAGACTAGCAATAAAGTAAGTACGACAACTACATTACAAGTGTAATGAAACAGTCATACGATTACGAACAGGACCACACAACAACTTTTAAAGATTTCTTTGTATGCACCGGCAAAAATGGCAGTCGCTACTGGCAAAGTATATTTCATCTATGATATGATTCATCAAATTTCTCTACTTATGGCACTAAAATTTTATATCATACCCTGTACAAAATGGGTGTATCAACACTGTAAATTCTTACAACAACACAAATAAACACAACATATTATAATATATAGATATCTTAAATGTAAAGACATTGAACACCCATAGAAACGTGCATGTTTACTCTCTACTTACTGGCCCAAGATAAGAGGAGATTCACAAGGGCTTGGAGTACCTACACTGACACCTGAAAGTAAAATAAAATGGTGAAGAGGAAAATTTTAATTCACAAATGCAATTGCTTCTATAGCGATTATCCTGTTATTGTATGAACCGGCTGGTAATAAGCCTAATTTACCATAGCCAATCAGAGCTCGTTATATTTCGCGCCTTTTGTTCCTTTAGTTTCCGTCTATATTGTTTGATTTCAGCTTTCTGTTCATTCTTGCGGTTTACTCTGATGAGTGCAAGACGAAAGGCTTTAGTATGCCTCTATTCAATGCAATTCTCTGATTTTGTACTTACCAAATATCTTTTCAGTTACAATTGCTACTATTGATACATTATGACAACTACATAGACGTATTGTCTTTTTTTCTGGTGGAATTTTGGGTCAAATCATCATATTCGCAATAACAATCCATGGTAAATAGTTTCTTTTTGCTCAAATTAGCGCCCCAAAACTATTGTTTTCACTCAGTTTACCTCAGAGTATGAATATTACAGGCTGGGCCAGGGTTTATTGCTTCGAAATGAATGGGTGGGTGTGATGTGTCAACATTACTTACCTGAGCTGTGTGAGGAATGCCTGGAGAAATTCGGTGGGAGAGGAGAAGCTTCCCCTATACTTGACATTGATAACCTCCTCTTAGGAGTCCCACCCATGCTAAAAGAGAAAGGGCATGAATGTAGATTTAGTCAGACTCTTGTGTTTTAATGCTTTATTAATACAGCATTGCTCAATGGTCATTGGGGGCTCAGAGTGATTCACCATATGAACTCAAATACCCCCCCCCCCCCCCTCCATGCGAACCATCTAGTGGAGACTAGACTCTGTAAAAGTGATAATAAAAGCACATGTACACATTGTCAGCCAATCAACACCAGTATGAAAAACGATGATGTAATGTAAAGTATGATGATGTGCATATTTGCTGTTTGGGTAATCCAGTAAATTCTGAAACAATGTGGGAAAGGGAATCTGAGGTTTGGGTAATTACATTTGTCATTATCAAAAAGAAGCTTGACCCAAACATCATGTCAAGTTAAGACAAACTTCAAAATATCACAATTGTGTTCATTCATGTCACAGAAGAAAATCACCAGTCATGAGTTCCTTACCAAGAGAGTGTCCCCATTGACATTGATAATGCTGTTATTGGACTGGCCTGAGTCTGGGAGAAGCATGGTGAGAACACACCATCGCTGCTCAGCGGTAGCGTTAACTTCTTCTTGTTGCGTTCCATGATGTCAAACTCGTCCAAGTGATCCAGCTTGAACTGGAGTCGTATCTTCCTCTCTGGGAGCAAACTAAGTCAGACGCAAAATGCCGACTGCTGGTGGGAAACCTCGCAATATTTGTCACTTGAATAAGGGAATAGTTTTGCAAGATTCCGAACAGCACTTCCCAGAATCTGACATGGAGGTGATCAAAAGGAGACTACAAATAAGAAATCAAATAGATTTTCATTGCGATTGTGATAATTATAGAGGCAGGCATCACTTTTTTCTTCGTCCAGTTAGCATTATAGTGAATTAACCTTTGCAATACCAATAGGATGATTTCATACTTTAAAGAGGAGAATTGAAAATGAAATGTCTGACAAATATCAGAATCGCATATTTCTGATAAGTGTCCGGACACATAAGTCCCAACCCCCCCCCCCCCCCCCAATCATACCTTACCTAGCACGTCAGCGAAATTAAAAAACACATGAAATTCACCTTACTCGACCGAGCACGAAAAATTAATCGTGTGAACATTTCCATTTTTACATCAATTACATGTAATTCATTCAGCCATCAGGTCACCTTTTTTTTCCTTTCATTTTTGATGCTCAAAAAAGAAGATGCTAGAGTAGATGCTGCCAAGTGCAGCCGGTAGCCTGTGTGCGGCCAGTCAATCGTTTGCCCTGTGTGTGCGATATGTGATATATTATGATGCCATGTATTTTAAAGCTCATGTACAGTATTGGTAGCAAAAAGGAAATTGGAAAGAAACATGTTAAATATAGTCTCATGTTGTTCTCCTTGTATCAAAAGATGTCTGTAAGAGATCATTTGGTATTCCATCTATGATTTCTGGTGAATTTCAGTGTAAATATCTGTAAGGAATGCTTGATCACTGCCATTATGCTAGGACCCTTCCACCCCGACGGCTCCAAGCATAGCAATCTTGGGGCTTCGCATAGAGACAGCGTGTGTGCACTGTGTGTAGCTACTCATCATTGGTTTTACATGATGTTAGACAAGACCGCTACAAGCGCGCGGGCATCGCATGCATTTTGATTGTGCGTCTTCTGTATGCAGTAGCGGTCTTGTCTAACGTATGGTGGATCTGAAAATTGCGTGATTGACTGTAGGTCGATGATATTACGGGACACTTCCGGGTCTACGAGCGCAGTGAAGGCTTTTTCGGGGCGTCGTTCTGACAACGTTCAACCTACCGGTAACCATTAAAATTAATATTTCACTTTTTTTCCGAATATTTTTTAATTCTAGGGTAGAAAATGGGGTTTTAATATTCTACAGCTATGGTGAAGAGGAGATGAGAGAAGCTGGCTCATGGTAAAGGTGATTTTCAGGAGGTTCTTTAGACTCTAAAAATGGCTGCTCTATTACCTACCTACCTAGGGAGTAGGGATACCTAGGCTAGGGAAGATACTGAACGCAGGCACTAGGCCTCTGTATTCAGTTCCATTTCTTCTTCCTTTTTAAGATGGCTGGATCATTTCCTGGTGCAGGCGACTCATAGTCGTACTTAATCGGCTCACTTTTCCAGCACCTATCCAACATGTCCAATGCTACTTCAAAACTGTGCACACTCGGGGCAGTAATGGTGTCGTTAGAGAGATTATTCCATGGTTTACGTATTCGTATTGCAGAGTGGGGTTTAAAAACCAGGCTCTGTGAAGAGTAGCGTCAGCTTTTTTTTTTTTTTTAGTTTTACTCTTCAAAGAGCCTTCCAGGCTGGTCGTGCTGGTGAGCGGAAACAGGGCAGTCTACGGTATAGATCTTTTATTTTAATCTAGCCAACTTAAAATAATCTTGAAGTTGAACACCTGACTTGTGAATGAGTTTTTTTCTGAAATAGAGTCTAGACTAGAAGTCTACATGTACATGAAAAAGCATGAAAAATTAACCAGCTGTTTTTCTGACTCTGTCTCTGAGTCTGAGATCATGTGATATGATAAAAATTAAAATCAGTTTAATTTAAATAAAAGCAAGTAGAGTCTAGATGATCTAGATCTATCTTACGAATGACGAAGTAGTACTGGCTCTCATGTGGCTCTAGAATACGTAACAAAGTTCGGTGTCTATTAAGAATCAGACCAAAATGTTTAACTTGCAAAATGTGTCATGTCACAACTCACATCCTCTCCTCTCTTTCTCAAGTTTCAACTTACCTGATATAGTGATAAACCGACCTGCTTGTGTACGATTGGGACTGATCAAAACAGTTCAAATCTACCGGCTTCATTCATTTAGTCATGTTTAGTCACTGCATGCCGAGTAAACAGCAAGAACATGGCCTTGTCTTGACTCTAAAACTGCCTAAAAGTAAAAGAACATAATTACTAGCAAGAAAACCAAAAATTCATGCATACGTTGTACTGCAGCATCAGTGACACTTCACTTTCGAACTCCTCAATCTACCACTACTCTAAAAATCAATAAATTTGGTTCCTTTTGTTGTATTTCGCACAGCCTCTGCACACGGTACGGAAGTGAATTGCCGCCGAAGCATTTGAACGAAAACACAAGCGAGTCTATCTAGCTTGCTGGGTCATGTGACAAAACAAAGGCCTGACGACGTACGTGGGGTAGCCCTATTGTAGCCACATCACCGCGGGCAATTTGAAACAAAAAGTATTACCTAGGCACCCAGGCATAAATAGGAAATTAGCCATAAACACACAGATCCATCGGATTTCCGTTTGCTATTAGAATTCAAATTGTGAAATCCCAGAAAAGGGATTATGGTCCATTATTAGTTATTACCATCCCTAATATTATCTCATAAAATCAACTATATAGTTCTGATGTTGCTGTCAATTTTAGTTCAGGGGGAAGAGTGGAGTGGATGGGTATAGCCCTACTTTTGTGAATTTTTTAATATTGCGATGATGATAACGACAATTGTTGTGGATATATAATTTGCACCATCTTCTATATACCGTAAATTTCAAATGTCAATATTAATTTATCGATCGCGAGGTATATGTTTAAACCCTTTTTGTGGGGGATAGAGTGGGGTGAGAAAGATGCAAATTAAAATTGAAATTCATTTATTGATTCAAAATCCTGACATGCAGGATCATTCTTAATTTTCAATTTACAACTGAGCATGACAGTCAAACAAAAGTACCCCCCCCCAAAAAAAAAACCCACAAAAAAGTAATGTCATAATTCCAATTCAAAGCATAATATCAATTTACCGGTTCTAGGACACCTACCCCCTGGACAACCACTCCCCAGATAACCACCCCTAGGATAACCATCCTCTAGCACAACTACCCCCTAGGACAACTACCCCCTAGGGCAACCACCCTCTAGGACGACTACCCCCCGGGACAATTACCCTCTAGGATGATTACCCCCCGACTAACTACCCCCTAGGGCAACCACCCTCTAGGACAACTACCCCCCGGACAACTACCCCCCCCCAGACAACTACCCCATAGGACAACCACCCTCTAGGACAACTACCCTCCCGGACAACTACCCCCCGGACAACTACCCCCAGACAACTACCCCCTAGGACACGTGTCCGGGGGGTAGTTATCCGGGGGTAGTTGTACTAGAGGGTGGTTGTCCTAGGGGGTAGTTGTCTGGGGGGTAGTTGTCCTAGAGGGTGTTTGTCCTAGGGGGTAGTTGTCTGGGGGGATAGAGTGGGGTGAGAAAGATGCAAATTAAAATTGAAATTCATTTATTGATTCAAAATCCTGACATGCAGGATCATTCTTAATTTTCAATTTACAACTGAGCATGACAGTCAAACAAAAGTACCCCCCCCCAAAAAAAAAAACCCACAAAAAAGTAATGTCATAATTCCAATTCAAAGCATAATATCAATTTACCGGTTCTAGGACACCTACCCCCTGGACAACCACTCCCCAGATAACCACCCCTAGGATAACCATCCTCTAGGACAACTACCCCCTAGGACAACTACCCCCTAGGGCAACCACCCTCTAGGACTACTACCCCCCGGACAACTACCCCCCCAGACAACTACCCCATAGGACAACCACCCTCTAGGACAACTACCCCCCGGACAACTACCCCCCGGACAACTACCCCCAGACAACTACCCCCTAGGACACGTGTCCGGGGGGTAGTTATCCGGGGGTAGTTGTACTAGAGGGTGGTTGTCCTAGGGGGTAGTTGTCTGGGGGGTAGTTGTCCTAGAGGGTGTTTGTCCTAGGGGGTAGTTGTCTGGGGGGTAGTTGTCCGGGGGGTAGTTGTCCTAGAGGGTGGTTGCTCTAGGGGGTAGTTAGTCGGGGGGTAATCATCCTAGAGGGTAATTGTCCCGGGGGGTAGTCGTCCTAGGGGGTGGTTGCCCTAGGGGGTAGTTGTCCAAGGGGGTAGTTGTCCTAGAGGGTGGTTATCCTAGGGGTGGTTATCAGGGGGGTGGTTGTCCAGGGGGTAGGTGTCCGGATACGCAATTTACCAAAATAAAAACTGCAAATTCTGTTGATTTTGTGATTTATTGCTTTTCAGCAGGTCTCATAGTTTGTCATACACTGAGTTCCACTATTTCTAAGTTTATTGTTGCGTTTCTGTTTTGTTATTTGACATAAGTAGTTTAAATTTCTCTTCTTGGTTTAAGTCTTGAATATCAGTTAAAATAATGTACAATCAGATACAAGTTCTATGGAGGGACTTCCACTACGGCATCTCGTTGCTGGAGAAGAGGAGGGGGTGCCTATTTAGGCCCATTGATCACCGTAGTCTATTCAAGCTGAAGAAGAAAAAAAAAGGGGGGACGGATGAAATGTCACGCCCGATCAAAAAAATCTACCATTTTCCCCGGCCGCGCCGCTCCCTGGCCCTGTGAGAAGATGTCAAAGTATGTACATGCATCCGTTCAAAACTTTTTTTTTTCTGGGGTGGCCTCTTTTTTCAGCAATGGGGGATTTGGCATTTTGGATAGGTCTGCGGATGCTACTTATATACCAAAAATAGAAGTTCTGCTCGGAGATGTAATAAATAACAAACATTAATTGAATGAATTTTTGCCTTTAGGGCAAAATAAACAAAACAAAAACAAAAACAGAAACAGAACTGAACTGATCTGATCTTCTAATCCCAACTTAAATCTTATAACGTAGAGAAATAGAGGTCTGTTTTGTTTTGTTGATATATATATGTGACTCTCCACATTACATCGAATGCAAACCCAGAAGACTCCAATAAGTACCGGTGCAGTTTTCTGAGGGCGAATATCCCCTTCCCTTTCGGGCCTTGGAAGGGACTGCTCAAAAGTTCCCAGCAAAAGTATCAAGCCGGTGATTTTTTGAGGGGTAATACCCCCCTCCCCTCTTACTCAAAACCAACGTTCATCTTTGGTTCCACACCACCCTCTATCGACAGTCTTAAACATTTTCTGAGAGTAATTTTGAATGGAGGAGGGATATGTCATCCGCACCAATACTGCTGGGGCGGATCCAGGATTATATAAAGGGGAGCTGGAGCAAAATTCAGAAAAACCTCCAAGGTAAAAAAAAAACAAAAAAAACAACAACAACAAATCTTTTGTGAAATCCATGAATGCCAGATAAGGTATAAAAGGATGGCACTGGCCTGTTGATGTTCCAGTTGTCTTGCTTGTGCGTTGTACGAGTTGTGTACTAGTTTTGACTGTATTTTATTTTATTTTATTTTATTTTTTTATTTTCAATTTGGACGACATTTATAGGTATAACTATAAACTTTGGGGAACTTCTGTGCTATGATATGAAAATAAAGGTAAATGACTTAAAAATTCATATAAACTTGAAAACCCGATCAAGTGCTATTTAAATTATTTCATTATCCACATTTTGCAAAAAATAATGTCTTTCAATTGAAACAAAAACACAACGTTCTCGTGATCCGACGATTCGTTTCATCTTTTCATACCATGATCATAAAATGAAATATAAAGTACAATCACTTTCATTTTGTCACAATGTTATAATCTAAATTGCAAAACAAGAAAAGTTGCAATTTCAGATGGATGAATAATTACATTAAACATTGCCTATTATCTTCTAAGAGATAATCGATTAACTTAATAGATAAAATATTAATAATAGCCAGTGCAGTGGTTTGGCAATTAGATGGAAGAATAGCTTGGCAAGCACCATCTTGCAAGGAAGAACACTATATGGATTGATAATTTAAAGCAGTTGACAAGAATGTCTTTTGAGCAGAACAGCTGAAGACGGGAAGTTGTGGAGAACCTGTGTCTCAGGATCCACCACATTGTCGCCCCAACGGCCTCTAAGCTAAGGGACATAGATAGACAAAATTAAAGAGACACCGCAAAACCTATCATGATGTCATCGTCATATTTATCATCATCTTTAGAATCATAGCATTTTTAAAGTACAAAAGTACAATTATTCATAACGAGCCCCCCCCCCCCCGAAAAAAATAAAATTGATGGCCCTTAGTTTTACACTAAACATTTCCCTTCTTCTTTTTTTTTTTTTTTTTTTTGGTACGAAGGTGGTAATTTTGTTGTAACCTACCGCCCCCAAAACAAAAACGAAAAAAAAAAAAAAAAACAAACAAACAAAAAAACAAAAAAAACAAAAAAAAAAAAAAAAAAAAAAACAAAAAAAAAAAAACAAACAAACAAACAAAAAAACAAAAACAAAAACAAAATAAAAAACAAAATAATCATTTTTTTCACTCTCGCCAATATTAAACAATCTGAGTCCCCCTAATTTAGTTCTGGACTGTAGTCGATTTCAGAAAGAGTTTTCAACGGAGGGACTCTGTGTTTTATTTATATAACCGACCCATTGTTCTCATTTCTCGCTATCATGTATAGGCCCTACAGAATAAATTACTGAATAAAACAAAAACAAAAACAAAAACAAAAACAAAAAAGGAGGGGGGCGGGGTAATAAAATTGTTCATTAATGTCAATACTAAATTAATACATCCTTTAAAAATGACCCTTTCCCAGCTCTCCTGCTTTCTAGTAAAGACGCTGTTTAAAAGGTTGTTTAAAACTTAAACAACCTGTTTAATTTCTAAACAAATGAATATGAACTGTACAACGGGTTGCTCGGTTCATATTGTAAACAAGTGTTGCATTTTTAGACAGTGTTTTCTCTGTGTAGTCTCTCTCTCTTTCTCCCTCTCTCTCTCTCACCTGTCAGTAGTCTCTCTCTCTCATACACGCACACACACACACACACACACACCCACACACACACGCGCGCACACACACACACACACACGCACACACACCTGTCTATCTGTCTCTTTCTCTCTCTGGCTTGCCCTTTTTCTCGCCCCAATTTCTCGTTTTCTTTGTGATTCTCAGTCTGTGTCTCTTCACAATTATGTTTTTCCGTCAGTCTTGACTTCTTCTCTCTTCTATTTTCCTCAATGTCACCCCTGTCTTTCATATCTCTCCCTCACTCTGCAGACTCTCTTTATCACTTACTTTCTCTTTCTCCCTCTTTCTATTTGTAGTTTATGGAAGGTGTACCTGGCCTGCTTCTATAATTCTGGCAACAATTCTAAGATCCGATTTTTATTTTTATTTCTTCAAATTTTGTATTCTTCAGGAAGAAGAACATAATATTCATCATTTGATGTAAAATAATTAATCGACATACTTTTTTGTTCAAAAGTGATAAAAATTTGCCACAGTTTCTTTTAAGTTTAATTTATTAACCTTGCATACCTCGCATAAATACTTTCAGAAGAATGTAACTTGAAATTTCAATCCAGTATTCTTGCAGGAACGTTTCAAAGATGTGTCTTTGCCATCCCTTTTCAACCCGTCCAACACAGGCCATTAATTTAAGGTTATGGTACTGAAACAAAATTTATACAAAGGCAATGAATTCATGTGATATCACATTTTTTGGACCACTGATCCTGCATATCATGTGGCTTAAATGTATTTGTATTTGGGGAGTTGTTCCAGTGATGTTGTGTGAGAGGTTCCATGATTAGAGACTGAATAGGTCGCATTGCTTATTTTGGCAGGCTGTTGTAGCATCCATGATGATCAAGAATGTCATCAACCTAGTATTATTCAGGTCTGTTAAGCCCATATTTTTTAGTTTTGGGGGCAGAGTTTACAAAAGCACCAAACTTTGCAGATGTACTTGTTAGGACTATCGCTTCATTTCTTTCCCACAGGACTCGTCGAATCACTCCACATCTTCATGCAAAATTATGCTAATTTATGCGATTTACATGCATTAAATCAGTAAGTCCACTGACATGGTAAATATCAATGGCTTAAAAATGTTCCAAACTTTCTATATGCATTTCTTGTGGCAGTAACTTTATTTTTTCCCACAAGACCCATCGAATTAAATCTCAACTTCATGCAAAATTCTGCTAATATGTGCCAATTATTGTTCTCTATCTACCTAGACAAGGTAAAAATCAAAGTGCTTGAAAATGTAAAAAACTTCCCATATGTATTTGTTGTGCCTACAGATTTATTTTTTCCCCACAGGACCCATAAAAATAACTCACATCTTCATACAAAATTTCCCAAATTTATATGCAAATTATGGAATTACATGTATCCAAAGTGTTAATGCCATTCATATTGTAGTATTTAAGAGCTTCAGCTCTTGAATACGTACAATATTTTCATTAAAATCAAGAAATATACTCTGAAAATTGCAGTTTACCATTTCATTTCATTTACCTGACCTTGTTTACCAGTGATAATCAAATTTGAAGTGCTGGTATAGTCGGTTATTGATATAGCATTTAAATTTTTATTTTATGCATTAATATGCATAAATCATAATAAAGTAGTTTTAAAAGTCAAGGAATATACTCAGAATATCACACGTAACATAGTCATTTCATTACCCTGACCTTATTCACCTATATGTTACAAATCTGAGGTGCTTGTATAGTCATTTCTTGATATGTCATTGGAAATGTGCATTATGCATAAATATGAATCAATTACAATTAATTACCATTAAAATCAATAAACATTACAATACTATTGGAATTATTAATGTTATTTTAATCTAACTGATGGATCTAACCTATGTGGTAGAATATGAAGCCTTTCCACATTTATTTTTTCTATTATATCATAGAATATGTGTCTTATGCATAAATTAACATAAACTAACCCTAAGATAAAGCAAAATGAATTTGATGATTTCATCAGACATGTCAGATTCACCTGAATATGAAAAAATAAGAAACTAGTTTTTGTATTTCCAGACAAATAATTGAATTTGTGGTGTTTTTTTTTGGCATAAATTAGCATTTTTAAATAGGGTGCAATCCGCCGATTTCGTGGTACCCTATAAATGAACGCTTTTAATACATGTGACTCCAGGGGCGGCGCTACAGGGGGGGGGGGCAGAGGGGGCGACCGCCCCCCTATGATTTTTCAAGTGGTGAAAAAAGAAAAAAAAAGAAAAAAAAAAAGAAATAAAGGAGGAAGAAAAGGGAAGAAAGAAGAAAGAGGAGTATTAAAAAGAGAGGTCTTAAACTTATAACTCTATATTACCCCTGTTATTTAATGGAGAAAAAATATGACGTCATCTTTAGGTCGTCTTGCCCCTCCTATCAAAATACCCTGGCGCCGCTCCTGTGTGACTCACAAGCAAAAAATTGCGCTTTGTAAACCCTGTCCCCCCAATTTTGTTAACAGAGATGACTATAAAGAACACCAACCTAATCACCATCAAACAGTACTAGACTTATAGTTTACACATTTCCTTCATCTATGCTTGCCAGTAGGGACAACGCATGACGAGGAGGCACTTGATGGCCGCCCCTGTGGCCACGAAACACATGTGAGTTGGACACGAAAGTTCCAAACTAGACTTCCTTTATCAAAGATATACCTGTGTTTTTCCTTTTTGGAAAGTGCATTAAAGGAGAATTAACCCTCAGAATATATATGCACTTATGTTCAAAGGTGTATATTTTTAATCATTGGCCTGGATCACTTAAATGAAAATGAAATATCAGAAAAGGGTCTAAATCAAGACCTTCTAGCACATGGTATCATCTGCAAACACTTTACATGGGGGCTGCCATTTTTTTGATGATATGGAGTTGTACATGAACCATTGGAAACCGTTCCGGTCAGGAAGATATTTTTAATACTGGAGCTAAATTGCTTCTCTTCGTTAAAAAAAAAAAAAAAAAAATCCCCATATACGATGAAAAATACATAACAGGTGTATATATATATATTCTACAATTTGAACTTCATAGATTTCTTTTTAAATTCTCTGGTTTTGCTAAAAAGAAATCGATTTCTTGGACTTGCCTGGCAGAGCAGAACATAATTTATACAACGTGCATTCCGACTATTGAAGTCCATTATCTCAAAGCAGGTGAATGCAGAGTTTGTCACTATTGACGCTCGGGAAAGTTATCATCCATAAATTTGAATTAATTTGCTCCGTCACATACGTCATTGTATCAAGAAAATAGATTTATATTTAGTAAAATTGAAATTTTCAAAGAAATTTTCAAACGAATATTTTAAATCTCAAATGGGATTTTGTATCAGGAAGAAAGACAATTTTGCATTCGGATTAACAATATCTTTATGTACACATCAAGAAAATGGCAGCCCCCATCAGGTATCCCTAGCACACGATATATTTTGCTGAGAAAATCTTGATTTATACCCATCTCGTATATTTTAATGCAAAACTTCGTATATAGGACAACAAGAAGGAATAGATTACATCTTTGAATATAAGCACATTTATATTCTGAGGCTAATTCCCCTTTAAGGGAGATTTTTTTTTCTTACATTGTAGAAATACAGTGACTCCAAACAAACGTAAGGTATGCACAAACTATCTGTTATCAAAAGAAAATATAAGAACAAGGGAAAGGAACGCCAATTGTTTGACATGTTCTTTCTCTGGACCCTAACCTCCTAAATCATGTCTTGAACGAGTTTAATGGGAATGTCTAAACAACACCCCTGAATCTTTCTGCTAGAAAACTAAATGAATATTTTAAGTAATAATTCTTCTGAAATTCATTGAAGTAATATATTTCATTTGCAAGTCAAAAACCAAACTGTGGCTAAATCTATTCAATCCATATTTTTTTCTCTTAACTTTGAATATAAATGTATTAAAGTTCCTTGTGTTGTTATGTCATTTTTCTTCAGTTGTGGGTATCTAAACAAGCACATTTAAAATATGTGACACCTGAAAGTATAAAATTATACTATACAGTACTCATAAATTATGATGTGTATCCAGACTTGTATAGCGCTTTTGTCAGTGCCAAGACTTGGGAAATACACAATAAATTATAAACTCATCTCAAAATCCTGGGGGTATCGAAACCTTTGACCAGCACTGTACATGTATATGCATCAAAGGCGGATCCAGGATTCTTGGGGGGGGGGGGGGATTTTAAAAAATGGCTGACAAGCAAAAATGAGTACACGTTCACATACTTTTTGTATATTCCTGTATAATTAATGATAATCCAAAATAGAAGATTTTATTGTAATAGATGATTTGGTCCAAACTTTATTACAAGGTATGGCAGAAGGGGAAAGGGGATACGTGCCCCCTGATCTGCCACTGTGTGTCTTAAAATGAATCGAGGGGGAAAAAAAGCGCAAGATACCACAGATGTAAAGAAGTGACTGTGCCATTTTCCAGCACCTTTTAATAGGTTCATGTCAAGGATAATTCACATACATTCTCTTAGAATCTTCTACGGAGGAAAGTTAGTAAAACAGAGTAAAAGAAAAAGTAACCACGCTAATTATTTTGATCATTATAATAATAATAATTCAATACATTACAACAATCAAATCACCTGTATGACCTCATTTACAGAAAACGAACGCAGATCAACTCATTTAAATGTTTCCTTTTACCTGTTTATTTAATCTGGATTGTGTGTGTATGTGACTGTGTGAATACTTATGATGAAACTTGATAACACATCAATACTCGTAGTAATAAGATGAAGAAGTATAGTTATGACAGTATATTGCAGGTATTTCACAATTTCAAGCGATTCAAATATATGACAACATTATCGAACATGAAAAGGAAAAAAAAAATTTTTTATACATGTATAATGATAGCGACAATTTGCTTATATCATTCATTTGGGTGAATCATTATATCGAAAAAGACTTCAAGAATCGCTTTAAATGATATTATTTTCTTGTCGTTAAAATTTTATTTGAATATCCTATAACGAATATACTGACAAAAAAGAATGAACACAAATAGATATACAATATTGTGTAGAGAACACAAAATATAAGGTACTATGAAAATGAGATGTTTACATGGCATGCAATCACATCCGTACGGATGAGAGAAAAATTACGAAAATACTGAATACGTTGGTTTAGGCTAATCATTTTTTCAGTTGAAAAAACTATGATTACATGGCCATATGATTCCATGGACGTCAGAAAATGTGATATTTACACATTACATACATAGATCGAAATAATACAAAGCATCAAAAGTTTTATTGGTGTTTATCTATTTCCCAAGGTATTTTCAAGAAGTAGAAGGATTGTAATAATCTTCTGATATCAGTTTGGAATATATTCAAGTACAGTCAAGATGGAGTTTCAAATTATCTCATTTCAATGATAATCACTTAGAAGTATACTTTGTAACTGACAGCGTCACATAAACAATATGAAGGGAAAGCTCATAATGCACAAGACGGAAGCTTATATTCGTGGCGCTAGTTGATAATAGCTTCTTTGAAATTGAATGATAAAACTGTTTTTCTTCCTCTTCAATTTTGATTGCTGAATCTTTTTCTTTTATTTTCTTTTCTTTTTTGAAACTATTTTAGTTCGAACTTGAAAGGTAATCATGATTCAGTCAAAACTTCTCTCCTAACAGAGAATTAGTGAAGACGACAGATAATTTTGTTTTACATTTGTTATCAAACTGAAGGATAATTTCATTTCTCTTTCTATGTTACTGTATACTAGAATAGTAAGGGTCATTGCATACTAGAAGCTCAACTCGAACACACAATGAAGGTAAATATTACGTAATACATTTTTACATCCATGATAAAATCAGTACTGACTCAGACAATGGTTTTTGTTGTACTTGTATAAGCTGTGCAGTTCATGCTTATCAGCGCACTGGATTCAGTTACAACAGTCTCAACAGCGAATGAATGGTAATGGTCACGACCAGAACTTGATGGTAGAATTACACGAATTTTGCACGCTAACGTTCGTAATCGATTCGACCGAAGATAAAAATAATTGCTATGATAAATCAAGAAGATGATACTTGGAGTTAGAATAGATGAGGGTTCAGATAAAACTGTACACCATGATATTGATTTGAAGGAAAAAAAAAAGACTTAACACCAATGCGTCCAAAATTAATTTAATAACATCGACGTACAGGTCGGGTCAAGGTGGCAGGCGCCCTCCGCGGCAGAACAGCAGATGCCATCGGCGACACACTGTCCTCCAAGGCCACAGGAAGGCGCATTGAGTTGACATGGGGACACATCTTCTGTCATACAGGCTGCGGCTTCGGGTGTGAATATGTAGCAGCCGAATTCTGGACTACAGCAGGTACCCACCATCACGCATTTTCCCAGCCTCCCTGGGCCGCATGGTCTGCACTGCACAGAAGGAGACACAAAAAGATTGGAGGAGAAATAGGACAAGTTTGGTTAATTATCAGCAATGCCAGTGACATATACCTGAAAGAACAAAGTATCTCACAGTGTTAAAATCAGGTCAGAACAATATGAGCATATTATTTTCAAAATTTTCCACACACACACACACACACACCATTTTTTCCTTCAAAGAAAATACAAGCTTTGTGTACTTTTGATAACTTTAATACATTTGTCTTTATATTATAAGCTTCTTTGTCATTACCTTTTGCACATGTACTGTATTCCTATTATATATATTATATTTGCGTGGGCCTAAAGCCCCTCCTTCTTTAACGTGGAAAAAAGGTTGTTTTTTTTTCTTTTAAAGATAGCACTACTTCACGTTACGGATATAATCAAAACAAATTTCATCTTTGAGCGGAAACACAAATAATTATATTCGTTTCTCCAAACCAGCTTAAAGTCCAGCTGAAATTGATTTCACATTCTTTGGTCTATTGCGATATGTTACCAGGGCGAGTACAATTCTATAAAGTAAAATAGGAGGCTGAATAAAGACCAATATAGAAATCAATACAGAGCGAAAAAAAAAAAATCACATGTCTACAGAAATATTCTTTCCAGCCGCGACGGACAATGATGGGTTTTTCTTTGTGCAGAAATAAAGCATATATTAGGGTTGCGCAAATGATAATATATAATAATTTATTGTAGGTGTAAGTGGGTGAAAGATTGTGCGTGATCCCTGCATTTGTGGTGATTGTGGGTGGTGGGGGTGAGGGTAGGACACTGACTATGAAAGTACAAGAAAAGACATCGATATTTGTTTTGAACTGTACTGACGAGTTGCAGACGTAAGGCAGAGGTTGGAGCTTCATGAGGTGTAAGTGGATGTGGGTTGTGTGTGAGTGGGGGTACGTATTCTCTTCAATCTTATGTTGAATATGTGGGAGTACAAGAAATATATATATATATATATATATAAAATGAAGCGACTTGGGGTAGGCTTTCTTTCTGCCTTATGAAGCGGGTGTTTTGTACTGTGTTTCAAGACGTCTTTGATCAAGTCAATAATTTTTAGTACATCATGTATTCAAGCTTTGACCCGACCTTGATAGAAGGGAGTAAATATTGAATTCAAACTCCTCCTCATTCGCTTTCAGAAATTAGAGACGACAAAACGGAATAAAGTACTACCAGAATCAATTGTGATTCGGATATACGCAAACCTCAGATTTAAACTGATATTCATTCCTAGGTCATTGTGGATTCTGCTTTTTTTTCTGTGATGAACACTCGTTGTTACCTGTCCATGGGTTCGAGCTCAAAATAATGACAGCATTGCAAACACAAAATATTGAAAGAATCCTCCGTTGGTGTGCTGTCATACCCATCACAAAATAATGCCTATAGTAAAATTTTCTTCTCTAATGGTTCGCTTGAAACTTTGTTTACATCGCTCTCAGTTATGGGCAAGTTTGATCGTTAGGGTTAAAGCCTACTCTCTACCAGTAGCCTAGCGACGAGCATGAAGAAAGGTGAGAAACACGGGGGAAATGTTTCTATCGAATAACAAGAGAGAGTAAGAGAGAGAGAGAGAGAGAGAGAGAGAGAGGGAGGGTAGAATGAGAGAGACACAGAGAGGAGGATATATATATATATAGAGAGAGAGAGAGAGAGAGAGAGAGAGAAAGAAAGAAAGAAAGGGGGTGGAGAGAAGTGAGAGGAAGATTGCACAACATGTCGATTTCATTATACAAAGTTGTTTCTCCCGCTAGCATGGCTTGTGAAAATGGAATCTGAAATTATGCCTGGCAATGCCCCCCCCCCCCCTCCCCTCCATGAACGGACCCAGGATATACCACTCTTTTTCGTGGCTACCAGTCATATAAAACAAGAAAGCGGTACGAGAAATAATATTATATAAGGGGGATTTTCAGAATCTGTTATCATGCCTCATTCACATAATAATGTAATTAGTCTGGCAGATAATACAATGTGTTAATAAAACAAAGAATCGTTACAGGATATAATTTTTGAATTATATACTGTCTTGCATCATTAATCACAGTTTAGTGAGGAAAGATATCCTTTATAATCGAGGCATTCATGTCAAATTCTAATGGATTATGGGGATATGAAGTTGATGTTTTGCCCGACAGCTCCATTTGGAGAAAAAAAATTCATCATCCCCTGAAGATCCACACGATAATACGCGATGAGAACTGAATGAATAAATAAAATATAAGTGACACCTGCATTGCCAAGTCGTGTGGGTAGTGACGTCAGCAATAATGCAAAGTGATCACATTAATGATACTGATCAAAGAATTATTCCTGTGACAAACAAAGATTAAAAAGCCAGACTTGCTTCTGTATTTGTAACAGAATGAGCACGAAAAATTAGGACTTCCAACGTGATGAAAATGTACTCCAATGGGGAAACAAAATCTGTTCTGCCGAAGTACCCCTAGCTATGATGTCCTTTATAATGATGTGAAAGCTGATCGGAGAATTATAATAGTAATGATAACATGGATAATAACTTCTCTTCCTCAGGGCCCTGCAATTGCTATTACCCCTGCACTGCCAGGTAACCAATTAATACACCTGTGTCGAGAGGGAGAAAATGGGTAAAACACCTTGTCCAGGGATGTTCGCACCGAGCAAGTACCTTTCAGGACCTCTCGTTTGAGAGTCAAGAGCCTTCGCCAGTCTAACTGTGCAATTTTGTCGTTCATCCAGTTATTTCATTCAAAATTATCTTATCATGACAACTGACAATATGGAACCTTTTGGTATAACTGCCATTAGTCAATAGTCATATCGAGAAATTTTTCATTTTGGGATAAAATATATGCAGGGGGTGTAGATTCGTGTTCATGATTGGGGAGGATGACCGGCGAGGGAGCTAAGCGACCTAGCTGGGGAGGGTGTGGGAGGGGGGATACCCCCTCCCACACCAGGGACTTCTTCAAAAATCTGTCTATAAAACTTGCATTTTAGAGCATCCCAAAATGTTTTTTTAATGAAAGGAAGGAATTCAGGGATCTACGCCAATGGACGGAACCCCTAATTAAGAATAACAATGTAAGTGAACAAATTTTCTTCGATATTTTCGCATTGAAATTATGGCATTTTTTATTTCCTTACTTCTAATCATTAAAGAATGTGATGGTATTTCAAGATCAAACATAATGAGTTTGGATAATTATTAGTTTTAAGTTAATGTATCATAATTCTCATTTATTTTATCCAAAAATATTGGGGGGATGATAATACAGGCCATCCCCCCTCAAATTTTGGGGGATATACACCCCCCCCCCCCCCCCGATCGACACCCATGGTCAAGAGCCTTCGCCAGTCTAACTGTGCAATGTGTCCCGTTCGACATTTGTCGTTCATCTATTTATTTCATTCAACAATATCTCATCATGACCACTGACAATATGGACCCTTTTGGTATAACTGCCATCGGTCAATAGTCATATCGAGAATTTTTTCATTTTGGGATGAAATATATGCATAAAAGGCATAATCGTATGGGACACATTGCACGGTATCGCCCACTTGTGATTACTAAGTTAATCTAAAACCAAGCAGATGGGCCAAGAAGAACATATTTTCAACAGAACGGAATTCTTGTCCACCACTTGTGTTCCTATAATTATACCTTCCAGTTGTACGACGTCTTTGATTTTCTGAGGAATATCTTCTTAAGGAAAGGTAGTAAATTCATTTATTTCCTATCCATAATAAAAGCGTCAACTTGAGAAAGGAAGGGAAAGGATGAATCGGAAAAAAATTATGATTAAAATCAAATTTCTTAAGGTGCATCGGAAGGAAAAACTTGGAGAGATTAACTATCATAAAACTGGACAAACAAAATCATTGAGACTTGCTATTGTTATTACTTATCGGACTAAACACTCGTTGAAAACGGAAAGTTATTTCCCCTCTTTTTCATAACGTCACGTACAGTCATTTCATTTTAGGCACCTGTGTGTCTACCTCGGGTGCTCACATCGTGTAATAACGAAATACAACATTTCTTGTAATTGCCTTCATTCATCACTTATAATCACTAATTTTTAATATTATAGAACCTATATTGTGCAGAGCGTGTAATGATGTAATGGAATTTCTTTCAAATGTTGTATCCATCAACCTAGAACAGAAATTCAAAGCATCATAACATAAGTCGCGTTCGCTTAATGTCTGCAGCTTCCCCCGCTCAAATGATTAATTCGCCGTGATTTCTCTTCAGGGTGAATTCGTAATTCTAAATTGAACAATCACCCCGATGAAAAAGGAAACGCTTGGAGGGAATAACCACTGGCAACATGAACATTTACAAAGTGCCTTAATAATCTTGAATATGTGAATCGTGATTTCGATACAAATTTGTTCTAGTACGACAAGCATGGCAAGGAATACGTTGCATCAGGATGAGTAGAAGAAGCAGCAGAAGTAACTATAAAGAAGAAGGTGAAGAAGAAGGAGGAGGAGGAGAAGAAGAAGAAGAAGAAGAAGAAGAAGAAAATGATGATGATGATGATGATGATAATGATGATAATGATGACAATAATAATAATAATAATAATAATAATAATAATAATAATAATAAAAGTCATAATGATAATAATAAAATAATAAATAATAATAATAATAATAATAACATTAATAATCATAATCACTATAACAATCATAATCATAATAATAATAAAAATAATGATGAAAATAATAGCAATGAAAAGTTAGATGAAGAAGAACAAGAAAAGGAAGAAGAGAGAATATTCGTAAAGGGGTAGGGAGAAGAAGGTGAATGTATGCAAGAGCGAATAGAAGAGAATGGCAAGTCAAAATGCTTGAAAATAGGAGAGAGAAAGAGAGAGAGAGAGGAAAATGAACCTTCACTCCACACATGACGGGTTTTCGGAAATAGATAACCAATAAAAACCATTATTCATAATTATCTCAATCTATTTAGTGTTTTGGTAGTTGTCTGACAAAGTCTGATGCTACCAATATGAAGAGGATTCTAGCAAAGATATACCCTTAAATCATAGTAGACATTTTTATTAGAGTACGAATTACGGTGACAGTTTTAACGGTGCATTGCCGTTCCCCCCCTGCTTGTTCTCAGTCGCTCTGAGCCCATAGTTCTACCAATCAATCAATGCACAATGACAATTGAATATACACCCATGCAGGCGTATAATATGTAACGGGTTAACAAGTCCCCATCGGAAAGCAATTTCACCAGAAAATTGATCCATCATTCACATCTCGCACCGCCTAAATGATTTCTGATGGTTCACAATTCTTCAGAACCGACAGTCGCAACAATGGAAATCTCCTTATATAAATCGACTCTCATGAATATGAAAACACGCTATATACATTCACATAAAATTGAAGCATGATCGCACGTGTCAAGTATATATTAACATTTTGAAGTTGATATGGAAATTATTTGGTCTGAATGGCAATCGTTACATCGTGCATGAAAATCTCAAGATAGTTGAGAGCTCATTTAAAATATTCAAGCGAATAAGGTATATATACCGATGAATGAAATTAGAGAGTTTTGTTTTTCTACGTGTTCTACATCGATTTGACAAATGCACCCCTCAAAAGAAAAAAGAAAGAAGGAAAGAAGAGACATAAACGATATACAAATTTTTGTAGATGAAAAGTTCTATTAAGTGTTGCGCTTTTCTTTCACCATTATTGTTGTCTATAGCGCGTTTGAATGGTTTCACGCTTAGCAAGAAAGTGATGTCGTACACGTTTTAAATTAATCACAAGGAATTGGTAATCTTTTGTGTTGATTTCTATAGCTGATGAAAAATGAAAAATGTTCTTTAATTAAACTTAGAAAGCTTTCATTTTGAATGTGTTGATTTCTGCTTTTGATTCTGCATCATAATTAATGCATTATTGATCGGAAAGTCATTCATGAATAAGTTATAGGGACTCACGACTAAAAGCTAGAGTGTTTGAGTCTCTATATATACTAAGTCTGCAGCTCACTCTACCACAGGGTAATTGTGTGTGACCGCTATACCGTACTTCATTTCTCAGTGAGCATGTTGTACGTTTTAATGATACGAAATTCCCAACTGAATATATGTCTCAAAATCCTATCTTCTGAGTCTGAATGGTGTAAGACATAATTCTTAATATTTGGGTAAAGAAAAGTGCTAAATATAATAAATTCATTTATCATGCTGAAGTGAAAACTATATTCACGTAAACGTAATTCGCAGGCACACACTTTTTAGTCTCTACAGGGTCTGAACTTACGGTGCTTTAGACTAACCAGCGGCCCCACGACCAATGATCTGTAAAATGTAGACTAAGCTCAAGTCGCTTTTAAATTGTTTAAAACGACAATGCAAAATCTGTGCTTGTTACAAAGCGGATCTTTGTGGAAAGCTGAGGATGAGAAAATGTCATATAACTGACAAATCTGTTCACAGTTTTCTGATTTTTTTTCTAAAGGAATACTGCAGTGCAATAAAAATAAACGATATACACTGCAGTATTCATTGTGTACATGCATAATATGATTTGCATTTTCAGCTATTGATAAGACACTCCAACCCGTCAATGATCGTGTATGGTCAATTAAAAACTTCTAAACGTTTATACCAGCTATTAAAACCTGCTTTCTTGAGTTGTTGAAAACGTAAATTTCTCTCTGTACTCAACTGGCTATAATTAATGCGCTTTCCTTATTACTCATGCACAAAATGGCTATTTGAACGCCATTCATTCATATTGGGTTTGACCAAGGAATCCATGCGCGATCGTCGCTTAGAATTTATTCATTGTAGTAGATATTCACGAGTATCTCGAAATTGCAGCCTACAATAAACGGTTTCTATGACAATGAAAATGTTGTATATAAGTAGGAATCCTCTCCTGCTTATTGGATTATTATTGTGTTTTTTTTTTTGTCCTTGGTAACTATTACCATGGAAACGTGGGTAATTCAGGTTTTATCCGCTTCAACAAGACTTTCAAATTCATATATGCCGACATTGAAATGACTATTTAAAAATCAATTCAGATTGATTCGTTCAAAAATTTCAAAAAAAAAAGAAGAAGAAAAACTATATTGTACCAATAAACTTGCTGTTTCTAAATGCTTTCCAGTTAGTATGACACGGATGAGCTTAATGAAGATAACATCTTACATTACGTTTAAAGCAATTAGAAGTTGGTCTCTGTTAGCGGTATAAATGTAGACCATATTTTTCATTTTGACTTATTCATTTTATCAGAATATTATTTCTTTCGTATTTTACATTTTTATATTTTTCTTTTCAACTAGTGGGTACTTCTTATAATATATAATAGAGCACACTGTAAAAGATACAGGGTGAACATTTTTCAATATTATTCAGTGGCTGATCCTGTGTGTGATGAAAAGAGAATACTTTATAAAATGTCTAGTCATTTTTTTGACCAGATCGCCTGTTCACATTTTCTTAAGCATATTCTAGTCATTTTGACGAGAATTATGTCACTTCAAACCCGAAACTGGTAGTTTTGACTAGAATAGTGCAGGTGTCCGTGAGAATAGTTATTCTAGTTGAATCTTACTTGTTTTGAGAGTGAATGTTGAATATTTTTAGAATTAAAAAGGTAATTAAAACATGATAGCCCTTTTCTTTTTGTTCATTTAGTTATTCATTTATTTATCTACTGTTTTACCTGTCTATATATCATTTTATTAGTTAATTTATTCATGAATGAAAAAATTAATTTATTATTTTCTTTGCTTTTCAGACATTTTTGAACTTGTGCTCACATCTCTCCCCTTGAGAGAATTCTGGATCCGCTACTGATTACCAGTCCAAACAACTTGGGGCAGTTGCCATTTTTGTAATTGGTAATGTTTTCCCAAATCTCGATCACAATTATTATTGACAACAAATTGATTAAAAAGTGATCGAGTTGGGCACATAATTGCCCTGAAGTTGGTCGGACACTAAAGTTATCTTCATGGTCTGCAATTTCTATTTAACTTTCTTCTTTCTTTTTTCAGAGTATAAACTATTGTATTATCATAACTAGACACTTTTTGACACAAAAGTTCAGAATTTAAAAGAATAATGACTACTTTTGCTTTAATTTCAACATGATCTAGGATATAATATTCTGATTGAATGAATAAGTAGGAATATAAAAGAGGAACTCTATTATACTCCACGTACAGAGCCACATGAAATGTCATGTGGAGGATCAAATAAAGGGATTTTCTGGCTTTATTTCGGCGTCGGTCGTACACTGGCACTGATGATGTTTGATTTAATTAAAGTCTTTTCCTGCCCCGTCGTGATATTGACGACCGATGTTTCGCCCAAATATCATCATTGAACTTTGTTGATGAAAATAACACTTGGGAGTTAAGGTAACCATAGGCAACGCAGCTCGAGAAAACACTCCAAAATGAAGGGATGTGTGGCCTTCGGGAGTGCATGGAGTGATATCTGATTTAGGCTATTCCCGGTTGCACGATCCTTCTCACATTATACCTCTACTTTCCTTAGCGTTTCTCTAACTCGCACCCCTGCCCGTGCTGGCTTGCGCATTCACTTTGTAATGTGCTTTCCCAAGAACCTATTCATTTTCATTTGAATGAAAATCTCTTTCCACCACCTCCTTTTTAAAACAAACTGTCATTGTTTTTCTCTCTCTCTTAAATTTTACACTAACACCAAAACTGCACCCTTCAAACAAAGTGTTAAACATTTTTAGTTGGTGTCTGATGGTTTCCTTTCTTTTATATGTTTCAATTCGGAACCTTTTGAAATTACTAATAAATGATAGTTATTGTCATCACATTCCCTGCATTTATTGTTTGTCAGTGATAAACCTCTTGCTTTTCCATAAATGTGGTGCATAAGGTTAATTTAAAAGTCAACGCTGTGATATGGCAGTTTTGCAGTTTGTCATCCCAACGGGATGGCGGTGTGACGGCTCTTATTGTTCGTCAGCGGATTTGGTAGTTCAATAGCTGACCGATTAAATATATCGTGCATTGATGTCATTAGTCACTTTCAATAAAGCTGGGTTGTTAATATGCTATATGCAAAAATACCTTTTTCAAATTGACGCGAGGATAATAACAAGCTTTGTATCTTGATAATCACATCATCTAGGTTTACATTGCGCTTTAAGGCCACCGCACACCTTACGATCGGTCTGCGATCCGATTTCAGAAGAAAATGTAATATCATTCAAAAAACATTTACAAACGAAAAATATTTTTGATTGAGGGTCTGAATAGTCATACAGATAGTAAAAATCGATAATACGGCCTTTGCCGAGTTTTCTAGTTGATGGAATGGCCAAATCGGCTCCGAGTCGTAGTGACGTCACAAAAATCGTACGACTGCCTACGATTTGAAACTAATCTTGCCCCTATTTCCTGAAGAAAGCTGAAAGCTCACCAAAACCCTATGTTTAGTATTCATATTACTTTTCAGAACCTGAATAGGGTAGATTTCATTTGTTAAAATGCCAGTATTTAATACTATAGCGATTTATTTAAAAAATCGGATCGCAGACCGATCGTAAGGTGTGCGGTGGCCTTTATACAAATGTCTGTGTTCATAGGCGTACCAGGCGGGGGGGGGGGGGGGGGGCTGGCTGCACTCCCCTTGAGGATTTTGAAAGTGGCGATATTTGGGCAACCACTACCTCATATTCGCGTAGCGAGGTGCCCGAATATTCTCATATTCGAGCAGGGAGGTGTCCGAATATATAAATTTTGGAGATTTTCATTAAAAAAAAGTGTTAAAATTTTTGCTCGCTCGCTCAAATTTAGAAACTCAAAATTTGATATTCGGGCAAAAGATGTCAGCCCCCCCCCCCCCTGCCAAAAATGTGCCCGTGCGCCTATGTCTGTGCTCAAGAATTTTATCATTACCTCGGCCATTGAGTTTTGATGTGTGCACTATCACCACCCCCTGCGTTTCTACATCTTGAGGGCATATGACAAATGGTAAAGGTGATGTTAAAAAGGAACTAAAAATTATTGTCGTGGATCCGGTACCTTCTTGGGGCGCGGATTATTGTTTATTTCGTCCAAAATCCCTGATTCGAAGGTGGGATTTGGTAGCAGTACCATATCTAACGAAGACAACTTATCTGCCGTCGTCACATGCATCGATCGAACAAATTCTGTTTCCTTCCTTTCTGGCTGTGGAAATCAACTTGATGAATAGAGTACCTTGCTAAATTATTGGACACATTGGGTAATGTCAGCAAATATTCATCATAATGGAATGTATAGTGTTGGGATCACTGCCCTACTATTATAATGCACTTTATCAATTAATAATTAGGTAAACGTGTTTTAGCTAATTTATATATGGGATGCAGTCATGTTTAATCACTCAAAGTATAGCTATATGTCATTGCTGTAAAGAGACTTTCTGCTACAATGGAAAGAGTTTGTTAGTACGGGTTACAGAGGCAGGCACAATCACACTTGAAAGTGCATTGGCCAACTTCCGAATCCATTGAGGGGAACAGAATTACATCATAATCATAATTCTCTCTAAATAATTTGACATTACTCCCGCCTGAGAGAACCAATTATGCTGATTGGTGCAGCGTGTAACTAATTAATCGTAGAGCGCACAGGGCGATGAAACTCCAAATATTGTGTGCTCACTTTACAACTATATGGATAGCCTGAATAGTAAATGAATAGCGGTACTTTCACTGATATCAACTCATCTTCACCCACCGAATCTAACAATAATTAATCCGCTCACGGTCGGCTTGATAATGATTATTTGATTCAAATGTCGGTGTCCAAATTACTTCTAGAGTATTAATGAAGCCCGTGAGTGGCGGGAAAATGAATCTAATACCTCTCCCTAAAGTGATATATCTGATTCACCGATGAATTATGAATCAACCAAACTGCGGAAGAGTTGACAGCAAAGAGACCACTGTTGTATTTATAAAAGTAAATAAATGCATTGAAAGTTGCAACCCTTCCATTCAACATGGTTAATAACAGACTAGTTCATTAGAAAAAATATCTTAGATCGGTAAACTGAAAATTCCTACTATTTTTCAACGCTTGTTTTCGATTGATTAAGAAATGTTCTTCTAAAGTGGAAATGTAAGGTTCGGATAAGTATCAGATTTTCTGATCAACACATAAAAAAGGAGGAACAAATTAGAAGCCAAACTAGGAGCTCAAGACTTCGAGGGTATACTCATCTATTCTAGAGTGTTATTAGATCCTGCGAAAGTTGTTCCAAAATCAATGTACCGGTGATGCGTTTCACCCCATCGATTTCGGGTGATAACTTGAAGTAGGTTGTCGTAACTCTTATAGTAGGTGCAGGATGCAGAATTAGGAAATGCGGAACGCTCTGTGCAGAAAACGCGTATTTAATCTGAAAATTCTATCATCATTCTTTTGAAGAGAAATCACGATTTCCAATATTGATATGATGAAAATAATAATTATCACTGTGTTTGAAAAAAAAAATGAAGAATTTGAACAAAAGAAGCAGTTTTACAACATAATTGTCCAAGAGCGACCCGACTAGACCACCAGTGGTGATTAAAGGAGATATATCATCATTCGTATTTAATCATAACATTATATCAGGTTGGATCACCGGCTCGAAGGCCTTTCCTGTTTCTAAGAATAAGTGTATGCCTTCTTCAATAAAAATCACTTAAAGGCTTAATATAATGTAAATCCACAAAAACTCAGAAGCCATCAGTTATATTTGTACACCAGTTACACCGCTAAACCGACTCCGAATTGACAAAGAATAATTTTTTAAATCCTGGTATATTCGGAGCAAAGTGTTTTTTCGCTCTATTGTTGGTCTATTGCCATTGTGGTATTTGTCTTGTTAATGTTATTAACTATCTTTTCAAGCTCTTATCATATCTCTGCTTTGTTCTCCAGTGCCTCTTAACAACTAAATTACGTTTTCCCAATCAGAGGAGAACTCAATGCCCTACTTTCTCCCCGTAAATAATCTAGGCCACCAAGAACCTGCATCAACACAATTAGTATAAATCACAACATCTTATATTCTGCTATTGCCTTACATAGTTAGCCGAAGATCACTTCAAAAGGTGCAGTTAATTGGGAACATCGCCGACCAAAGTTACTTGGGTCAACCGGTTTCAGTATTCTATGTACGCCTGAAAGCAATTTGAATGTCAACATTTTCAAAATCGCAGGCCACTTGCCCGCTTTTAGGATATCTAACACGAAATACAACAAGCTGTGAAGTTTCTGCCATAAAAAACGTTAAGGACGTACGTTTGTATTTGGTGATAAGCTCAACGCTCATTCTGAAACACTATATGAACATGATGAACATGACGGGTTTTTTTTTTTTTGGGGGGGGGGGGGGTGGGGGCTCAATTTTTTTAATTTTTTTTTGAGAGCACATTCAGTTTTAGCGTGATATGGAAAGTGACGTCATGGTTTTGCGAAACATAATGTTGAGCATGTGTTTTTCACGACGTGCAGCCTACGTCTATCGATATCACGCTGAAATTGTAAAGGCCAAGGTGTCCAAGCGTTTTCAATATGAAGAAAACATGACAGGTAACCCCGAATAAGCGCAACCTTTTCCAAAAAGAAGTGTCATCAAGGGTGTATCTGGAAGGGTGGGATGGGGCTAGGTGGAATGGGAAGTGGCGTGGGAGGTACCATTTTCCCACTGAAAATTTCTGTCTGCGAATTCGGAATTCGGCAAATCACAGGAAAAGAATGATACCTCTTTTTTTTTTTTCTTCTTCTTCTTCTTCTTTGATTGATGGAAAAATTGGAATATTTGTCGGCAAATCTTAAAGTCTGACGACCGGTTTCTACTTTGTCGGCAAAATTGAAATTCTAACTATTTTTGCTAGCTTGGTTGTTGGAAAATTTTCAGTAAACTGTCGGTAAGTTGGTCAGACAGCCCCTTATTCAACTGGTCTTGCAACGCCCGAGTATCATGTTATCAATACGAAATGCTTTAACGTGCTAAACAATATAATGCATGTGGTTCAATCGGAGCTCTTTTTATTTCGTGTTTGATCTTAACGATTGGCGAGTGAACTTAGGACTACTCTCTTAGTTTATACCTGTTGTTCGAAACTTGAAAAAAATGTAGATATCGCCTACATAATCATCATGTCTTCAAAGACATCAATCCAAGGATTAGCGGCAGCAAAAAGCAGCAAGCATTAATGTCCCTTTTTACTGGTTACATTTCAAAATGTATTTTTTTGACAGATGACATCTAAATGGAAAGGTGTTAACATGATAAAAATGTGTTTTCTCGCCACTGAGTAATAAGGCCGTAAGCTATAGCTATTAGAGCTTAATGATGAAAGTGTGAAAGTATTACTGGTTAAAAGACTTTGCACGTCGACTTTTATTTGTCGGCGAATCTTTGCCATTTTTATCAACATAAAGAGGTGATGGGTAATTTGACGTGGAAATGTGTCACCTCATTGATCTTATTCGTACTCTTTAACTAATAAGTAGGGCACATTGGCGACATAATCATGCAGATAAGGTCAACGTTCTGATATGATATAACCACTTGAAGGCTTTCCAGGTTGTCACATATTAGATGATTAGGATAGAATTTCGTCAATAACCTCTTGAACGTCGCTTTTGATTTAGATCAGCCTCATGTGGTGATGCTTATCGTTACAATTTTCATGTGATTGCGAATTTTCTGGGGCAGTAAGCCAATGAATTCCCGAATCATCCTTGTTTCACAACATACATATGAAATGTTTTTATTCATATGTTCGTCTCTGGCCTTCTCTCAAATTCCAAATAGACCAGTCTAACGGCACGTTCGATTGGGATGTAATGTGAACATGGTAAAGATAAGGTAAAGACTTGACGTTTTATCGCATCGTGTCTTGAAAATTTTGAGAGCCAGATGATTAAAAAAAATAATAATTTCACAACTATTTTTCTCTGATCATGCTTAACGCGTGTTACTATAACTGTTTCCATTCGAATATGATTTTAATCAAGGAATTTCGCTTAACAAGCGTGAAACATGGCTCGACGTCAGGAAAATGTAATTAAGTTTATTTTTCACTCTTAAGTTTATTATTCATAAATGTGATTTTTAAGTTATTTTTCATTTTCAAGTTATTTTTCATGAAGTTTATTCTCTCTCTAGACATGTTCCAAACATGAAATACATATAAAAACAAAATTTAAACAAAAATAACACCTCTGATCAGCTTAAGAAGTCATCTTTTTATCCTTTAAAAATGTAGGAAATTGGCGAATCCAGGAGCGAGAGAGAGAGTAAAGTAAAATAACGCTGTTAAATTTTTATTATTTTTTGTTTTGTTTTGCTCTTAATGATTGCCACACTTTAAAAAAAAAATCCATATCCCTCCCTCATCCATGGTCGGAGAAACATGGGGAGCGTTTCATCAAGTGTCTTGTCAGTGATTTTTACTGACAAATTTGCTCTCAGCCAATCAGGTGCAAGGATTTCAGTAGCTTATAACAGTTGTCAGTAAAAATCACTGACAAAACGCTTGATGAAACGCTCCCCTGGTTCCACCACTGTGCCAATACTGCACATGACCTTTCTGAATGTATAGTAGTCACTGGTATATACTGTACATAAGCTCCCACCTTATCAAATGATCCAGATGATTCGTATTTTGGTAGTCTGTCGTCGTCCACCTTGGTCGCTGAAGCATCGCTACCCGATCTCTTGCCGAAGAAAAATCCATTCCGTTTACCAAAGAAAAATCCGTTTCTCTTGTCCTCGTCAATCGGCGTTTCCCCTTCATAGTTTTCCCTTGGTGTGTTTACAGCGCCCTCTAGAATGAACAACTGATCGGCCGTTACGTCTGCAGGAAGCTGCTGCAAAGGTTCTTGGAGGCCGTACGATGTGATGTCTGTTCTGTCTCTGCTCCGTGATGACGGTGATGCGTTGTGTTTTCTAAGTACGTTTCTAAGGTTACTAAGAAGCTCGTCCTTCCACTGTTCGTTGCTAGTCTTCTCCTCCGGGGAACTCATTCGATTTTCCCGCCATTTTTGGATAAGCGGTGACGGTACAATATTCCTGAATTGCTGCGTGCAAGAGAACAACGGGAGGAAAATCCGAATCATTATTATTAAAGTCTCTTCCTGTTTATAGATAAAAGTTCTGAAATATCTTCTGAGGCAAGAAAAAAAAAACAATATAAAAGTAGGCCTCTTGTCTCATTTTTTTTTCAGTCAACGAGAAACACTCCATATTAAAATGAAACTCTACCTCAATACCTATACCGATACTATAAATCATGATTTATTGTTGTATAAGTTATCTCATTATGGTATCCGGGGGAGGGCCTTGGAGTGGTTCAGGAGAACAATATTTATACATAAATGGTTTTGAATCGACCCTTCAGTCAATTAATTGTGGTGTCCTTCAAGGCTCTCTGTTAGGCCCGTTCCTGTTTATTTTATACATTAATAATCCCCACATTTTACATTTTTCTTTTTTTTTGCCAGTCGTCCCTGTATCTCTCGAAATTTTCTACCTAATTACCATACACTGTACTCGATTTAAGTTCTTTACTTGCACGTTTTTGAATTGACACTTATGCTTGTAAAACTGAATTATTTTTTTATGTAAAAGTGTAATAAATGAAACTTCAAACTTCAAACTCCCTTTAAAGCCATATTAACACAATAAATCCATAGTAGGTAATGAGACACAAAATGATGATATACTGCACAATTCCATTCACTTACGTTTCTGTCCTTGCTCGCCATTAAAGCGATGACGACGCAAAATGGCTCTTGAAGAGGTAATAATTACCACTTGATCTTTTAAATCCTTATATTAGTCCCATATAAAAGAATTGCATAATCATGGTTACCTGCTTGGCTAAGAGTCATCCAGATGACACAATGCGGCCGCATATATGAGAATAGCAGTTGCGTTAAATAGAGTTCTGCGTGCATCTTCACAAACCATATACGATGTGAAGATACCATTTAAAGCCTCGAAAAAGCAATTTGCCTAACTTTTTAAAAAGTTATCTTAAAAAGGAAGAGTGGAAACCCACTTTTTTAGGAGTCATAATAGGGATTACTTCCTTTGGAGTTCAATACACTACAAATCATAGCGGAATTCACTCCAATGTAATGGTTGAATTACTGGATTACTCTTTTGAAGGGTGGATTCCACTATTTTGATCGTGGATTTCCACTCCAGACGAAGTGATTCCTAATTCATTTCTCCCCAAAAGTGCATTTCCAGTCCTGGGGGGTGTTTCACAAAGAGTTAAGTTGGACTTAGAGTCATGCGTAAGCGCCAATGCGCATCCGGTATTTAACGCGTAATCTCATTGATAAACTACCCAATAGCGCGCGTCCCCTGAGCATGATCTGACCAATGCGGTGATGCGTAATATACAGTACGCAACTAGGAATTTAAGTGCGACTTTAAGTCCAACTTAACTCTTTGTGAAACACCCCACTGTACAGTAGACAGTAGGTATTTCACGAAAAATGCTAAAAAAATTCTTGTTATTACCTTCTGTTGCATAAAGTTGCTATCTCTTTCTCCATAGACTGTGACGAATGATGCTAGTACTATTAAGATTGACAATAACGTCCGTAGTATTCGTCTCTCGTAGCCCATCGTTCACTTCGGTACCTTCTCTCTGTTACGAATCGACCTGCGATCTAGGAGAAAATGAGACCGAGAAAAAGTTAGCAGTCAGCGTGATGGTTCAGTGGCAGAGCAGTGGCGTCGTAACCGGGAGGTACCTCGTTCGAACCCGAGTCTATGCGCTGGTGCCCTTTGGTAAGGCATTAGTCCTCATTACCCAGATTATACAATTGGGTAGGACTTTTACGCGTAGAGGAATGAGCTACTCTTTGTTCCTCATGTGGCATTTCGCACTTCCTTCATGCATTTCTCCTGTACAGAGCGAATCAAATTTATTTTTACGTCTTTTATTTTAAGGCGAAGAAAACAAACCTGATGCTATCTCTCGTTATAACATTACATTAGATTCTCAATGATGTCAAGGTTCCGATAAAAGTGCGCTACTTTAGTAGAAAATACCTAATCATTTTTTTTTTTTTTTTTTTAGAAACTCTTATCCGTGCCCAATCAATCCAGCTTTTTATGATAAATAACATTCCATTCATACGCATGGGGTGGCTTCAATTTCTAAAGTTTTGGTGTGACGTCAGCAGATCGACATAGCAACGCTGACAAAACATTCATCAACGAATAGTGTATGATGACCGTAGATTCGAGCAATTGATGCCCGTGAGAGGGACACGATGATACGGTGAATGTAGAACGGTGAACAGACGGATGTTCTCAACAGCGCTCGCAAGTTTTCACCCCTGATGCCAATGACATGTAGTCGAGAATCGAATGTAAGAACATAATAGTCGATAAGGAGATGTAAAATCGGGGTGTGTGGTATAACACATTGCCAGCTGCGAATTTTTCATATTTACACAAAGTTTTAGAGAAAATCGTAAAAGGCGTGTCACCGAAATCAAAGACAAAGTTGATTGTCTGTATTAGATGTGAACATAGTTACGTTAGTTATTGTTTATCCTGATAGAAGCGTCGCTTAGAAGAAGTGTCATACATGGTTTTCCAAACATTCGTTGCCACATTATATCTTGTAAAATTGTCTGTCACAGTCTGTCGATGTCGTGGAATGTTATAATTCGAACCCCATGGTAGAGAGGGGTTTTTAATACATTATTCTCAGGTATTTGGACCACTGATTGATCAAAACTACGGGTAAAGAATTAACTATTGACGGCTACGTCACGATTAGGGGTAAGAGTGAAGAGTATTTTCGAAGCATTAGCTCTTTTTGCGTTTACAAATCACGAGCACACTAAGATTAGCACTGGATATGAACGACAAATCTCGTGCATCATGTAAATTCTTTGATAATTGTTACAAATGTTCTCACAAATAAATACATTTTGACAGGCATTTTTTACCCAACTTTCCCTTTTTATAAGGGATTCACACTCGAAGTCAGGTCCAAAAGTATCCCTCGATGATCTCGAGACTGTATGCGCCTCGATTTCATATCGGGCATACCACTGTTTCGAAATCATCTCGGACAATAAGTTAAACATGCTCCTCAGAGCACTAAATATTCGTATATCCTCTGTAGGACGACCCCGGATGACACGCCGGAAATTCAAAATACGCAAAGTAAACTTACACAATATGGCTATGCACTGTGCACTAGGACGCGGATCACTGTTTCTCCTTCACGTGTAACATAGGAACTGAGAAAGAGCAAACATTTCTCAAACTTTATATCAGGTGCAAATGCATTTACTTAAAGGCACGAGAGAACGAAGCAGGAACAAGGACCGAGTAATGAGATCGAGGAGGAGTGTAGGCAGGTTAACAAAAACAACAACGACAAAAAAAAAAAAATCCTTACAGTGATACTACGATCTGAAAAAACCCCCAACAAAACAAATGATTGCTTTTTATTTAAAAGATGAGGCAAATTGATCGTTAACCCTTTCAAGACAATTGACCACATTTTGTGGTTGGGCTCAATAACTTTTGATTCAGAGCCCTGAAAAATATACCAGATACATGAGTAGAAAGAGCAAAAATTTCTGCACACACTGTGTCCATTTTTGTTACATGACAATATTGTGTTTGATCCCAGGAAATTTAAAAAGGAGAATAAGATTTAAAATCCTTAAATTGGCAACACATTGAGAGGTTCAAAATCATTGTTTTTTTATCAAAATTGGCAACTTTTTCAACTTTTCGCTAATTCTTTTAACCATGTATATTGTTTTCAAAGATATTACCCCTTATTACAATCTTGTAGTACTAAAAGAAAAATATCATTGGTGCCAATTTGAAGAACAAATTGTGATCAATATAGGCCTTAAATAATTCCTGTCCTGAAAGGGTTAAACAATTATTATTGGCGAATATCTTAAAAACGTGGAGGCGGATCAACAGAGGGATAAAGAGAACATGACGTTGCTCACATCATCAGGTAATGCTATATAGTGCATATTGCAGTCTAGATCTGAGGTCAATAATATTGAGGGATGATGGAAATACTTCTTAAAATCTTAAAGAAATATTCAGGTTCTTTTCAATGCAAGACCTTTTTCTAGTATATCTCTTTACGTCAGTAACTACGTTTCCCGGATTTCCTTTAGGTACCCACAAACAATTATTGTCAGGGTTGTGGTATCCTACCGTCACCATTTTATCCGCTTCTGGTTACAGCAAATACTGTTGTTGATTGTTTGCAACATTGGAGCAGTGTCATTATTCGGTTGAGTCCCCCTTGTCAACTTGTTTTACCATCAATTGGACTGTATCAAGAAGCACTGATTGGGGGAACTCTACCCGCTTGATTGCCCATTTTATGGTTCGCTTCGCTCCGTTGATTGGTGAGCTCACCCGACGCAAGTATGGGGTTTAGACGGACAAGATGAATTGGACAAAATACATGCGACTAGCATTGTGTCATCATATTACTGCTAATCCCTATGTGAGAACGTGCACAGTTGGTTCATGAAGCTAGAGGCGTCGCTAGAAATATTAGCGGAGATGTTACACAAGATTTAGCATTGAACTTTGCAGACAGAAAGGAAACATTTTCAAACAAGCAGAGAGAGAGAGAGAGAAAGTCTTTGGATTAAAATTTTCCCAACAATTTGAAACTAATGATGAAGAAAGGTAGCGTGTTACAGCCCACACCCCATTCCCATCTTGCGATGCCCTCGCAAGATAATGTGCTATACATTTGAATAAGTTCAAAGCCGAATGCAGGCGTCGTTTGTGATTTTTCAAGAGAGACTATATCAGTGTATCATCTTCGTTTTCTTATTCCTTAACGACTTATCGTATTTGCAGGTATTATCAGCGATGACGTGGGCGAGTGTGTGTGTGTGGGTGCGTGTGTGCGTGTTTGTGTATAAGTGTATGTGTAGGACTTGCACACGATCGACCCTCGGTCAACGAGCCAAGGTAGAGCAACGATCCAGAATCCAAGGACGTAATTATTTCAAGCATTAGCAAGGGTAGAATAATTTTATGATCAGTAGTCAAATCAGTTACGGTAATGAGGTTTGGTAATCCAATTAATGTAAGTAGCTGTAGAAGTAGGTGTATAAAAATAGTAGTCTCCTTTTTGTAGTAGAGGTAATTTTAGTAATAGCAGTACTTGTAGGAGTTGTAGTAGTAGTAGTAGTAGTAGTAGTAGTAGTAGTAGTAGTAGTAGTAGTAGTAGTAGTAGTAGTGGTAGTAATGGTAGTAGTGGTAGTAGTAATATAGTAATAGTAATAGTAGTGGTAGGAGAAGAAGTAGAAAATAGTAGTTATATTAGTTGTTGTAGTAGTAGTAGTAGTATTAGTAGCAGCAGTAGTAGTGGTTGTAGAAGTAGTATTAGTAGAGGTAATGGTAGGCATAATAGTAAGAGAAATAGAACTAGTAAAGGTAGAAAAATATGATAGTGATAAGATTACAATTATTTATAGTGAGAATGCACAACTACATTGTGCTCATGGGCTTCATGCCTCCGTCCTACAGACATAGAGATTATAGCAAATTTTGATATTAGAACAGGTAGATGAAAATTCACGGTAAATGCTTCAAATTGTAATACACAACATGGTCATATTGACTAGTTTTTGTGATCTCGTACATGTGTAGAGTTGTCACAACACTTCTTAACCTTCGAAGGTCACAAGACGTAAAGGAGAGCGACAGAAAAAGTACATGGTAAAAAATAACAGCATTTTACTAAATTGTATATAACGGAAAAAGACAAAGAATGACAAGATGATTAGGATAAGAGGTAAGACGAAAAATCATCCGGGAATTTTTGTTTTAAAAATGCAGACAAGTTTAATCGTATTCCTCGTAGGACATATGAGGTAAACAAGCAAGGAGGACCATTCTTCATCACGTGATTCGGGGAAGACTGAAATAGCTAGTAGTTGAGTCGAAGGTCGTGATTATTACCACCCTCGCACCCAGGAGACCAAACACTTTCATCTTAGCCAACGCACGTTCCCCGGAGACGAGGTAGGACAGGTACTAATGGGTCTGCATCCTTTTGTTGATTGTGTGTTTTCGTGACTGTAATACCGAAAGACTTCCATGAGATACTCAGAGGGATGACATCAAAGAGAGCACGGCTAGTCTTCAGCCTGTCTATGTAGCTGGTGTCTCAAATGAGTGGGAGGAGAAGGTTTACGAGCTTGTTTGTTGTTCATCAAACAAAGTCACATTGCTGGCGTATACGAAGGGAAAGGTAAAAGTAGCTTTAACACCGATACTCTTCCAACATAATAATAGCGTTGAAAAGATAATAAAGCTTTTCGTCTTGCACTCATCAGAAGAAACCGTAAGAAAAGCTTTTGTGTGTCTCTTTGCGACATTATTCTTCGATTTTGCATTACCAACCAACTCTTTCGTTATCATATTAATAAAAACAGTACATTTTATGGCGCTTTTTTCACTGCACTTCGTTTTCAGATGTATCCCTTGGTCAACAGTGAAGAACAAATATAGACAATTTACCAAACAGTGACAGTCGTTATGCCATGATTGCCTTGTAAAGGTTTGTAAGAAAACAACGCCAAGGCCAACTTTATGTAATTATTAGTTTCAGAAGTTACGGGAACTTATACAAATCATAATGGGAAAAAATGCAATCACCTCGTACTAATCAAAATAATTATATTTTTAACATCGATTCAATTCTGTATCAATTTCATAGAAAACGAAACATGGTAATGGCTTGAAATGAGAAAGACGAACATACAAGATTTTAAAAAGACATTCACGAAATGAGTCGTCGTATACAGAGGCGCCAGAGTCATTGAAAAAAAAAACTGAATCTAATAACTCCTCGACCTTGCGGACGTTGCCACGAAGTATCTGCCAATCACCTTGGAATGCCTCCCAGATATGGTGGTAGCGATTCCCAAGTAAAATTGCAACTAAGAAACGGATACCACTTCTTTGTCCATACCTACATCACATCCGAGTAGACGAGACGCATTGTAATCGTTTGATGACAGTCTATGTTATTGGAACCTTCTCTCATAAGGAGGAATGTATTGTTATTGATTGGATGTTGGAAAACTACGAATGTAAATCGAAAGCTTGATAGCTGAAAGTTCGTTAGAGGAATCACGTAGTGTGGTTATAGGTCATAGAAGAAAAAAAACCCGTAGTGAGCAGGTAAAGTACTTTTTTCGTTGCATCGTGCCACTTTGGCAAGAAAGCACCAAAACTTAGAGCTCACATAATGGCCTTTATGGTCAACTATTTATTGCTTCTTTGGTGAAGTATGTTTTCGTCAAGTTTATAAGCATCTAAAGCACTTATAATCGTAACCATGGCAACTGAGCAAATCTGATTACATTTCGCATTAGATTTGAGCCCTAAAATATATTTGAAAGGGGAAATAGAGGTTGGTATGTCAGGCATTCCCAGTATCATCTTCAGAGAAAATTTGCTAAAGTGGTATTGCTTGCAAGCATGTCTTGCTACATGCATGACGAGCCAGACAAGATAGAGTAGCAGAGTACCTATTAGAAGCTAGCCTGTTCGTTCGTTTCTTGGTACATACTCCAGGGTTTGATAGTGATGTTGGTTTGAATGATTGTCTGAACATTTTAGGTGTGAAGCATTCCCTAAAGATGGAATGACATCCTGCCCGAAACTCGCCAACCATTACGACACGCTCGGCCAGCCATTTATCTTCGGCACAGTCCTCGTAGCCATTCTCCGTCTCTCTCATCAGCCATGCCAAGTATGCTCCACGAATCCATACCTCTTCCCCCTGAATCATCCAATCAGACCATTCCTAGTACATTCAATAATGATCAAGAGAAAGAAACCCCCTGCAAGCTCTTCTTGATAGTAAATACTCCTACTTCCTCTGGCCCATTTTGAGATCATCGGCCCCACGTTTAAGGCTGTTGGGCAACAATTAACCTTTTCAACGATAGTCGGTAAATTACGCGACGTGACACTCCGAGGAATCAGCAAAAGGAAAGGGGTGGGACATCGACCCTCACCCGGCACAAGAATGCCCAATTATTGACAACGGAAGGTACCTCAATAGAGCACGCGAGGGGCTTTGGGCATTTTTGGCCAATCGTTATTTCTTAAAACAACAACAATATTCAGAACTCCAATTATAATGTCAAATTGATTGAAATAAGCGATCAATGTGATGTGACCCTAAGGTAGTTCTTTAATCAATAAATCAAGCGCGTGATTAAGGATGAATAGACGTATGTGATTCAAGGCGCTTTTTGATGTCGGCATGATAAGCAACGAGTGACTTTTACTGCCATTACACCGTGCATTCACTGATCATACTTCACAACGTTATATGAGGGTAAATTGAACAGTATCCGTCTTCAGGATGGCGAGGGGGGGGGGGGGGGGGAGATTGACACCCCTGAATGAACAAATATGCATCGAGACCCAAAGCTGCTAACTGGGCCCTGTTTCATTAAATCAATGACAAGTTGTAATAACTGTTATAAGCTACTGAAATCCTTGCATCTGATTGGCTGAGAGCAAATTTGTCGATTAAAATCACTGACAAGACACTTGATGAAACGCCCCCCCCCCCTGGAAAAACATCATGTAGAGTGCCAGGAGAACAAGACGAAAGCACAAACATGGAGTGTCAACGAACGCATCCTGCATTCTAGAAAGGAAATATGCTACACATCTAAAACCCTACCATATTATTGCCAGATTTTAAAATCAAATTACCAACGTCACAAAGGTTAGATACCATAAGATTTCTATGATCTGGGCCCTGTTGCATAAAACTTACCATTAACGGTAACTTTGCCATCAATGGTAACTCCCATGGAAACCTTGATTTTGATTGGCTGTTGAGTGATGTTACCATGGTAGTTACCATTGATAGCAGAGTTACCATTAACGGTAAGTTTTATGCAACGGGGCCCTGATATTCAGACTACTCCACTCAATTTCCTCCTTTTGAATTGATGGATCCATAGAGAGAGAGAGAGAGGGAGAGAGAGAGAGAGAGGGGGGGGGGGTGTTTCAAGACTCAACTCTAATAGTTTGTATCGGATCTTCTATAGCATATGCACGCACGTATAAAGGGCTGGTCACAGTTGTCCGATAGCGATGACGATAACGAGACTGTCAATTATGTTTTATGCACATGTGGATATGCCCGTGTATGCTTATAGTAGGGCAGCTGAAGGTTGTACCTTTAATGAAAAATATCGTTATCATTATCGGACGAAATGGGCCAGCCCCTAAGACTGTGCTTGCACTGGCTATTTTGAAATTACAGTTATACTTCACGTGCGACGGTACTATCTAATTTCCTTATTTTTTCCCACGATTCATTTGAAGCCGTATCTTTACGCCTTCTTTCAAATATATACGTCATCACTGCAGACAATATAAAAGCAAACCTTCTTCAAATAAAATCTGACTCAAATTCTATGGCTTGATAAATCAAATCATCGGCGGAACACATGAGTCCTGTTGGAAATGTTTTGTGCCGTTTAATTACAATTGATATATGCCTTTTTAATTCAGCAAGACGTTGATGAAAGCTGTTACGATAGCAATTTAAGGGCATTTTTGTTGTTCACTAATTTACATGCAAATGTCATACAAAGTTGTACAAGATGGACAAGTATAGTATAAATTGTTTGATGCCATGCCTACATTGTATGAACTTGTCTTTTCTATCCTATTACTGATATCACTAGTATAATAATTACTGTTTGAAAATAATCTGCTTATCTTCCTTAGATATGATTACAATGACCTCGAACAAGCCAACCATAAATGATGTGGAACTGAATGAAGACACTTCCCGTATCAAACAATTCTGAGTACAAACTAAAAAGCATTGACTCCTAGAGAGGGAATGAGAGAGAGAAAGAGAGAGAGAGAGAGAGAGAGAGAGATAGAAGAGAGAGAGAGAGAGAGAAGAGAGAGAGAGAGAGAGAGAGGAGACAATTCGAGAATGCACCAGACGGCCTGTACTTATAGCCATAATAGCGAAGAAGAAGGAGTCAAAGATAAATATAGAACGAGGGAACGAGAAAGACATAGAGAGGAAAGAGAGAAAATAGAGAGAAATGAGAGAGAGAGAGAGAGAGAGAGAGAGGGTGGGGGGGGAAGGGGGGGGGGTAGGGAGACAAGAAAAAAATAGACAAATGTATTCCAAGATAAAGCGTAAGAGGATGACGAAAGGTAAATCTAGACAGAGTAAAAAAGAGAGAGATAATAAGCACGAAAGAGAGGGAGAGGGGGAAAACACCTGTAGTAAAGAATAGACGAAAAGATAATATGCATGGGAGATGAAGAGAATAATCAATAAGAGTGAGAAAGAGAGTATGAGGCGACTGCTGGGCATCATTGATTACAGTTTCCCTTTATTACTATTAATATTAGTATTTACTATCTAAAATTACTTTCATGAATACTTAATCTGTATTATTTAGTAAACGATAACAAACTATATACAATTATTGAGTTATTTGAGGAATACTAAGGGTGTTCAACATTTATCGAAACTACATTTTGCAAGTGTAGTTGGATTTATTTCTAAACAAATAACGCTACTTTAAAAAAGTATTTTCAATTAAGAATATGAGATGGAAAAAAAAATTCTGTATTTCCGAAATATCAGCAAGATCTTAAGGTGAATACTTCTAACAGAACAAAGGCGTAAGCTAATTGAAGGCGAACGCTAAAACTAATTTCAGACCAATTACTACCTTTTTTTTTTTTCATTTACAAGACTAGCATGACCAGTGTCAGAATTAAAAAAACATTCCAATCTTACTAAGAGTACACTTAGTGTTGAGGAGACAGGAAATATTTTTGAAAGCAATCTTTTCTACTTCATGAACCGGAATACCAGAATAAACATAGAATGTCCTCGAAAGATCATGAATTCCTATCTCTTACGGATTACAGCGTTCTCGAAATAGAAATGAATATCGCTACGAAAGATCTGCTATTCAGACAGTTTATTATGAACATATTTAGTGGTTATTTTAGAACAAAATGGATTGAAAAATATGTTTTTCCATATCCTACTCTGCTCGATGAAAAGGGGAAAGGAAATTAATAAAAACAGTAAGTGAGATGGGTAGTCCTCCGAACAATCGTCCGCGATGTTGGAAACACTTTTATTTCATTCTTATGTATCTGCTCAAACATCACACGTAGGTAAAAACCTATCACGGATGATAGCAATGAATAGCCATGATGAAAATATCGAAATATCAGGGAACCCACTCAACCGGGTTGATAGTCTTACACCGTTTCCTCTTAAATAGCAAAACAAGTGCGTGCACACCACACACTCAGACGCACACACCCACTCACTCACCCACACAAACGCGCAGAAAAGCGATATGTTGTAATTGGGTATTTGATCAATGAATCATTGTAGGTTAATTGGTTTGCCAGATCGCAATGTTTGGTTGATACCAGGCTGCATCAGCACTTAGTTAAGTATTGACCGATAATCAAATCCACTTCTTCCGCATTAGGTATTATCGTTTTCCTTTTTTTCTTCTTCCAGGGACAGGTTTCGTCAAATGAACAGTTCATGGTTGCTGTTAATTACACGCACACGCATATAATTTATATATTAGACGCGATATTAGGAATGTCGTAGTTTATTTTACTGCCTGCATTCAAGGATGACCTTGTACTTCTTAATGAAAATTACAACAATGGAAACCTTCATATTCGGCTTTAAATTGGGGAAAATATCAATTGGAACGGTCAGTAGCGAATCGTACACTGTTAATTGAGAAAACCAAATAATGAAAATTCTTTTAAAGGCAACACAATGAATACTGTTGAGATAAAAACTCTATACAAAGAATCCAGGGCTAGATATTTGCATTAATTAATGTCAAATTATTTTGTAATTACGTACAATGTTGAAAAGTACTAGTTATTTTTTCAAAGTGTAAATGAACGAGGTATAAAATTATGATGCATATAAATCTGTCTCAAACTCGTGAAAAAAAAATCGGAATATTTCAGGCAGAATGGCTATCGTCATGATCGGTTAGTGTGTGGAAAAAAGATATAGTTTGCATCCGCACCCACAAATGTTTTTAAAGGGGAATTTCAGCTTTTCATATTGGTGTCATGGTGTTGTAGAAACTGTGGACCAATGTTTCTCCACATCCCAGAAATGTACCCTGGAAGTATACCGATCACCTGAAAACAAAATTTGTGTAGGTCTACAGCTAAAAAATATAAAATCAACTTCAAAGAGCTTTATCTGGCATTCTATAGGTCAACAGTTAAGGAGTATGAAGGAACCGGAAACTCCGAGTTGGATTAAGGGCGAACCCTTAGCTTGGCGACCGCGAGCGCGTACGACTGCGTCGAGTAGTCTAATCACGAGTCGCTTTTACGCTTGCATAGAGGGTAATCAAACTTGCAATATCTCTCTATATAAGTAATATTTGAAGCCCATATTCTGAATATAGTGTAACGACATGGAACCTCTAACATACAGAGCAAATTTTTTTTTTCTTTTTGTGATTGGTACCCTTTAAAGGGAAATCAAACCTAAGTTGTTTTGAAAGAAAGAAGAAAAATTAGAGAAGCAGATTGGTGAAAGTTTGAACGAAATCGGACAAGCACTAAGAAAGTTATGAATTTTTGAAAGTTGTAATCACTGTACATATGGGAATTTCATATTGGCCGAATCGGTAATGTCACAGTGATATAAAGTGGCGGACAACTCCCCCATTTGCTTCATCACATAAAATGATTTATAATGTCTTTTTTTCTCTTCAAAATGTATACTCAGTCGGATCTTTTTCTTTTATGAGGACCTAAAACAATATTCTTACTACAATATAATTTGAATATTGCCCGAGGGAAAAGGCGCGAAGGAGCAAACCACATATCAATAATATTTTCGTGTACGAAAGACGGAAGAGTTTACCGCCAGTATGTCATAATCGACACACCAAATGTGACCAGGCACCACATAACCACCAAAAAGTCGCCAGGTCTGATTCTGAAAGAGGAGATTCTCAGCTTTAAAATGATATATAACTCATTAGCATTGGATGTTCCTAAATCATTGTACAAAGAGTAGAATGCACAGTCCTTCAGAATGTTACTTCTGAGAAATAAGGTTTTAAAGTTTGCAGTCTACTGAAGCACTCTGACTTGCAAGGTGTTGTGCAAAGGTGACAAAAGGAGGATTAGAACTCAATAAAAATTTCTATGAAGGGATTATTAGATTGTCCTAAAACTTGGCATACTAATTAGGCATATCCTGGTCATAGTGCACAAGTATCAATGCAAGAACTTACTCTGTTGAAAAGTTATGGGAGATCAAAATGAGACAAGTATTTAGGGTCGTAAAATAGAAAAGTAATACAACAAAATCCAGAGAAGACACACATAAGTCTAATAAAAAAAAAACTGTCAAAAATACCACTTTTAGAATGTTTGGTGCCTCCAAATTTTTTGATTACTTAGAAAAAAGTATACTCTTTCAGGAAATACCCAAAACTAAAATTTGACCATGCCAACCAAAAACACATTGATTGAGCTCTAACTGAAAATCACACAGTGCGACTTTTTGGTGGTTTTGTGGTGCTTGGTCACAAATGGCCAATTTGAGATTCGCATAGATTTAGTGATCTCATTTTTCAAACATCCACAACTTTCATATATTTCAAATATTCTTTGTTCGATTTCTTTCAAACTTTCACCATCCTTTTTCTCTTATTTTTCTGCTTTGACACAAATAATCTTATTACCAAGGTTGGATCGCCCTTTAAGGCCTCTCTTCTAGAAATAATAGTCCAGAGTTGTCGCATATTGTAATAATTCAATAAATAGCTATCAATACTGAATGGAGACAAAAGAGATAACCCATAGAGATAGAAACAGAGAGGAGGGGTAGAAAGAGAGAGAGAGAGAGAGAGAGAAAGAAAGATAAAAGAAGAAAAGAAAGTGAATGACAAAGAAAGAGAGGTGGAAGACCAAATATTCACTTGATTCAAGCAGTTTGACAGACTTGACATAATATTCTTTCCCAAAGCATTTCATCCATATTAGGAAATGCAATTTGACACTCCCTTCTTGACAATTTGCAGCAATCTCCACATATTGATTCTCGGGGATTACAATAGACAAGGCAGCCAGTGCACCCGTAGAATTTTTCTTTTTAACGTCAAGACAATCTACACAACTGTAAAGTAAAGAAACAGTCTAAATGTCTGAATGTAGAAATAATGATAGAATACAGGCGACGTCAAAATATAACTTCGTCCTTAAGAATTACACAGAAATTTGTTGTTTTTTTAAACCATGGAAATTATCTGGTAGGTCTCACTGGTCCTCCCATCATTAAGGTTTGGGTCGGGCTCTCGATGGATGTTTCATGTTTTAGTCAATTTGACTTGTACGCGACCTATTAGGATTTAGTTTAGGTCCAGGTGAACATGACGATTTCGGATTAATATCATGGAACCTACGGTATCTAGGTCTACAAAATCCCTAACCAGGAGACACGCTTGGGGGGGGGGGGGGGGGTAACGACGACCACAAAATCACCAGTCTAAAATTTCGATTTTTAAAACAACAGTTAAAGGTTAATAGTTTTGGACTTACATGTTACACAAGCTAACATTGAATTCGATATTAGAGTACGGCATTGTGTTTTGGATCATCTGATCGCAATCTCTGAAACCTACAATTGTTAAAACCACAAAATTGAAACCTGAAATCCTGAAAACATGATGAGGTGATTATACCAAGGAGGTATAAGGCAAGCTCCTTGATTATACCTTAGGCAACAAATCATGATCTCTTATATATGATTATATGCACGTATAAGCAACATGAAATATTATGGAACTTAATACTATAAAAATTAATACTATATATATTGATGCTAAATAAATTTCACGATGCATGCAATTTCTTTCAAAAGGGATATATCACGTTTGAAGAAGGAAAGAGCAAGAAAAACATTTTATCTTTATTAGTCTCTCAACTTTGGCATTTTATTTGACTCTTGAAACTTGAAAAGTATTTTTGACCGTACTGCATAAAGTACTTTGCCGGGATTCTAATGCTAAAATGGCGTTCATCTAACAGTAGCAAAATAATGTAAAAACTATCATAGTATTCAAGTTACATTTCTTCACATGTTGCAAAAAATGTAAGCTGTCTATCTTTATAGTATTAATCTTCATAGTATTAGCCTGCATTATCTGCTTTTTTTCGCATAAATAAAAATAAAATGGTTCTGATATTTCCATTGCCTGTCTACACTACCTTTGACCAATTATACGAGACAAATTCCAGCTGTCATCATAGAAACTATGAATGGGATTTTCAGTACTCCAAACCAATAATCAAACACCTCACCACTCTGACTTCATTTAAGGATTTGTAGAAATTCAATGATATTGCAACATATCTCAATTTTTCAAAGTTAATACCTTTCTATTTAGTAACATTCACTCATATCAATCGATGTTCGCGCGTCACTCACTAATCATTTCGACCAAGTTGAATTAGAGGGTGAGGCATTGTCAATAAATAATGGCCAACGTTGTAATGAACACATCGGGGCTCTTATTGAGTTTAACATCGAGGTGTGAGCAAATTCAATTGATTTCAGCGTGGGAGTAAACGATCTAATTAGTTGGTGTCGAGGGCGGGCTCATAACGACTAGATTTGCTTAAACATCATTCCCTCCAATAATCCCTTTATGGGTTTACTGTCGGCAGGATTCCGAAATGAAATATTCATTTCAGCATTGACGATTTACTGAATTACGCTTTGAATAGCAACTATAAATAAAAATCGGAATTCATGCGATGTGGATCAATTGAACATCCTGCCAACGGGAAAGAATTAATGGGTTGACAGAGCGAGCGGTGAATCGGTGATTTATTTAAAAGCAACAGTTTCTTCCTACTCTGGGATAACAACCATTTAAATGTAAATGGAATTATTGAGTGGTGTTTTACAAAAAAAAATCTTTTTATATAATACACAATTGCCAGTGGGGGAATGTGTATATTTTTAAAAACAATCTGAAGTTAAAGTTTATCACGTGACGGATGACACCATCACTTTGGCTGTGACGCCAACAGCAATCTATTTGCTTTGATTACCCGATCAATTGAAAAAAAATTTGATGTTATTGGAAGTTGATAGCCTGCATCTCAATTCCGTCCTGTGACTGTTCACTTCCCTTTGTCTACATCATCACTCATCATGACAGCATGAGGGGCAGAAAAGAAGAGCATCCATGCATGCTAACCTTTTCTCTTTCTATTCTATTCTATTCTATTCTTTAATATCATAATATATCTATTCTATTCTATTCTATTCTATTATGCTATAATCTATTTTATCTCCCTCTCTTCTCTTTGAGTTACTTTATATACATGTATGATATATTTAAAACAAGCAAATATTAGAGGAGAACAACGTTGCTAAATATTAAAAACAAAACCCGGTAAGTTTTAACTTCTTGTATTGTTTTGTTACAATCCATTCCAACGCTGTTTTAAAATTTTTAAAAATAGGTTCGCTTTTGCTGTAATATAGCAAATATAGCAGACCTAGTTAAACAGAAATTAATTGATACTCTATAATTTCTATTTGATAAGATCCAATCGATGGTGGGATGAATGTCGCAAAATAGTATAGGTAGAGAAAAGAAAGACTATCCGCTTATTGTGTATAATTGCCTTGTGATTTCTAATGCTACACCACAGTGATTCATGGGAGCTGTCACATGAAAACACGTGACAAAAATATGATTTTGCACTATATTTACCCTTCCCATCTTGGAAAAGTTTTGAACAGTACATTACGATATATTATGACCTATTATGCATTTTAAATGCAAACATTTTGCAATGGTCTATGAGTACCGCGTGTGAGCATTTGACGAAATCATACTGCCGCAGGCTAGTCTCCTAAAATCAATTTCGAATTCGATTTATTGTATATGAAATCCATCAGTCTGGTTTCAACAATAGAATAATCAGCAATTCCAATGTCAGTTTAGATGAAAAGCAAAGACAGGCCAGATTTTAACGGAGGTATTTCCTTTCATTTCATAGATCCCTGCCTGAATTATTCATTGACCTGGAAGTAAGAATTTCCTTTTTTCTGAAAAGAATTGTTCTGGAAAGACCGTATACGGTATATTCTATTATCATTTTTAAAAGGCAGTATTTGTCAATATTGCCCTAAAAGGTATACTTGACTTTGAAAATACTGCAGTGAAATGCATTTGAGGGGAATCATATCTTACCAGGGAAATACAAATATGGAGAATGGCATTATAACATCAAATTTACAAGATTGATGTTCCAGCCTTAATATCTTGTATTTACATATATATATGGAAGGCGCCTGCCTTCATAATTATATTCAAATGCACTTTTAAAGATACTTTGATGGTTCATTGACAATATGCACGATAAAAATTCTGTTGATATTTTATTGTCCTTAATGTAGGATTTAAGGAGAATTATTTCTGCATTATTATTGAATCCCTGAAATGTACAGGAAAGAACTCGAGAGTACAAAGGAATAGTAAGAACTTTATGGATGGATTCGGAATCTCCAATCTATGTCATTTTGCAGACTTTGTATCGAAAAACTAGAAATATGATTAGAATTAAATGATAAAATGATAGTATCTCAAAACATTTTGACCAGATAAAACTAGCTCTGATTTTTAATATAAGGTTCAAATTATTTATTTTTCTATACATGTATATTGTTGCCTGAAATTTCAAGCTCGTATTAATGAGAACTGCCGTCGGGCCCACATCATGAGTTAATTTACCAGAAAGTTCAGGGAGGGCGGTTTTTATATCCTTTTTGGTAGAACAGGAAAATGTGGATGCGCTGCTAATAAGCAAGTGGTAGGCTGGTCCCAATAGAAATTCCATCATGTCCAGTCGGTATCTTTTATCCTAACATGCCGATGATCTTTTAAGCTAATTCCGCTTTTCTACGGCACCGATTGCTTTCCCCTAAGCGCATTTCGCTGGCGTCTCTTCACGAGGAGGTGATAATCTAATAGCGGAGTGATTGGGAATGACGTCCGCTTATGGCGCACAGGCATGCTGTCGGTACGTTCCTAAAAGGGTGCAAAAGGTTGTCCCCTTACAACGGAAATGATCCGAAACGGGATGATCAGCCTAAAAAGAGGGGATGCAGGGAAGGAATCGAAATTTGAGCTGCTGCATATGTATGAATCGTTTTATCTGCTATGATCAATCATTCTGCCTTTTTTTCTGTTGCTTGCATGACTATGAGGTCTTCACCGTTTTTATTGAAGACGATTCCTTAACAGCAAATGTCTGAGAGATTTCCTATCGCTGTGTTCTCAAACATACTTAATCAAAAAAACATACTGAACAATCAACAGATGGTTAGTTTTGAAGATCTAAATACACATTCGTCTAGTAACTTTGCTTTGTCAATTTGGGTCAGATTTTTCCTTCAGGTTATTGATGTATATTTTAATAATCGTACTGTTGTCATTCCCTCGATCAGACTTGTATTAAAATGGCACTGGTGCTCATATAAAAAATGAATTAAAAAAAAACATCGCTCCTAAGAAATGACTAATGAGCACAAAAGTATGACAGTACTTACTTACGCACACACACACACACACACCCACACACCCATACACGCACGTCACCCACACTCACCTAAAACGATTCAATAATTGAAACTTCGCATCATGTAGTCACTGTGACACTATGTCTGTTTCATAATCAACATTTTCTATTTACCCCAAACCTCTCAGACAAGTCTTTGAATAGGTTTCTTATTCTGTTTTTAAAAAGAGAAAGACATAAATTGGGTTTTGAATAAATACATCTAAATGTATTTTGTGAATGTTGTACAAAGAATCATTTTCTCGGGCACGATTTTCTGAAGTCCTGTTTATGAGAGTCTACAAGTGCAAATAGCACTTACAATAACTCTCAAAATAGAGAAGTTAAGCTGCTTGTTAATATTAATATGATAGTCAACTATTCTGAAATCAGGAAAAAATAATGAAAATCAATCAAATCTGCGACACTTTCAAAGCTAGGTTAAGAAAGAGGACATGTTACAATAATGAAGAAAAAACAAAACAATCGTGTATATAATTTCGATTGTCATAATCCGTGCCAAGAATACCTCAGATATTCTTTAGTGATATATTTTCTCCCTTTTATAATATCTGACTTTGTTTGGGCTCGCAATTTTATCCCCACCCTTTTTTTCAAATTAGAGAGTCTTAACTCATTTAATACTACACGAAACCAACATTCCGAGGACAGCTATTCAACCGAAGCACTAAATAAGTTAGAGGAGAATCAAATCGTCGATAAATTACGACAATCCCAATAAAACCCAAGGACTCGTGGATAATGGTGGGGCTCTGAATCTGTAAGAATAATATCCTGATTAAAATTGCCACTCTCTCTTTCATTGAGTTAACATGTATGGAAAGTAGTTCTAGTTTACCGTCTCGCGTTTCCTTTAGGGATCACGTGATTGCGTTAAGATGGAAAGAGCCTTGGGAACACACTCTAATATAAGCTAACTCAAAGAGATTGCTCACAGGTAAACAAGGTAATGCGAAATAGACTAGGAAGTACTTTACCCCAAGCCTGTGATGAAAGTTAATATCTTGTTCACTTGCTCCTATTACATCTATCATGAATACTTTACCTGCAATACCTAGATTGATTTAGTGTTTTTTTTTTTTTAACCCAATAAAGAAGACGTGATTGATCACTTCCAAAGCACATTATGTGAGGAGATAAGATATATAAATGGTAAACAATGGTAACTGCTAATACATACCTATGTCATCTTGGTATAACGATGGTGGTTTAAGCTGAACATACATCTACATGTACGTTCGGATCACTTTGTGCATGCATTATGGTGTATGGTAATATTCAGAAATCATGACATGAATGGAACGCTGCAGACTACCAAGTATTGCGTGCACGAATGGTTAAATGCCATGAATCACCAAGCCAATTTTGACGTTTCATGCTCTTTATTTCGGGACATAAAATTCACAAAACCAGCCTAATTTGAAGCTCTCGTCTTCTTGAACATACATGGGAGACAAAGAAATTTCCTCTAAATATAGTACAGGTTCTCTGTGACTGAATCCACAAGTGCTGCGACGACTTTAAAGTGTTATTGCACTCTTCTTGCAGGCCGTTTTTATCACTTTTATTACCTCGGATTTTATAGGGCAATGAACTCACCTTATCCCCTTTCACCTTTTCCTCCAAGTCGTAACATCACACTCACTTCCCTGCTCCTCAACATAAAGATGTTTATTACAACCAACTCTGACTACAAACACTCTTGAAATCTTCTTCATACATTTGCATTATGACTTCTTTCGGTGTAAGACGGTGCATGACATGTTAAAAAATCCTAACAGTAATTTAGCTAAAAACCTATTATATTTAATGAATGTATTATGTTAAAGGTGTTTTTAATATCTAAAGGTGATTTTTTTTTCTGTTTTCTTTGAAAAAGTTCATCGGCGGAACTTTGATCGACAACGAATCTTATACCCCTTGTCAGATTAAAGAAAGGCAAAGCGCCATATCCTTCTCACACCTATGGATATATCACAATCCAATAAAGTTCATTAATGTCAATTTCATTAAGAGCTTATGAATAAGCGTGTAGCAATTCAAGCTCGCGCACAGTGTGAGATATATCATGAACATTTACAAATAATTTGTGCCGTATGTAATAATGACAAAATTTCGTATAGCGTTCATATCCTTGATGCGGTATGGAGGTGTGGTGGTTTAGTGGATAAGTCTCCGGATTGAGAACCACAAGGGTTAGAATCCCTGGCGCAGCACTAGTGTTCTTTGGCAAGACATCTATATTTCCACACTCAACCCAGGTGAAGTAGATGGGGTACCTGTAGGAATTGATTTTTTTAAAAATGCCTGAGCGCTTTAATGTTAGCCGGGCTAAAGCCGGAGCGCCACGAGTGACATGCGGTCACACCCCTGGCGCTCGGTAATATTACTTCCACGGGGATAGCCGAGCGGCCGATACAAAGCGCTCAAGCATATCAGGAACCCATTTGCACCTGGGAATGGAATGGTTGTACATGTGGATTTATCTTGCCATTCGTGGTGGACTGTATTGGATTCGAAACCAAAACCTCTAGATAGAGTGAATGAATTATCAAAGTAAACTGCATTTCTAAACACATGTTTGGTTTGCGTCTTTTCATAATAATGTACCTATTTTCGATGATCTGACCGAAACCAAACTTACATATTCTTTTCCCGATCCTTTGACATTCTTTCTAGAGAGAGTATTCCAAATATACAGCTTTTTAGAGTAAGGTGTCTACATTCAAAGAGTGAATGTAATGACCCTTTACGTGTTGATTCTCTGTCCTCTTTAAATCATCCAACCTGGCCTTTAAAGGTGCGTCATATTCAGTTTAATATTAGGGTATAGTAGACATGGTAGAGCGCGAGAAAGAATGTCATATTGGGGCCACCACCTACCTTTCAGCACCTGTAAATATTAATATATTGCCATGCGGATGAAGCCGGCAGCGTTATTCATTATCTGAATAGCGGCTGTAGTTGAGGATGGCAATTAAACTGTAACCCAATGAAATGAAAAAAACAAACAAACCCGGATTATATATAAATATATAATTCAGAATTTTAGAGAATAAATCTTTTCCCCAAATTATGCTACGTGTGATAATGTCACTTTTTATTGCCTAATTCAACTTGAAAATACAACACTCTTTCATGAAATTTCAATTCGATTCAACACAGTTACGTGTATTTCAATTCAGTTGGCTTAAATAGTTTGATACTTCGCGGTACTATCACTGCCCGTGGCAGTTCTTTAAAATTATGCTTCAGAATCTCAAATCTCCATTTCCGCATAATATTCTGAAATGTTAAGTATCGGAGCCAATATCCCAAGAGAAATGTAATAAATGTAATTTTCATTGACGTATACGGCATATAAAGTGTAAATGAACAGCTGGCAGTATAATCTTTTCAGACTGGTGGCAGTCTTGGTGCCACCATGACAACCAAAAACAGCAGTGAAGTTCGATAAAATTCCATTTTAAAGGGTGACAAAAATAGTCATTCCCTTCTTTTGGATTCATTGGCTGCACGCATTTCTTTTGTTATATATACTGAATACTGTTACGGAAATGAAAATACATGCAAAACATCGATTTGTATTTTTGTACCGCATTACAGAAACTAAGATTAAAAGTACATTCCAAGGACACACTGGGCTTAGAATGGTACAATATATTAACAACATATTAGGGAGTATCAATACCTACAACATATCCCTTAAAGTTTATGTATGTGCTTTGAGAATCAGAAAATGTTTCCATCAGGATAAAAATTATATAACTATAGAATTTCTTAAGTAATAGCTCGTGTAGATATGTAGGCGTAGACAAGGTGTAAATTACAGTCTATGAGGAAATATAATTCCTTTCTCAGCCGTTCTTGTCGCTGTGGGGTGTGAACTGAATGTATTACATCATCAAGATAATTTATCTATATTTTTGCCAAGGCAATGCAAAACAGGTTACGAAACGTCCTCAAACTTTTGGTAGAAATACAACCAGAACACAATTTCGAAAATGTTAACAGGCTAAAAAGAACCAGTTTCTAACATATTCTAAAATACTTTTAAATATTCTGGAACAGTTGCGAACATTCAATACCAGCCATTTGAGTTATCAAGCTCATAAAAAGAGCAAACAGTGAAATATTTCTCCGAAAAATGTAGATAATTTGACCATTCCCAAAATGCCCTTTAGTGCGTTTACGTCTCAACCTCTTTTTTTTTGACGCAACTGCACACCAAAGAAACGAAAAAGAGCGAATGACGTATCTTGCGCCCCTCTCAAAGAGTTTATTGCAGAAAGATACACTTCGTCTACATTTCAGCCGACAAAATAAAGGAAACAAGTGACTTCCTGGTATCGACCTCTATGTCACCCGGTCAGCTCGCCTTTCATCTGGAAAGGCGATTCTGTTTCCGATTCTGCTCCAGTTACGGAGCAATGTGCGGCCGAATTCTCATCCGGACGACCTTTTTGGCATCCGCACAGCCATCCCGGAGTTGTCTGGTCTACTTACACCAGATACGTCTAATCCGATACAACTTCTCTACTTGACGGTAAACAGGCCACTTGAGACTATTAAAACATTTCTTTTCATTCTTAGCTTACATCTCCTCTATATGGCGAATGAAGCTTCCAATATCAAATACCTACCACGAACATGACGAGAGGAAAATGCAGTCCAGAATTATGCATTTGGTCTACAATGGGGGAAGGCGACTACGAATCGTTTCTGAGAGACTGATTGAAACCCCAAATCGAGTAAAATGCCTTCATGGATATTGTGAATTTAACTTTACACACTCAAGTAGAAGACAATCGAAGCATGAAGAGGATTCCACGTCCTTCAACTTTAAGTAGAACGCAGAAACCTTGAGGAAACAACATTGCATTACCTCCTTGATTTTACACCACGCCATGTGGACGGGAAATCGATAAAATGCCCGCAACGGTTCACACTGCCACTCGTAAGTCCTACATCATATCGACTTGTAGTGTACATATTTGCAGTGGCACTTCACGCAGAGCAAGAAGTGATAGCGGTTGGTTGCTGGTATCCAATAAACATGTTTTTCGGAGTTTCTTTGATGTGTCTACCCATGACACTCATCCACCTGTATGTAAACATGATAAAGGCGTTGTAAAAGACTGAGCATAAATTTACGACGAAGGGTTACAGAAATACAAATCGGGGGGTGGGGGGGGGGGTAGGGGAAAATGGAAGTAGGCGACATCATGGCTTAAACCTTAAGGAAAGACACGTAGCTAGATGTCAAGCGCGAAATTTGGTCTAGTCAATATCGTCGCAAGAGATCAAGAAATTTCCTGTCTAGTCAACACAAATGTTATTAAATTTGTGGAACGTGAATGTGAGAAATGTTCGACTTCAAATATCTCCACTGAAACTTCAATAGTTTCATTTTCTCTGTCTCTCTATATTTCGGTGTCTTTCCTCTCTCTTTCTTTCTCTCTCTTCGAATGTCGGTATCTCTATCAAGGAAGAATGATCTAAATTTGTTGTCGACATGAACCTCAGCAGCTCTATTGCCAGTTCGCAATCACGAAAATATACGTGACGTTACCATTTTCAATGATGTCAACTTAAAATTGACACATTGAGTTTTTTACAAGCATGAGTGATTGAGGTTACTTTGCACAAATAGTGCATGATTCGCCGTTCAATTTAAAATATTGTAAGCACCAACCAGTGTTAAAAAAAATAAATTTACTTCTCTCTTTCTCTCTAACAGAGGATTTAAAAAAAAAATGTCTCAGTGCAATTAAATTTAAAACATACAGAAGGCGGAATTTGATTAAAAGTAATACTTGAGAAATTAGAGGAAGATACATATTTATATACATGTAACATAGGATCTTTATAGGAAAGCAAAAACTGATTCCGTGTCTAACATGCGTCATCCGTATCATGCTTATATACCTATCACACACACACCCATATATAAATATATATATATATATATATATATATATATATATATATATATATATATATATAATATAGTATAATAATAGTAGTCAGTGTTCTACTTCGGAATATTAGAAAATATATGATAAACTCGAAATAAATAACGAATTTCGTGAAAGAGTAGAAAATTCGAATTTTCGCCCATAAGCCTTCATATATATATATATATATATATATATATACACACACACACGCACGCGCATACATACAGATGCACGAACATTTTACATACAAAAGAACTCCACCCAAACAGCCTACGACAAAGGCTACATTATGCCGGAAGCTTCCCTCTAATAAGCAACAAAAGTGGTATACAACTACGTCGTTGGTCTTGGATTCTTTCGTATATACATACATATATATTTGTGTGCGTGTTAATGATTGCGTGCATGCCTCTTAAATTGAAATATTAGACTGCTGTTTATTGTGCGGACGAATGGATTCAGAAGTCCCTTTAAGGGAATTTTGTATACACTAGGAATACCAATCTATACCACATGACGTATATGGATGTACACAGAAAGCTGCATCGCTAGGAATTCTTCAAGGTGGTCTTTGTGAAGCTAATTCAATGAATACATTTTCATCTTTGGCTAAGAAGTGACGTGGTATATCTAATGACATACTTTTCGTTTTGATTGCCAATATAACTGAGGCTTAATTACTCATGAAAAATTAAACCGCCAAAACTGTGTGGGCAGTTATTCTTACCATTTACGTTGATTGAGATTCTTTTGTCTCTTGCGGACTGTCTTTAGTAGGAACTGAAAATATAAGTGTGTCAAATTCTCCTTCCTCTGTAAAGGGTGTAATCATAAACATCGATTTCGTAGTAGCAAAAAAATAAAGACCTCATATTATCTTTGCTCTCTATCTTCACCTATCTTCAAAATGTAGCTAAAAGGTTTGCGAAATAGGAGCCTTGAGATGGCGGCATATCTTCTAAATAGGTCAATTATCTTAGGGATGTTGATTCAGCCTTGGAGAACGATAGAAATCAGAGCGGACAAAGATTAGCGCTGTCTATGTGTACCTGCTGTGGGGGAAATGGCAGAAGAAATGCAAGATTTCAAGACCATTTGCATCGATGAAAGGATATCTGTAGGACTGCAGCCTAGGAAAACTCGAAATGAAGGCACTTGAAAGTGTTTGCCTTCATCATTGAGACGGGGTTTTTTACGTGGATAAAGGTATACAGGTCCGGTAGTATATCCATGGTAAAACAGAGAGAGGAAGAGAGCAGTATAAGATATAGAAGCATATAGGCGTATATATATCTATATATATATGTGTGTGTGTGCGTGTGTGTGTGTATCTATATTATATAAAAAATAGAAGTTCTGCTCGGAGATGAAATGTATATCAAACAATAAATGAAGACACTCCGTAAACAAATTGAAATACGAATTTTCGCGCTTAGGGCTTTATCCAGTATGATAATATTTTGAAATGAAACACAATACATGTAATTTCATTCGAAACAAAGATGCGTCAAATACGCATATGTATATCTATATATATATCTATTTATCCCCACATACACACTTAGACCTACACCGTTGACACACATCTAATTTATCTTTGAGAAGTAGTATGCGATCATGGTGTGAACAGTCATGGGAAGAGCGGTTACCATCAAAAGAAGATAAATTTAGATCATGTCCAAGCATTATCACTGCGGTCAGATGTCACAGAAAAAAATCACCTTCATAGCGGGGGTCTTCTTATAGTTGTGAGATTTAACATCTTCTGAGGCTACTCTAACGATGAATGAAACTTCGGGGCAATATTTGTATGGTCCGTGTGAGAAGCAAGATCAATGGAATCAATTATAAGCCATGATGAAAGTACAGCGTTCTCCTTTCTCATATCGCCTGTGATGTTAGGGACTTATTGGAAAGGACGAAAGACCTTACCCTAGCTACTTCTATCAATGTACGTCTCGGGGTAGGTTGCGAGTTTTCGGACGTTTCATCGCAATTCATACCTAGCTTTGCTAGAGGCAGTAAAGCCCAGTGGGGTATCGAGATGTGTGTGTGCGTGCGTGTGTGTGTGTGTGGGGGGGGGGTGGTGGTAGTACCTGAAGAATTTGATAACCTGCGAGAGGATTTTCGATCCCCCTCTGGTAACTGTTTGGGTTGCTGATTTCAGGGGTATAATGAGATTATATTAATATCAAAAATTATTGTTAACAATTGATTATTTTTTCATGAAAACGCTTATACAACCTGATTTGTTTGGTTGGTTTTTATTCGTTGGCATTTTCATTTTCGCAGTCCTTCCGACATTCGTAAATATATTTCACGAACGACTTTTTTAAAAGTTGCTCTTTTGCCTCTTCCTATAGTTCACATATACTTTGTATAACTTTATCATAACGGAAAATATGGAATGGCGTGTTATTTTTAATTTACAGTGTGTCGTAAACCCTTCTTTCGAGTAAATGACTTAACAAAAAACTAATCCATTCTCCAAAAATTGTGTTTTAATCGTCTTTCTTCATTTAATATATCATAATGATATAATTTTGTATGACATATCGGGGACAGTTTTAATATGCTGATGCAGATTTTGTTTTGTTTCTGATAAGTAGGGTATTTATGTTCAGATCATATGACTTATATGATTCCTCAACCTGGCCAAGCAACGATTTGTAGTACCGGAAACGTCTTGAAGGTCACCAGCATGCAGCTTGTGTTGGCTAGGCACTTTTTTAATGAGGATACCATCAATGTCAAGCAGCTAAGTATTGTATGGTGTTTTGTTTCTTCTTGATACGTACATGAGTATTCTTCTCCAAAACCTGTTGGCAGCCACGATATCATTGTCAGGTTCCACAGTCCTCCCTTAAGCAGACGAACCCTGTTATAGTATCAGGGCCCTCTTGCATAAAAAGTTGCGATTAAATGCAACTCAAAAAAATAAACGCAACTTGATTTTCGACCAATCAAGATCGCGTATTTTGGAGTTGCGTTGAATTTTGTGAGTTGCGTTTAATTTTGTGAGTTGCGTTTAATCGCAACTTTTTATGCAAGAGGAACCAGGTCTGTCTCTTCTTGTATACGTTTTCCCTTACTCTTCCAAATGATCGGTTTTGCTAAATTTCCGATCTTAAGGCTGGTGGTAAATTCAGCACCACCGGTTTTTAAAGCGAATTCTGTAGCAAATTCGTTGGCAGACATACTTTTGTGTCTGTTTCAAGCTTTTTATTTAGAATTTGTGAAAAAAAACATGCATATACTTGTTAAGGAAATGTTATGTGCTGTTTACATAGCCCATTTCCTCAGAATGAATTAGCAATCACTTGTTTTTAGGTGAACATGATTCCGATTTTATCAAATTGAATTGCCTGTGCTCGGTCGCCGATGAAAATTTCGTCCTACTTTCGGTGTTACACCGACGAGTAAAGAATTCGCTTTTTGACCAGGTTTAAACACTTCCAAGACTTGAGGGGTTTTTTAAATTAATAGTGTAAATAATTTAACTGATGAGATTATTATTTCTTTTTTGTTGGGTGACACAATGTACGCTTGTTATTGTTATTACTTTAAGAACGTGAGAAATGAATAACGAAAGTTCAACCATTTATATAATATTCCGAAGAACAGGGACATCTCATGTTGGTAAGAATGTGAATGGTAAATTAAAATATATCCTGTTATTTTGAACCTGTTCAATAAATGTCCTTCAGCTAACACTCTCGCTTGGACCAGCGTCGACACCTATATTTTCATTGTCTAGTCTCTCTACGTCTCACACTGTCAAGGTCCGATCGTTGCAATGTTTCTTTCATCAGCTTCATCTGTATTCATCTAGGTGTCACATCGTAAGTGCGCCGCGTTGTGCGGAGGGGACAATCGCGTATCAACTGCTTCCTTGGATGTCACGAAAACCTTTTAGCGCCTTTTCTTCAAACAAAATCACATTCATCGATCTGCTGCAAGCAGCGAGAATGAGAAGTCCTGTCTCGACTGCTCATGGCCTACCTTGCATTCAGAAACGTGTGGCAATAGGTTACTATGACGCCTCTTCCTCTCTACGAAACTTGATGGGTGACGAGCTGTTTCCGAAGCCGAGGAATATATATAGCCACTCACATCAAATAGTCCAGTTCCTATCCACTGAATGACTAATTGCAGCGTCCAGGATGCTTTGGTATCGACCTTGGAAACATTTATCTTCTAATTTTTTTTTTTATAAAGAACAACGTACTTGTACTGGTGCTATCCATAAATAAGCAGAGACAACAGCAAAGGAGACAAGAAAGTTGATGATTTTTGACTGAGCGCTCAGCACAATCGTTACCATTCTAACCTAATATCTAATAAAACGTCTAACATGCATAAACACATGCTAAACAAACCAAATTCTGTAGATGGTGCGTTCTATCTACCTTGAGATTACTATTATGATGTTGAAAGAGCTCAGTATATATTAACACAGGTATATGCCTACTCCATTGAACGAGATACGATATACTCAACATCAATAAATGCGAATAAATAGGACTCAAAATTTGACCTAAACATAAAATATTAATTTGGTTGGCGACATTTGAAACTCGGCGGCGTACATTTAAGTGCTAGCATATTATGACATCTCTATAATTTTTTATTTCATTAGTTTTAAAAGTAATTTACAATAGTCCTACCAAACAACATCATATTTTCTATCCTTGCCGATGTCCCGATGTTTTAAAGCTAAAATTTAATCGTTTATAATGTATAATGACGTAGGATATTATTGCTTGGCATTTAATTTTATCCATGGCGCCACTAACGCATAAATCCCGAATGAAATGTTTCGCGTCAGCATTAGAATATACAGTTTCTTACTTTCAGGTCCCTTTGGAAAAGTGCAATCGAACACAGGCTGAGATTTAACGTACCTAATCATATAAACGGCAATCAACTTGCAATTATGAAAATGGAGATGAAAGTTACACGTGATCATCATTTTTTTTTTCTTTTTGCGGTCGAATATTCAACTTATTTTAATATCTATAGTTTTATTTTAAAAGTTGAGCTCTTATGCGCTATCAAAAAATATGTCACCAAAACGTAAATTGTTTTAATACAAAAGCTACTTTTAAAAACCAAACAGGAGAATATTAAAATATTGCCAACAATTTTATTAAAATGCACTTGAAGAAAACAGTATGCAACATGTTCTTTGAAAAAAAATCTTCACTTCTTCTGGTATGTAATCATAGAAATTGAGAAAACTAAAAACTTTCACAAATTAATACATATGAGAAAAATAAGCGTGCTTCTTTTGCACTTAAAAGGGGAGTTAGTGTGTGTGTGGGAGTGAAGTTCATGATCTATAAAACAATACTGAAGATGACTGTCCCCTTTCCAGTAACCAAGTATAATCTCAGTTAATTACAGGCATAATTTGAAATAATTGTTTTGAATTGTTGCAAAAACATATTTATACTTGTTATTCGCCATTACTGGACCGCATGAGATCTCTCATACAACATTTTAGTAGAATGTATCTCGCACAATATAAAAAGAAGAACTCATTTTGGTAATCATGTTGATTTAATTTTTCCGTCTGTTTGTGTTGTCTGTTTTTAATTTTACATTATAAATCTACATTTGCCATTATCCACCCAGGTGTAGTAAATGGGTACCTGGTAGGAATTTATTCCTTGAATGCTTTCAGCGCCTTATGGCAGCTGGGCTAAAGCCAGGTTAATAGTCATGATAGTAGTACGTTGTAGGAGCACTGAGCATTCCCTGGGATGAATATGTGAACATTATATAAAATGTAGCTATTATTATCATTAGTAAGTATTATAGTAAGAATCGATGTAAAATATGTAAAATATCACTACCCCAGGTACTGTTTCTTCATAAATCTAAAATGTCAAAACTGACTCCCTACAAAATACATTCAGAAACATTATCAAGCTTCTAGATCTATACGTGCTTAAACCCTAATGTAAATTACACCGAAACAAATAAGGTAGGATTTTCACAAAATTACCGATTTGACCATTGCTATTACTGATCCTACATATATACAATTTCAGCTCTGATGTAATACTGTATATAAAAATGCCTTTCCTCCATTTATCTTTTATAGAACGATAAGTACATTTGGTAATATACTTTTTTTTTCTAACAAGACGCAATCCATGTCAAATAGATGGCTTGCTCCTGAAATCCTCCAGAGGATCTGGGAATCAGACCAAAGGGTATCGTGCACTACCTGAAGCAGGCTTGCTGGGAGTCATAACTCGGTGGAGTGCGGTGGTCAGGGAGTTGAAGAGGCGCAGATCAAACACTTCATATCGTAGTGATATGTGGTGCTCGGACAGCCGTCTTTCCGTCCTAATCGCCCACAGCAGACTTCCTAACTGCGTCATTACTGCCTTTTCTCTTTTCCTCTTCTCTCTCTCTGCTATTCATGTGACGCTGCGCTCAAAGAGCTTACCGTACCAACTATTGACATGATATTCGACTGAGGGATGTATATTTAGAAGAATTTCTCTCTACCAGAGTCTCTTGGGTTGGTAACTTTTTACCGCCCCTTATATCACTTTGATGTATATACTGACGTCTATCTTTTGTTGCTCGTTCTTACTGAAGATACTAAAACAACCTATCTAAGCACAATGTCTCGCTTCTCAAAATGAAAAGCCGATGATACTGAACTTATCGCATGAAAAATATAATAATCCTTTCGCCATCTCCATCGTTTAAGAAGAATACTTCTAAAGGACAGTACATTATTTTGACCTTGATTTCATACAAGGGTCAAAAAGGAATAATTTCGATTCAGAAATGCGGCATAATTGTTTCATTTCGGAGATCCTGATGAGAATTCCATTTTCCGTATATATTATTATTATTATCATTATCGGTAGTAGTGATCACAGGCATACCGATCGTCGGGGAAGATATGGTCAGCCCATTTCGTTGACACACTGTCGGTAATGTTTTTGTTATAAAGGTTAGAAAATACCTTTCTGAAACGTGCCTGGCGGATCACAATTCGGTCCATCTCGATAAGTATTCGTTAAAGGTCAAGGTCACGAGACAAAGATTGCATCAAATATCTGCATACGATTAAAAGGTGATGAATTGTTACTGCAACTACTATTATACTATGAATACGTTGCTTCATATCAATGTGCACAGTGAGGGTTATTAAATAGAGCATTACATATTATTTTATATATAATGGAAGAATCAACAAATACATAATACTGTGATTAATAAATGAATGTTTATTATCAATTAGGCACAATACTAGAGTCATTATTCCGATACATCGAATTGTCCTCTTCTTCATGAAAAAAAGTCGGCCTTTCACAACCAAAAATATTACCGAAGTAAGGGTGGGTTAATAAAAAAAATTTAAATGTTGGAGTCTTCTGGGATATTTCTAGCGAGATATATGGGAAGACGCTAAATTCACCACCTAATTAATTCATTCACGAATACGACGTGTCGCTGTCAACAATTATCAAATAAATTACAATCAAATATGTTGTTTGAATAAATACGGTGATGTTAATATGTTGCAAAAACAAAACATCATTTAGGAATACAGTGTACAAAAATAGTCACATTTATGTTCTATTTCCAGACAGAGTAAGCATGTGAGGCTTGTGAATTATGAGAAGGCACTCGATTTTTGGTGAGAGTAATCAGCCTTCATAATACAAAATTCAAATACAGTTGCGACAGAAATTGCTAAAATTGTACTTGCCTCAGGAGATACTTCCTATATGAAAGAATATGATTTATCTATTAGAGAAATTTCCCGATACTAGTAAATAAATCTTATTCACGCTCATATTTAGCGCCTGTCATATAATGATAATAATGCTCCTTATGTATTTCAATCGGATATAATAATCATCTACGCACTGAACTTTTTAAGGAATAAATCCGGCCAGGTATCCATTGGACTAGTGGAGAGACAACTGTAGATAAAATGCCTTCTCCAAGGATATACGCACAATGCAGAGATTTGATTCCTGGAACCTCTTGACTAAGAGTCAAGTTCATGAAACATTATCCCACGGTGCTCTTACATTGGTTACCACATTAGGTGTTTATGTCTATACTGCCCAGGAGATGCACCTCGTCATTTTTATTGGTATTTAGGCCAAATCCGTCTTGCCACTTATTCACTATCATTATTTATTGTACTGAAGCCTTTTGTGCGAACGAATGAATTGCATAGATCCTTGAAGATTTTTCTTGATTCGTTTTTATACAAACTGCAGACCTTCTACATTCTATGACGACCGTCTTAATTTTAAACCCTCTTTTCATCGGCTGAATATAACTGCGGGATGGAAACAATACCAGAAAACTACCATGATAACTAAAGCTTAAGCGGTAAAAATCGGTACATGAATATAGTTTATTGAGGACGGGTAACGGATCAATTCAATGTCACATATAAGAAAGTGAATAGTGGTCCACACTGATTATTTATGGCAGTTATATGCAAAAACAGAACAACGTCAACAAGAAGCTCGGAAAAGTATATACTATATGTTTGCATTATCTTCAGAACCTGAAGAAGGCAGGAAGGCCGAAAACTTGATCTAATAAAGTTGAAGTTAGTTACGTCCCTGTCGCCTGTATCATCAATCCTCACACTATATATAAATATATATATATATATATATATATATATATATATATATATATATATGCATAACTGTGAAAAAAAATTCTAACAAAAAAATTACACGTTGGAATTAGACACTGGGGTGAGTATCCATTTAGAAATCAAAGGTGTACATAGAAGTGTGACTGGTTATCTATAATATATGACAGAAACTTTTGTAATCTTCGGTGTCGTTATTATTGTGAAGTGCAAAATGAAAAAAAAAAAAAAAGACTTCAGAAAGATATTCCAGTGGGTCGGGCTCTGTGGAAATCAATGAAAAAATATAAGACAACCAAAAAGCAAAGTTGACAACACTCGAATACGCTGCGGAAACGATGACATCCTGAGTCTGCGTATATCTTCTATTTTCTATCAGGTGGGACTCTGCTTTCATCTTCGAGCGCTTTGGGCTACAAGGCATTTCCTAATTCCCATGTTTCGTTAAATTCTAATTTCCATAATATAAGTAAAGTAATATCTAATCGATGGAAGATTTCGCATTGTGGGATGATGACTTTACATTGTCTCAAATCCCAACCCTCATTAATTCAATGTGCCAGCTTTCATATCTTCTATATGAAATGACATCTGTCAGTCAACACCCTGACGATTACCCTTAGGTTACCATCACAGCTTCTAAATATAGCTCGTAAGAATCGGAAGAAGGAAATATGAAAAATTCACCAATGTGCAAGCATGCAATACAATGGTAAAAGTCATCTTTCTTTCCTACCCTTATCATAGTTAAGTAAGCTAACAATCACGGAGAATAGAAATATGGGGATACGGAGAAAAATGAACTCCATGGCCCATATTTTACGGCGAGAACCAAAGTCATTGAACAAACGGAACACTCAAACCTCGGTGTAACTTCCGTTGTCTAAATTGACTTTAGACCGAGCTGAAACCAAGCGTAGGGTCTGAATCTTGGAATGATACTGACCGATTGGATAAAAAAAGTAACTGAAACACGATAAAAACTACTTTCGAAAAATAAACTCTAGGGCAATTTCAAAGGCCTTTTGTACTGCCCATAGAAATCAGGTTCGGATTACGTAATACACCATTGTAATGTTCACATATTTCTAAAGGTGATAGACAGGGCTATTGAAATTGCCTTCAGTTGATTTTTCGAAAATCGTTTTTATCGTGTTCTGATAAGTCTAGATAATAATACTTTAAGGTGAGGAGACAAAATACATTTTATCATATTATTCAAGCCTATATGTGTGTGCTCATGTCAACGTGAATAAGTGTTAAAAGAGACCGATAACCACCCCCCCCCACACACACACACAAGTACTCCCCCACCCCCTTATTGCATTATTGCATAACACAGCTAATATCTGTATAGGTACGGATATGAACAAAATTAAGCACAGAGGTTTTAAAATGTGTATATGTTTTAAATGGTGTCTCTGAAATGATGTCAGTGTGCTGCCTCCTTGTGTGGTTTCAGGTAGGTGCTCTTTTTTTTGGGGGGGGGGGAGGAAGGGGGGCTTTGCTGGCCATTGGGCCCGTGTGCGCTGTTGGTTGGCGCTCCACGGTATCCTATGAATGCAATGACTCCATGCTTGATATTTTGTTTAAAGTATATTTTTGTGGAGGGCTCTGTTGTAAAGAAGTTATATAACTGAATCGGAATACCCTCCACTATTTATATTTTGCCTTAAATAAAACACGAATAAATAAATAAATAATAAATGTTCCAATTTCGTCATCTTATGCAATTTGATTTCTCGACCACATTCTTTTCATATGAACTCATTCGCTACAGTAGATACATGACTGTATTTTCCTCATTGATCTAAGGCACAGATATTGTAATGTATTCTATCTGGAACAGTGATTCGCTCCAAAATGAACAATATTCAGCGAGATAAAGGGTGGTAACATTTCCATCATGCAGTTAACAGAGCTCGATATAACGGAGAGAGCACGAAAAGGAAGAGGAGTGCAACACGCGAGAATTTTGGCATACACAAAAATCGATCGAGATCTCGATCAAAATTTGGAAATATCGGTCGCGGTTTCCCCTTTATTAGGCGATAACTAAACAGCACGTAAACTGCAGAAGATCTTTTAGTCGATAATGCAGGTCCCCTCGTTTATTGGCCTGCAGTGGTGCTATGAAATAACCCAGTTCGTCTTGTTTGCTGTCTCAATAACCTATCTCCGTGGGAATGAGGATAATGCTCTGGATCTCCTCCAACTTATATTTGATTTATCGAAAATTTTTGTCAGGATTTTATCTTTTTTTCTGCACGTGAGATGTGTCCCTAAGGGGAACCCAAGACGCCCCATTCTCCTCTCTATTTCTATACCTTATTTTCCATCATTCTCTAACGCGCACACACACACACACACACACACACACACACGCACACACACTCGCTCACAAACAACACACATACACACCCACACACACACTTTCTCTCTCTCTCTCTCTCTCTCCATCTCTTCTCGTCCCTGTGCAACTCTTTTTTCCCCCTTTCACTTCTCGCTATCCTATTTGTTCCCTATCTCACTCACTCTAGAAGGGGGTATTTCCGCCTGAGCAAGCATGACCACAGACGACTTAATAATGTCCAGTGTGCATTTTGTCGTAGCTGGACAGATAAATGAACAACTGGGTTAAATGAATACTATTAGCATGGGCCTGGCTGAAACCTTACAATATAGTATTCTCTGTTTGGTATGAATCGATCGCGTCTTGATTCAGCTTGAAGATCGATATTAACATTTTAGGCCACTCTACAAAAACCTGTCCAAACCCAAATCCAAATCCAAGTGCAATATTTATCACAAAAAGGAATTTCTAGGTAATGAAGGCATTTTTGTCTCTTTCAATTGAAACGTTAATCTTTTTTTATTATTCTTTAAAATGACAAAACGAGAATCTAATATTTTCGAATTTTGCACTACTTTTCTTCTAACATGATTATATTTTCATGATTATTAACCTTAAAAATACGATTCAAGAAACATCTTTTCCTTCGATATGTACCTTACACTCCCTAGATGTATGTAATATAATTACAATTTTGAACGCTTGAGGGAAAATTCATGGCACAATAATTAGCTGGATATACATGTACAAATTATACAATTTGTTTAATGTATATAGTATCATGCATACAGATTTAGGAAGGCAAAAGACATTAAAGCGACACGCGAAGGAGAGATGTGGGCGGGAATAACGCAATTCCCACACAACATTCTAGAGTAAATCGTTTTTGGAATTACTTCTGCTGTAAAGTATTACTTAAAACTATTTTTTGCAGAGTGTCATAAAAGATTTTAAAATATAGATGAAACCGTGTTTATATCGTCTCTCCTTTTTTTGTTGTTGGGAAAGCGTTGGATTTTCTCTTTTTCGCAAACGGCAAGGTAGCTATTTTGATTGATGAGGTTTTACCTAGTGAACAAGCAAGGTTACCTGTCTGTACCGAAATCACGTTCTGCAAAATCACTACGAAAAATAACAAGCTCACTTCCAAAATACCTAACTCGAATGAAATGTTTGTTAATTCTTGTTATACATCATGCAGGATCATAAGTTTTTAAGATGTCAAAAATAAGGTAGCGTGAGTATACAGCAGAGGCCTTATCAAAGGAATCTATAACACTTGTATTCTTTCAAGATGACATTAAGAGCTTACGTGTATTCTGAATGTATTGTTTATGAAAAAAATCTTTAAAATCTTTACAAGGACAAACATTACTTAAATTATTGAAGGGTTGTTTCAGAATTTATACATGTACAGTCTGATTTTTTATCAATTCAGTTGATTTAAATGCTTTGATTTATTTCTGTCCAAATAATTTATTTTTGTAAGTGTAAAGGGAACTTTCTTCTTAGAACCCGTTGGTATGATGTGCTTCTATGTTTATAATTATTATTAGAATAATAATCATTATCATCATAAGGGCAATATATTCAGGTTTTCACATTGAAAATGAAAATATTATTCTTTACTATGTTAAAAAGCTGGTCCAAAAATTCGAAGAAATGTTATGGTTTCAGCGCAGAATGATGGCCTATGAATAAATAGTAAAGCAGATATCGATTGGCCGAAAATCAGCACAATTTCTACTTAATAACCGTTCCATGTCAACCATAATATCTTTAAGAATGATGAATTTGTACGTTAAGATTTACAGCTAAGTTGATTTCTGGTTACAAATCATGTCATTTGTGCTTTCTAAACTGTGATCAAACATTGTAGTTTTGCATTGTAATTATAATATACTAAATCATACGATGTAGATGATCGATACAGATTTAACAAAATTAATTAGAGAAATTCCTTGTAGGCACAGAAGGGTGTACTTCAGTACGTTTTGTTTTATGAAAAATATTGTGCAAAATTTTAAAAAATATGTAAATATATGAGATTAACGATATGACGATGCATCTTTAACAAAGCCTTAATAAACTGTGTCATTGCATTATATAACGTAAGACATAGGGAATCATCTGTAATGAAGATAGATATGATTGTAAGCCTATGCGTGCACGCAAGTATGTGTGTGCGCGCGAGGGTGTGGGTGCGTGCGTGTGTGTGCGTGTGTGTGTTTGTGTTTATGAGTGATTGATCGACAGGCATTTATCGGGGTCTAAGACTCAGGTATTAAAATGATTTCTTTATTACCCAGTTATTGTGTTTCATATCGAGCGTCCTTTTCTAATAAAAATGCGAGTATATTTGAAAATGAAAGCTCGATCGAAAGGGAGAAAAAAAAGGAGAAAAACCCCAACCCTGGGAACATCTTACTGATAGCATCAATTATAATCGCTGGGTATTTTCAATGATTCATTGTACTTCGGATAACCTTGGTCAACTTTAATCTAGGGCCCTCGATGTTTCCATGTGGAGCATTGTTAGTATGGTTGTAATAGGAATAAAGAAGACTAGATCTATAAGTAAACCTACCATGCCTACGGAGTGAATATCTCGTTAATGAATTGTGCTTTTCAGCTTCGAGCATGATGATTTTTTAAGGTCCCCAGTATTGAAATAAATTCCTGATCTCTGCTTTTTGGATTGACCAGCTAAGAGTGCAATTATATCAACAGATATAAGAAATTTGTTGTTGTTGTTGTTCGCGTTAATCGAATTCATGTGAAAACATTTTAACGTTCAGTACATTACTTGAGGTTTCTCTGAAGTCGGTTGTGCTTACAAAATAGACTCAATAGACTCATCACAGGCAAGAAGTCAAACGAAGCAAGAAAATGCTTATTAATCCGGCGAGAGCGTAAAGTTCATAGCGTGGAAAGTTGCTATGATCTGGCGCCAGGCTTCCATGAATAATGTAATGCCAATAAAATACCATTGGTAAAAGACCACTGGCAGTTTGTTCATGATGATCATCTTTGATGAGGTAGTTCAAATATCTACGTACATACCAAAAGTTATATTTATGACTTGAAAAAAGTAAAATTCTGTTTGGTTTGTGTTAGAAGGTGAGTGTTAATGACGTATAAAAATTGGTACATTTTCCTTCATTTTGTTCTCCTAATTTTGAAGGTAATTTTGAGTTCTGTTTATGGACTACTAGGTCAATTAATTCTAAATTCCTCGGTATAAACTACTCAGGTACCTTCTATCATATAGCACGTGAGAGTTACCGATTTGTACTCTTAAATATGCAATAAGTTAAGCTTGACTCTGTTAGTTTCCCCATTACCATATCTAAAGCTTGGGACTACCTTTAAACTAGAATTGGGCTTCTCAAAAAAAAAAAAAACCTTTAAAAAAAAATTGGGCTCCTCATAATTATCTCAATGACTACCAAAGGATGCCACGTCTGATTCCGACTCTACCGTAAATCTTCTCAATCCCCAATACAATTACCGTTCGAGTCTTCTTCAACAATCTACGTTACATTGGAACAAGTAATGACAGAAGTAGCAAAACTGATTTATACCATTGCATCTCGCTTATAATTATATTAAACATATCAGTTATATCTGATGTTTCGAGCTGGAAAACATGATTGAGGCCTTTTGCACTATGAGAAATTAAAAATCATTTCACAATTCCGAAGGTCATAAAGCCGAGCTCTGTAATCTTTTCTGTACCCTGGAGCAAAAAAAAAAGGTTTAAAAAATCATTCCCTTTCATGAGAACTGAACTAAAGCACCTGCTCTCTCGGAAAAAAAATGTGGCGCTGCGAGAGATCTATAAGTGGGCATCGACGAAACTCGATCAACTTTATTGGCAATACAAGATCAAATCAATATGAATTCAATAACCCTTGTCGTAAGGTAGGAAGTCGTTGACGATGGAATTCGTGTACGTGCTGCTGGCATTGAAAGGTGATGCTTTGAATAAGTTCTTTTTTAAGGAAAAACCCTGCACAAAAGAGCCTCTCGTTTTAGGGAATGGTACCCTCGGAGGTGTAAGCCGATTCTATAGTACACGTAGTGCATTAAACAAACATAGACATCTGATAATTCAAAATTTGACTGGAGGACGGAACTTGATCAATCCCCAGAACCAAAAAGTTAAAATCCAAGAAACCGGCCTCAATTTCAAACTGCAAAGACCACCAACCTTTACTCCGCTAGCGGATTGTACAATCTGGGTTATGATTTGTAATTCGATTCTCTTCATTTTTATTTGGATTAATGATACTGATCCATTCTACCCTTATAAAAATATTTCCAATGTCTTATTACTATTACGGTTATTATAATCATCATTATTCTAATCATAATTATTATTATTATTATTATTATTATTATTATTATTATTATTATTATTATTATTATTATTATCACTATTATCTTTTTCTAATTTTAAAATTATATGTACTTACATTCAGCTCATATGTTTATAACGTAATAAAATTTACACTTTCAAATTGCAAACTTTCAAATCTTATAATTGTAAACACATATTGTTTAAATAGAGCTAACAACATTCGTTTACAATGTCATGGTTTCACTTTCACACCTAATTACCTTTTCTTTCATCAGTTTTTTTTTCAAATTTTCGCCTTGAAAGTACTCGGCACGTCTTAAGTAGATGTGAACACTTTCTCAATACATACGTCACTTTCGAAAGTTTGAAGTAGGGATTGCGCTTGAACGAATAGTTATACAAATATTCATTCAAAGTATCAAATTATAGGTCGATACATTTTTCACCTGCTATAAAAAAAAAACCAACAACTGAAATAATAACGTAAGGACTGTTGGCCCGTGTGTATAGTGATTATGATAATAATACTAATATAGTCCATTTATATAGCGCAACTACTATACAAATATACTCTAACATGAGAACTGATTACAGAAGAAGCACTTATTCACTTTTTTTTTTCAAATTCACTTCTCTCTTGAACTCAATGGAAATTTCGAGTGTTTTTCATGCGGATAACAATGCGGCAATTCAATGCCAATGCAGCTTTAAGCCATCGGTAAATCAAGAACTTTATTAAATTTAGAATGCTGTCTGGCGTTAATGAATTGTATGATAATTTGACTAACATAAATGTGTTCTCTGTTACATTCTGATTAAATTATGTTTAATTGCAACTTACATGACCTTGCACAATTTACGTGAGTCAGTGTCAGCTTAATAATTATCCATGCTATATGTCATTATAGCCCAAAGTGCAATGTAATTCCGTTACCGCTCAAGTGGAATTGCTCTTCTTATATAACTTGTCGGGTTTATCCGTTTTCTATGGCTTTAATTAGATAAGCTGTAAGGAAATGGCTTTTAAGTATTTGCTTTTTAATAATTACATGCCATCTATCCCTCCTTACCGGTTGTATTTGTATTTCTCTACACAAATCTCTACATATCAGTTCTGCATTCCATCATATGATAAAGCAGTGGAGAAATTGACAGAAATTAAATTGATTTAAACAAAACATGTCCTGTCACAATTTGCTGTCCACACAAAATGGTCCTCTCGATATAGATTTCCCCCAAAAGCAATAAATAATAAATTCAACCTAAGAAAATATTGCAAACCCTTGTCGTATGCAACAACTTTGCGAATTCCTATTCGTAGCTATAAATATAAATTCTTCATTAAGATAATATATTAAACTGCTTATTTCTAAATTAAGGTGCACCTTCAAGCTCTGAAAGCGTATGGCAGAGACATTACCAAACTAAAAATATCAAAAATATCATAAAAGGGGTAGACTAAGACCGTGAGTAACCTTTCTAGATAAGTAAAACTTTAATGAATTTGATCCGTAAGTGATGAAGACGAATTTTTATTAGGTGAGACCAGTAGGAAGTGTTAAAGGCAAGGAAGCATGTTATTGGTATCACAAGTCGTGCTGACGAGAAAACGAGTTTTAAGTTATCTACCTGTCGCTGTGCCAAATGATTCGATTTTCGAGCGAGGTTCCTAAGAATACTCGAAGATGTTTCAGTTAAGTCACATTTATGACGGCTTTGTTTTCAAAAGGGTTGCAAAAGTTCGTTTTTATAGCGGTTTTCGTTTACGGTTGTGAAAAAGAGATTGCACTGATCTTTAAAAAACAAAACAAAAAACAAAAAACTAACAAAAAACACCTTATCCATAGCTTTCTGTTTTTAAAGACAATCGGAGCCTTTCAGGAAATCTGATGAATGGACGTTACCTTCTACAACTTGAAAGTGTGTATAACAAGCAACTTTGCCTTTCAATATGAAGTAAAAATTTCGTCAAAAAAGTGATAAACTTACCTTTTCTCGAGGCACCGAATCTAACGTAAACCTTTTCTCCGAGTATAGCTCGTACCTATTCTCCACTGTTCTTTCAAGCAACGCGAACCATTGAATTCTCTTCCACCTTGTTCCCACTCACCAGTGATCAAACGGTGTGTTTTGTCCACTCTCTTAACATCTAAAAAACTCTCCTGGTGTTATCCTCTGCGCGATCGAATCAAGTTTTAGAAGCCGCTGTGATCGGTTGCTCCACTCTTCATTTTCTCCACCGTATTTATGCGGGAGGCGGTTCCTAGCGTGTGACGTCATCATCAATTCAGTCTCGGGCGTTCGTTTCATAAAGACATTATTACTTTAGTTTGCGCGTGCGCATAGCATGCCGCCCACGAGGAAAAAATATACCGTCAATTTGATATATTCAATCGAGTTTCATTATACTCTTCAGAAAACACGAACGAAAGACATGGCTTAATGAATCCAACTCGTTATAGTTTTGAGTGAGATATTAAGATAAGCGAAGGCTCGAATTACAAATCAAACAATGGCTCGAGTAGGCAGTGGCTGCTACTCTGTTTGCCGATAAATAGTCAAAGCAAATCATTCCCAGAAAATGAATAATAAAATCCACCTTGTAGACCTATATTAGAATGGATTGACCGCACCACTTCTCACAGAATTCATCTCTGCCAAATGGTTTCTCCTATGGAACAAGTCATTCAATCAATAAACTGCACAACTGAAATACTCTCTAGTGTATACAGAGCAACTTCTTTTCATCCGAATCTGTCATTCTCAGTTCAGTTAGAGGCATCAAAACATCTGAGATTTTTTTTTTATTATAACGACAAGAAGGAAAAGAAAGAAAGAAGGAAAGTATTTAAGGTCAATACAAGAATTTCACTCCAGAAAATGCATTCGCTGGTTTTTGCTAGTCTCCGCTATAATGTATAAATATCTATCGCTTGCTGACATAGATTTCCTTCAAAATCAGTAATTGATATGAGCAAAATATGAAAACAAGCGCTATTTGTGGATTGTGCCCTAGCTATTAAATAAATAAATAATCCAGTTAGTGAAATACTGTTTGCGCATGTGTAGATAAAGGTCATTTGTACTGAGTACAACTGACCTTTATCATGTTTATACGCTTTAATAGATTGCGCACCATGATGCACGCGCCAGAATGATTTTTAGTTGTTAAACATGTAGCGCTTACACCAAAACAGATGCGCGTGCGCGTACAAATTGGGGTCATGTCAGGGTCATTTGTACCATGTAGGGCCTACTAATAACGAACTGGCTTGATTTGTCTGCACTAAGTTCTTTTACGCTTCATTTCATATCAGGTTGCAAAAATATACGTAAGTCGAATGGAGTATGAGAGTTCTAATAAAAACGACTGCAAAAACCTTAAGGTAATGTTATGGTTTCCTTGGAAACATTTTCCCCTTGTTATGATAATATATATGATGCTATATAATTTGTAACCCGGTTCTGATAGAATTCTAAGAATTTTCATTTCTATTGAAGATGAATATTGATTTTCCCTTGCTATACGATCATAATTGTTTATCAAAACGTTGAGAGATGTTTTATTTCCCTTGTGCTTGAAACATACAATGCCAAAATTTCCCACAGAAAGGACACTCTGTAGTATTCAATTTAATTTGAATAGACTATGAGTGTATATAAGCACTTACGAAAAAGGAATTAGTTGCATAATCATTCTTTGGTAGTGACAGAAATTCGGTTGAAGGGAAGGTGCACAGACGCATGAATTGATTTTTTTTAAATTGTCATTGTATTCTAAAATCCTTTTCCAGCCAGCCTTCTCATTCTGTTCTGATAGCAATTAATATGTTCTATGAGGACCAGAAAGGCGTTAATTCTATATGAAAGAACATATAAAATAGCGCCATTCAGGTTCTGTACTCTTGCAGAAGCTGCTTTATAATAAAGAAAATACACCAATATTATATCAAAGCTATATTTCAACGTTTTCAAGTGCCAAAACGGTATTTGGGAGAAAAAGGGTCGTGAATAGTGAGGCAGTGAAATTACAAGCTCATGATTGAGCTGCGATTTTGTATCGATAGAGATCCTTATGTCAATAACTTTACCAATCTTTTTTTTTTAGCTCTTCACTTTTCCTCAAACCTTTGATCTGTTTGTCAGATTTTTTAAAACCTTATTTTTGGACTGGAGTTCTTTCTAAAGATATTGACATAACCTTGTGCAGAATCGATATAAAGTATAGCGGGTAGTAAGATTATAAAAAGAGAAAATGCAGATATTTTCCACCACATCTTCTTTTTACCATGTTTACGAACCCTGGCCATATACTGACCTTGATATCTACATGTATAAAGAGGAAAAAAAAATAATTGGGGGGGGGGGATGTGCTGAATAATTTTCCCCAAACGTTTTACAGAATATATAAATAGCATTCAAAATCTAGTACAATGATGTTTTTGTTTCTTTCTTTTTAATTGAAAAACGAATAAGCTTCGAAGGAAAGCCCCCACACCCCCCCAAAAAAAAAGAAAAGAAAGAAAGATAGGTACACGTATATATATATTTGAAGCGGAAATGTACATTCTAGTCGCACTCATAAGATACATATCGGTTCTTTTTAACTACGGTTTGCACGTTCTAAACGTTAAGAATTCTCGATGTTTAGCGAATTTTTAATGACTGATGGATAGATGTTTATTTTCTCACTTCCAAAAATTTGTGGAAGTGTATTTTGCTCAGTCTTTCATATGACTCTTAAGAGTATTATATTTCATCATTAATTAAGATACATAGAAAATACTGAGGGGGAATTTTCACCTTAGTCCAGGGAGAGGGGCTGGGAGCTGCAGCCCCTATAAATTACCCATATTCGGGAAAACTACCGTGTATTTATACAAATGCCCTACTATTGTTTCATCGGTGTACAAGTCAGCAGTGCAGCAGGGTGAACTCTTTACGAAACCAGCCCACTTCAGACACGAAGCCTTTCTTCGCATACCAAGGCAAAACCAAAAGCAGCCAGCGAATATTAATAATATCCCGTGATTTGAGCCCGTCATACTCGTCATAGCAAAGATCTAATTCCTCCATCAAGAATGACGCTATCGCATCCTTTCATCGAAGCTCCTACCGATGAAGATGTCATCAATTTCCCCCGGAACAGAAAGGTCATAAGCATGACAAGGGGGATGGGGAGGAACTCCTCCAAACACTCGCACCACGTGCCCAGAAATCCGAGCAGCTCCCGATAGCACACTTAGATAACTGAGAAACTCGATGCCTCCACACCGACCTAAAGGGCAATAGACTTTGAAAAATCGTGACATATTTTTCAATAAAGCGATTTTCACAAAATTGACGGCCTGTAGAGAGACGGATTTAACGTTGAATTTTAAGTAGATTGTGATGTTCAAGGTTAGCACATAACACAGTCAATTCGTATATCCTGGAGTTAGAATACATCAAAACAGTACTCAACGATTGCCGAGTTTTCATATTGAGCACCTTATTTAAAAACATGTCTTTTTAAAATACATTTGAATGATGTAAACTGATCGTTGGGAATACACTTCAGTTTATTACTTCAGTACTGGAGATAGATTTAAAGGTGTTATGTAATAGGACAATGAAAAAAATCGTACTAAATCTGGAATTTTGTAAAAGCAGTATACCGAGTGGGGAGTTTTTTTCTTAATGAATGTAAGGATGTCTTCAGATATTTCATTTAAAATGTGATTTTATCGTGTTTAACATTTGTACGAAAAGTTAGGAGTGAAAAGTGAAAGACAATACAATCCTTACATTCCACATGATTGTTGATCATAATTTTAAAGTAATTACATTAGAAATGAAAATCAAAGAATAGGGCATTGTCTGCATGCGAATTATTAAGTCTCTTACCTTTTTTATACACACACACAAACAGACACATATGTGTATGTATATATGTATATATATATATATATATATATATATATATATATATATATATAAACAAACTATTAGAAATGTCATGCTTTTATCCAACTTCTTTATTTCCTCACGAATTTTCGACGGTATTCACACCGTCTTTATCAAGTGAATGACAAACTTTCGATATTGTATCCATAGCGTTTCCAAAACAATGCGCAATTAGTTTATAAGTAACAGGGCGCATTGTCTTGGAAACGCTTTACAGCTCAAAAATATCTTTAAAACGTCACGAAGACGTCACAATTGAAATACACGTTTGTAGATTATGACCCAAAGCGTATAATAATATAAGGGGCGCTTATAAGCGCAAGGCGCATGATAAGTGAGCGAGAGCATATATATATATATATATATATATATATATATATATATATGTCATATACGAAAACTATTCATAATCATTATAAAAGCAATTTACCTTCAAGTTGATTGGCTACACAAACAATTTGATTATTTCATTATGGAAAAGCCAACCCCGATGGGGCAATAAAAGCGATTATCGCAAAATGATTTGGCTGCGATTGATATTATAATGTCCTCGGCCTCAAAATAAAACCTAATTCACAAAAATAATAAAATTCTGAATACGGCATCCTATGCTCCATAGCCTTCTTATATTTGAGTTATGATTTTAAAAAAAATCATACTGCCGCTGGGGTTAATACTCGACGGCCATAAAAAGAACTTTCCTGATAATGCATATTGAAATAAAAAGACAAATAGAAAATTTCATTTCCTCTTCAAAAGGGCGTCCATTAACGTCACTGACAAAACAAAAATACATGCGAAAATTCTTGAACAGAGCTGTTTCCTACAATTAGGCCAGCAAAAAATGTTTGAAAATGCCCTCTTAAAAGAAAAATATCTTGCCGTTAGTGTGAAAGTAAGAGATCTTAAAGCTCACATCTGCACAAATGTCGCTTTGCAGCTTCTCAAATAAAAGGTAAAAATTCAATAAAAGATTTTCTGATGAAAAGGGCAATTTATTTTAACAAAAAACAAACAAGAAAAAAAACATAGCAGAAATTCATAGTTATTGCAGGACCGGGAAAGCAATTTGCAAAATGTGTCCACGTTGGCTGAAAATGTTACTGAAATACAAACATGACAAATTCAGGAACACCTACTCCTTACCCTGCGGGTAAATAATAGGCCTAAATTGGCAATGGCGATGGATCAACGACAGTGAAACTTTTGGTGTTTTAAGATATCAGCACCGCCCTTTATACTGTCGTTCATGCTATACTTTTGAACATAGCTCAGTCCTATTTGGGGATAAGGGATTTCATCCTATCTTGCTTACAATATACATTTGTGATTGAAAATAACAAATTCTGATTGTTTACCTCACCTCGAAGAAATATGAAATATGGAATGCCACAAGGTTCAAGGCTAGGGCCTCTCATTTTCTCGTTTTATTCAAATTTTCTCTTTACCATCAATTATGCGTACTCTTCTCAGTCCATATTCTGTCACTGCTGTGAAGATGATAAGAAATTATTGTCTTTTCAAGGAAAATGAAGAGGGCTCTTAGAAGGTGGATGTTAGTTAGAAGACAGGAGGAAGCTACATGATATTCAAACAGACTGTCTACGCACTGGAAGGCATCAAAGCTGAAAATTGGTTATACATAAAGGCTGGAAAATTTTGAAGTCAAATAATCCATGGTACAGTTGCAAAAGAAAGAGAGTTCCAAATTCTTACTGTGGCCGTACTGCAGTGTCTATTGGCGACAGTGTCAAACTTTGTGAGAGAAAATAGCTTATGCTGTCACCAGTATGAAAAATTCCGAATCCTTATAACCGCACTCTCGACGAGACACTGATAGGCCTAAGCATTTAAGTTGTCAGAAACCACTTAAAGGAAACCAAAACCCAAGGAGAGAATCAATGTTATTGGAAAGTGAGAATTCAGAGAAGCACTTTACAAAAAGTTTCATTAAAATTGGTTAAAAAATGAGAGAGTTATGGAAGTTTGAAAAGTCTCGTTTTACTTTCTATGGGGATCCTCAAATTGGCAAAATTGCTTCAAAATGGCTGATTTTGTGAACAACTCTCCATTTGTTTTGTACACAGATTTTCAGATTTTCCCCATTATCTTTCAAGGTGCAGTTAATCTCCTTCTGAGCTCAACATATATAATGGGAAAATGTATTTTACACCACATATGTCGAGTTCAGGAGGAGACAAGGAGCACCCTGAGAGATAATGGGGAAAATCTGAAAATCTGTGTACAAAACAAATGGAGAGTTGTTCACAAAATCAGCCATTTTGAAGCAATTTTGCCAATTTGAGGATCCCCATAGAAAGTAAAACGAGACTTTTCAAACTTCCATAACTCTCTCATTTTTAAACCAATTTTAATGAAACTTTTTGTAAAGTGCTTCTCTGAATTTTCACTTTCCAATAACATTGATTCTCTCCTTGGGTTTTGGTTTCCTTTAAGTTAGATAGTTAGTCACGTAAAATCATGCATATCTGATAATTCCATTTTGGAAGCGGTGAGAACAATTTTAGATAATTATGACATATACTACTCTATTGTACTGGCGACAGTAAAATGGGAGAGTTATTTTCTTAGTTTGATGATGTCATTTATAACAAATAATGTTTGATGAATGAGGTATGATGCAACCGGCATATTGCAGAAATACAGGGATATTTTTTATTATTGATATATGAATCTATACTACTTAAGATAACAGCATTCCATTTCCGACTGTAGGACGTTTCACGATCGTCCAACGGGCCTTTGCCTGGAGGAAGAGAGCTTTAAGTTAGACTGAGTGTCAAATGATCAAAGTTATTTTAACATAGCCGTGTTTCATTCCACCATTATTACCCCTTGCAGAAATCTCCATTGGTTATCCTAACCTTTTGGTATTTTGACGTCCGCGCACGTAAATCTCTGGCAAGAATGGGTTGGCTTGAGAGAAAGACGAGTGAGTGCCTAGAGTATCTTCTCCAGAGAGAGTTTGAAGACACCTTTTCTAAATAGCTTGCGGGAACATTGACAAATCAAACCCTTGCGCTGAGACGTCTGCCAATATATCGTGCGTGACATCGAACAATCGACGCCTCGGCAATACCATCGGTGTTGAAAGAGGGGCAAGGCAAGCTTGCCCATCAAATAGTGCTTATTTTGATGGCATGAGGATTCGATCGCTAATAAAGGATTTATGTCTTTCATCCCCCAGGTTTTTTTTTTCCTTTTGGTTTCCAGGCAGGAAAGATGAAGAGAGATTGTGATCTGAACGTTGGAGATCTTTCGACAACAATATATTTTCATTACTACAACCATTTGTTATATCGTATTATTAACTACTACATATATCGGTAGTGTCACTGCTACATATCGTGTATTTAGTCTGAAAACAAAGCCTGTATATGGACATTACAAAAAAGTTTTCTGTTACATGCAAACCTAGACATGCTTAAAAACGGTCTAGTCATATTGGCAGGATGGGGCTTTAACATAAGTTGGTAGTCCTATTCCGGTTTAGTGCAGATCCTATGGTACAGGCCATTGGATGATTTAGAGGGCACAACCGACCCGTGCGATTCCCCTCTTCCCCGTTGAAACCTTAGTGACATACCTTAATAAGTACACAACTCCAAGACTCTGCAACTTCCCATTCCCATGTAACGACCCCCTTTTTTTTCTTCTTTTGCTTGTCAGCGAATCGTAAGAATGCACACCCTCCCCCCCCCCCCCAAGTTAATCACCATTCTTGTTTTTTTTTTTTCCTGTATCCGCCCCGGTGCAGATCATGCGGTCTCTTTAATACGTGGGGAGTAGGGTGGGTTGGTGGTGGATGCTTTTGCAAATATCATCAGGGCGGTGCAAGAGTTTTTTGAGGGGGCACACTCCTTAATCTAAAAATATCTAAAATATCTCTAAAAAGCAAAAAATAGATAAACAAATAAAAGAATGCTAATTACAATAATAGATAATAACTAGAAATTTAATTCGTCACTGAAGACGAATTAGGTGGTCTGTCTTTCACTGTGGCAAAGTGCTTTGTCAGGTGTGATAATATTTCTGCAAGATTATAATCATAATGTTGACAATGATCATAAGATATGGTCATATAAGTGATGACAATGACGATAATGATATATTGATAATGATGATCATAATGACAATAATGATGACAATAACCACGATAACCTAAGTGGCATAGCGCCCCTACAGGTTCAGTTTTATGGGCGATTTTTTCGAAAAGTGCTTGAAATGGCATGAAACGTTTGCAAAATGAATTTGGGACGATTTGGATCATTTCTAAATTTTGCGCGTGCACGGACGCACGGACGTACGCGTACGCGCGCGTTTAACGAAATGACCTTGACTGGAATGACAGTGACCTTAACCATGCCAAATATGAAAGAGAAATGACATTTCGTTATGAACATATGACCATAAGTTGATTTTCACAAAATGGCGCCTGGATGACGTCACAATAACCTGATGACCTTGAAAAAGATGTGGGAACTTGACCTTATTACGACTGATGACTGACGAAAATATGAAGAAAATTGACTGAGCCGATTTGGAGAAATCGGGATAACGAACTGGACGATTTGATATTGCAGGACATGTGGAAGATTATCCCCTTAGCTTTAATACACGACAGGGAATGAGATTCTACACAAACTACTGCACACTACTTTCAATAGACATAACACGCAAAATTAGGCAGTTTTTTACATTGTTTGTGATGGTATATGTTATAATAGTCGAAGAAGATGGTAGAATGAAAGGCAAAAAAAAAACCAAAAAAAACAAAAAAAATGGACCCACCGGGAGTCGAACCTGGGTCGCCGGAATGGGAGGCAAGTGCTTTACCAATGGACCAAAATATTTCCAATAGAGATAACACGTAGACGAAAAACGGGATTCTCAAATGACATTTTGTAGTTTAAAAAAGGGCATGATCCCGACATCTGATCAAAAATTGGAGGGCACACTTGTGAAAGCTTATAGTCTCAGCTATAACATACCAAAATTTGGGAGAAAATCGAGCAGAAATAACAGAGATACTGCTCAAAGAAGACGGGAATGTAGAATCAAGATTTGAGAAAAAGTCATGTCCCATAGAGAATGCACGCAAAATGAGAAAAATTGACATACCTCCTTTAATCGCAAAAATACGCCATGATCCCTTTGTCAAAATGAAAAATCGTGGCGACTGATCTTGTAGAGAATTGTCTCAGCTACAACATATCAAAATTTGGAAGAAAATCGACAACCTATTACTGAAATATTGTCAAATGAATACAAAAATTACGACGTCATTTTTTCAAAATCGAATTTTTGAGTTCATAGGCAAATATGATGACGTCACAACATTTGAGTGGCCAAAATTATACATGAATTCAGATCTACAACTTACTGGCTTTCGAAATATGTAATAAAATTTGGGGGTCAACGGACTTTCTGACGAGCTATGGCGGATTATAGATAGGCATGTTTTTACCACTTTTTACATTATATTGCCCATTGACGCACGCACGAATTTGAAAGTTTGACTAGCGCGTGTGGCATTATGGAATGTCGAGAATGACTGTAAATAGTTGGAAATTGTCAGGAATAGTATCAGGAAGACAGACCATGCGAAAAAAACGGCGTTTTTACGTTCTGTATGCGCTGTGCGCGCGCATAACGCGCGCGCGGACGCGCACGAACGGAAAATTTTGAAATGCTTAAAATGTCCTGAACCGTACTCTCCTTTGATTAAAAAGTGATTTTGAGCATTTCAAAATTTTGACGCGCGCGTACGTGCGCGTCATTATGCGTGCGCGGATTTTGTTGACATTTTATGTTGACCCTTGACCTGAAGTTTATGTGTGTAAAATATGGTTCATTTTTGATGACTCGTTATGAAGATATGATCGATAATGTGATTTCACAAAATGACGCGTGGATGACGTCACGATGACCGGATGACCTTGAAAAAGATGCGGGAGCTTGATCTCATAGGACATGATGACTGACTAAAATTTGAAGAAAATTGCCTGAGCAGATTTTGAGATTTTATGGAAACAAGAAAGTGGGAGAAAAAATAAATAATAATAAAGAAAATTCTGACGAAATTAATAGGTGTTCTGTCTTCGACAGACCACCTAATAAAGAAATAAAAATCACATATCCCAAGACTACGAGATCATAATATTTGAGGAAGGTTATATTTGCTAAATCATTTTATGGGCGATTACCCTTGCCCCCGCCTCTGCCCCTGGCCCCTCCACCCCTCGAAGCGACGCTCCTGTGCCATTTTACAGATTTGCAACCATGCTGTTGGCTATTCAATTCGGAATACACAGAGCGTGTTCATTAATTGTGGCAATTTTTTTACATAAAATCTTGTAATTATAAATACAATCATTAGCCTCTGAAATGCTTGATGGATGAATTGCGTAGTTGTAATTCGCAATTCATCGAATGACATGTTAAAAACTCTAAAAATTAGGCTTCAGTGTAATGATGTTTATCCTTCTCCATGTTTTCAATATATTGGTAAAAAAAAAAAAAAAAAAAAAAAAAAAAAAACGTTTTCCACTTGCCGGCTTTTACCCCCTGTCACACCAACAAGACCGACTCCAACAGACCGAACAAACACTTACATTGCTCCGAACTGGATTTGGTCGGTCTGGAGTCGGGGTGGAGTCGGTTGGGCGGTGTGACTAAAGGTATTAAGCCGATTACTTCAAAGAATCTTCTGTTTTCAGCGACTAATCATATCTTTAGATCTAATGATACTTAATATACATGCTCCAACAATAAATTATATACCTTGCTTAAGCCGCAACGCATGATCTACAACATAGGAAGGAATCCAAAAAAAAATTTCCGAAAAGGATTTCCCCCCCTTTTTATCATACTACACAAATTAATGACAAGGTCAGAAACATGGGGAAAAGCTTCCGTTGAGCAATCTAAACATGAGTAATCAAATTATTTCATTGTTATTTTGTCATATTTCATTAGAAGATAATCAATTATAGATAGATTTCTTTATTTTGTAATGTGCGCTATACAAGAACCCTCTATTATTATTATGTATTTTGTGTCCTTTTGACATTACTATTTCATATTCAATTTTCATATTTCATATAAGATACCTTTAAGATATCTTTATATATATTAGTTTTTACACTTATAGAACTTTTCATTTTAATATGCTTTGCAATATTTTTATAAACTTTATCTTAATTTCTATGATTTATTTTCTCATATTTTCTATTTATGTAATTGTTGTTCTGATATTTGTACTTATATTTTCTTATTCATTGTATTTCATTGTTAAACGGCCCCATTATAAATTAGCCAAGTAGCTAAACCGGATTTTTACCGTGTTTGAATAAATAAATCAAATCAAATTAAATGCAATTTCCCCTTTTCTAATTTTATTTCATTTATTTATGTTTTTGGTGTCGAAATATATTTCTTAAGGTTTGAAATGAGTGAAATGATTATATCTTTCTTCATTAACAATTGTTAAGTTCAATGGAAAAATATTTCCATTTCCAGTAGCGTATGCTTTCTATGCTAATTACATTCATGTTGATATTGTTATGTTAAAAAGCGAAAAAGTTTTTGAAATTTTAAAGAAATAAATGTATGGATTTAAGTAAACAGATTATTCAAAAACGAATTTCATAATCATCGTTTCATTTTATAAGGCGACATTGTATTTGTAATGTAAAAAATACATGTTATAAAATTCACGATTTCATAAGGAGATCAGGAAATTGGAAAATACAACCTAACAACAACCACTGTGATAGAAGAGATGGGTGCAAAAATACCAATACATTCATCACTTTCAATCACCCCTCATTTATTATCATGGCAGAAAAACTTTTCATCGAGAGATATTGACCCGCTGATGGCGGTGAAAAATAGAGCATTTTTATATTGTCTAAGAATTGACTTATTTGATGCAGACTTCACCAAACTGTTGAAAATGAAGGGCTTTAGCCCTATGGCTTTTTGGTTTCCCTTGTCTTCCACGAGATCACGTGGGAGGCTCTAAGATCTTGTAAAAAAAAACATACTGCAAAATAAAAGTTTACTGTGTTAAAACTATGAGCCTTATGAATGAAAAAAAAAATCTTTTTCATAAAGAAGAAGTAATATGCTTTCAAACAATGTTTTGAAAATGGCATGTAAAAGTCAGTTTGTGCCAAATAAATATTCTTGGTAAAAGCATGAAAACGTTAGTATCACTTGAGTATAAAGGAAATTGTGTTAAATCTTTAAAAGATTCCCATTGTGTGATGATATGCATCTAATCAAAATTTCAGAAATTACATAAGACATTGGGCGGTGCCAAGTGCCGGGTTGGGAGGGGCGTACACCCTAGATTTTCCCAAATCAATAAATATCCCTCAAGCGATGAAAATGTGCCTCTCTTGTAATGGAACACATGCTCTTCCTAAGGTGGAAAATTGCCCAAATCCGATATTTTCCATTTTATGTGCCCTTTACACCATACTTTTTAAATTGGATGACAAAGGAAGGAGTTTTATTTTAATTTTTATGCAAATATCACTTTACTGTCCACTTTTAGAAGATGCAGTTCTGAAAAATGCGAAAATCGCGATTCATAACGATTTCGTTACAAAATATGCCTATTCTTTACCCCACCATCGACAAAATCACATCTATCCCTTATTTTATGATGAGGGCATCATCCTTACCCTCATTGACGCACGTGAAAACAATCTTCTAACAAGGATTTAAAGTTTATGTTTTCTTCAGGGTCATGTTCATATGTCATCCTAACGTTTTCACGGTTTTACCAAAATCTTGCACATGTTATTTACAAAACGTTACTGTTCGGTATAAGGTATTTACGGGTGAATGCTATCAAGTGAATTGGCATCGATATTTCTCATACTTAAAACAGAAAAGTCTTAAATGAAGCACCATTTGTGACGCAAGTTCGAGGGAGGAGGGGAGGGGGCTGACTTTGCAACGAGGAAAAAAAAAATCAATTTGATAACCGTAGGTGTTTTGAGCCACCGAAATTTCTATGTGGAACATAATCCTCTTCCATTCAGAAAAACGTGTCTTTCCTGTTAAAAAACAAAGACAAGCTTAGGATAGCTAAGATAGATATCATAGAAAATGCATGGATGTATCAACAATGATATCATTGTGAATAAAGTTAATGAAATAATTTGTTATTCTTAAACTTTTGGGGGGAGAGAATCGTTGAAGGCGCAAGATAATAATAATAATAATAATGATGATGATGATAATAATAATAATAATAATAATAATGATAATAATAATAATAATAATAATAATAATAATAATAATAATAATAATAATGATGATAATAATAATAATAATAATAATAATAATAATAATAATGATAATAATAATAATAATGATAATAATAATAATAATAATAATAATAATAATAATAATAATAATAATAATAATAATGATGATAATAATAATAATGATAATGATAATAATAATAATAATTGAGTCCTATCTACCCAGGATACCCAAATCAGTTCACAAATTATTTTTTCAGGTGATTGATTAGAGAATGAGAGAGATGAAAATGAAAACCTAAATCAATTAAGTCTCTAAATAAGTTCTTCTATGATAGATATGAGCTGCATTTCTTACTTGCAATGTTCGTGTTTGTTTTTCTAATCAATCACCTGAAAAAAATAATTTGTGTACAGCTAGAAAGTATAACATCAACCTAAAAGAACATTGTCTGGTATTCCATAAGTCAACAGTTAATGAGTATGAAGGAAATAAATGAAATCATGAAAATGCTCGCGCGGAACCGAACTCAAGAGTTTGGTTCCGCGCGAGCCTTTACCTTGGCAAGCGCGTACGGGAGCTTCGAGTACTCTACTCACGAGTCTCTTTTACGTTTTACAGAGAGTGTAATTAAAATTGCAATATCTCCTTATAGAATTAATATTTGAAGCCCTTATTTTGAATATAATATAACGACATGCAACCTCTAACATACAGAGCAAAATTATTTTTGGTGATTGGTACCCTTTAAACAATCCCTACTCTTTTGTTGGCTGAAAAGAATGCTTACATCCAGGGGAGATCAAACCTTGAGTTCCCATTCTAATCAGGAGGCAATATATTGCTTATAGACTTGAAAGAATTACAATGGCGGAGGCTGTTATTTTTACACGAAAGTGTGATTGGAATAATCGACCAAGCGGTCAAGGTGGAATACTTATTGTTTAATTATAGAATATGATAGTAATATCGTACCAGTAATTGACACCAATTAACTGCTGTCTCATCGAGCTGATACTTGCTAGCATGCTTTGTATAAACCGGTAGTGGCGGATTCGGCATAGAAGACGAACTGCTTTCTTAAATCAACTCTAATAGCAGGCACGTGCATGAACATGTACAATATTTTGCGAGCGCCCCTTTCATCATGTTCACATTTCGGCAACATATGCGTCTATAAAGTTAGGCTTGGTAGTGACTCACGCTCCTTATTAAAATTCAAAGTCATGTATCGATCTTATCCCTCAGACTATGAGAGATGAAAATGAAAATCATATCGACACAAGGAACGCAATACACAAGCGCGTAAAAAACATCCATTTTAGTAAGTTTATAAGGGGTACAAAATAGTTGCCCGAGTTAGAGCAGTTGTGATAAAATGTCAAAGACAAAGCAAAAATAACGGATTGCGAGAAAAAAAATTGGAGAAATATGGTGGTATAGAGACAATATTATTGATAGCGAATTCAAGGATATCGAATAATAGCTTATTGCAACCTTTCATACTCTTCATATTACATGTAATGCCACTGACAAATCTTCTGCCATATTTGACAAATGATATAAAATTACTACTGTCAGAGGCTAGTATTTTCTAAGGTTCAGTATTTATAGCAGCACACTTTGATTGAAATCAAAGTAAACTGCAGATTGTTTAGACAATCTCGAATGCTCGAATTTTAATGAAACGTAGATATGAGGCTAACGATTAGCAGTGCTAATCAATGTGATGTGTTTCTAAATGTTCTCGCAGATAGGTGGAAAGGTACATTCTTCAAGAACCATTAGGTAAATTACCTTTACAGGGCTGGTCAAATTTGTTCGATTAAGATGACGATAAAGATAATGATAAATCGTTGCCAAATCGCTAAAACTTTGTTTATGTGGAAAATGAATAGGATAATTCAACGATATTTTCTGAGAGCCAAGTGTTTTGCTCCTTTGAGGCGACGTTAGTGCAGAAAGATAATATGGGCAGTGTTCGTCATGCTTGATTGATAGAACCCCACCGATTTTATCGGTCAAGTGTGAACACTTTTAAGGGATGGTCACATTTGTCCGATAACGATAACGGTAATGTATGCGCATATACATGTAAAATGTATACTCTAAAAAATGTATAGTCATCTTTTGATTAGATCGCCTGGTCACATTTTCTTAATCAGATTCTAGTCATTCTCAGTAGGATTATGTTCATTTTGACAATGATTCTGTTCATTTTAAACCTGAAGCCGGTAGTTTTGACTAAAATAGTGCAGGTGCCTGTGGGAATAGTTATTCTAGTCAAATCTGACTAGATTCTAGTCATATTTGACTAGACTGATTTTAGAGTGTACCTAAAACGATGACGATAAAAGTGGTAATACAATGACCGATAAAATCGGTGCAGTTTTTATCAATGAAGCACGACGTACACTGCCCCCATGATTCTTTTGAACTAACGTCACCTCAAAGGAGATCGGTGTGCTCTGTCCTGAAAAAAAAAATCGCTGGCTGAGCGATTCTACCGAGACGATAAACTCGGACAGGGAGGCTCATTACCATATATGTGAAATCTGAAATGTGAAACTTCATTTAGCAGTTATATTCATGTGAAGAGTTATTAGTAATATTGTATGAAATGTTTCAATTATGTACAATTTTCTTTATGAGAGAAAATAATAAAAACTTATGAAAACAAAAAAGTTTTCATTTTTTATGGAAACTTTTTTGCACGGTGGGAAAGAATCTTTAAAAAAAATTATCATATATCGCAGAAACCTGAACACGAACAGTGGCGTAATGAGCCAAAATTTTTAAAAGGGGGCTGACCATAGGCATACGGGCCCAATTACTGAATACTTGCGAGCGACCTTTTTAAAATGAAAATGTAATTTTTGTCATATATCCAGTAGGTAACTTTATTTTTTTTAAATCTTTCCTCTTTTTATTTTTGGCGTGGACCAATCCGCCAGTGATCAGTAAGCCAGTAATCACGAAAATGCAATCTGCTTTATGATTTAACATGAAGTCAAGATCCGATTTAATATCCTCCTTACGATTCCTTCACCAGCGAACAAAAACTTCAATTTTTGAATTACATATTTTGTAAAATGTAACTATGTATTACAAATCTATGTACACCTTTTTAACTTCAATTTGAACGAAATATGTTTTTAGCAATTTTCACTAATTGCTTTGAGTGTGCGCCTGTACGATATGCACGCAGAGCATTGACAAATTGTCCCACGTCATTGGCTAAGATATGAAATTCCATACAACCGATTATATCAGAAGGCGTGAAATTACCTTTTCTTTGATCCAGGGGAAAATTTTATTTTTTTAAGTTTAACCTGTCCACTTAGCATTTATAGATTGAGAAATATTTCCATCTCCTTCACACATTAGGGAGATAAACTGGTCTAGAAGGATTACAACTTAATCTTTGTTTTCGGATAAATTTCCAATCAAAACCTTCATTGCTGTGTAATTTTGTCGAAGAGATTGAGGAAAAGGTTTCAAAGAACACATTCTCTCTTTTCTCTTTCACTTTATCTCGCTTATTCTCTCATTCTCTCTTTATCTGTTTCTATGCCTACGGATTTTTTTTTATCCCCCCTTGTCCGTGACTCTCTTCACCCCTCACTCACGAACACACACACACACACACATACACACCCACACACCCCTCTCTCACTCTCACTCACCGTCTTCTTCTCTAACTGAAAATTAAGCTAAATTATTTTTTAATTTTGTCTTTGTCGTGTCTATAAATATGCAGAATGTCTTTGTTTTTCTCTAAACAGTTTTGTTTATAACTATTTTCATTGCGATCACACGAGACTGAGGCTCCTTTGGTGAATACTATTGGTATAGAGGACAATAACTCACCTTCATAATCGAAGTAATGCCATAATAACGCTTACGACTGATTTTAAGCACGATTGTATGATTTATTTCAAGCCTACATTATTACGCCTTTATTTCGCCTTGAGTGTCATTTAGCACAATCGCAGATGTGCCATGAGTGCTGATCGGCACATACAAAAGACACCAATTAACTAAAGTGTTCGCACTGTGCACTACTAAACCTTTGCATTTTCGGGCCTCAATTGGCTACATTTTGTACATGATAATGCATTCATTATGCATGTAGTAATTCTTTTTTTCTTTTTTTTTTACTGGAAGACATTAGTAAAGCGACCCCTTAATCGATAACGTGGCGCGAGGATATTGGGCCGTATCTATAAAACTGGCAAAATGTTAGCATTTTCTAGGCAAACAGAAGGTAGGACGTTCTTCTTGCAAGGAAATCTTCCCCATGGCTAGGAATTACTTGCTTGAACAGGAAGAATTAGGTTTTATCTGCAAGCATTTGCTTGATACTTTCAAGCTCCTCTCATTGTTCAAATTCAAATTCAAATTCATGTTTATTTCATTTCCAACAGAAACTTGGCTTTACAGATATCATAACAGAAAATATGAAAAAACATATGTACAAATTCATTTTTTCTTAATAAGTGTACAAGTACACTGAACATATAAATAAATTATTATAATGAATTATTATTACAATAGTAGCTTGGCCTTTTACTTAACTTTTATTTATCAGAGAAGATCAGCAGTTATTTTTGCCTCTTTAATTCTTTCACTTTCTCTTAGAGTATAATCATTTTCAAAAGAATATATATTACTGCACTTCCAAGAAAAAAAAACCGAACCAACATGATATAATTGATTGATGTAATGTAAGAACTTGCTTGAGCTTTTACTTGCTTTAAAAGGAAATCCAACCTTAATGACAAGTTGTTCTGAAAGAAAACAGAAAAAACAGTAAAGCAGATTTGTGAAGGTTTGAACAAAATCGGACAAACAATAAGAAATGTATGATTTTTTTAAAGATGTGATCACTATACATACAGGGAATTTAAAATTGACCAAATCGATACTGTCACTGTGATGTAGCGGCGGACAACTCTCCCATATTTTCCAACACATAAAATCACTAAAATGTCGATTTTTCCAAATTAATAACTTCGTAGGATCTTTTTCGTTTTGGAAGACCCACAACACTATGATTTCTACAATGTATTTTGAGTACTGTCCCGAGGATCTAGCATGGGTGTCGATCCCGGGGGGATGGGGGGTATATATCCCCCAAAAGATTTGAGGTGCGGGGGGGGGGGGATGGCCTGTATTATCATCCCCCCAATATTTTTCGATAAAATAAATAATAATTATGATACATTAGCTTAAAACTAATAATTATCGAAACTCATTATATTTGATCTTGAAATACCATCACATTCTTTAATGATTAGATGTAAGAAAATCAGAACTTATACCATAATTCAAAGTGAAAAAATCGAAGAAAATTCGTTAGCTCGCATTGTTATTCTCAATTAAGGGGTTCCGTCCATTGGCGTAAATCCGTGCATTCCTTCTATTCATTAAAAACCATTTTGGGATGCTCTAAAATGAAAGTTTTATAGACAGATTTCTGAAAAAGGTCCCTGGTGTGGGAGGGGGATTGGGAGGGGGATACCCTCCCAATCCCTAGAAAACAGTATGCGGTGGTCAATGGTGTAAATTCTAACTTAAAATAGTTAACATGTTGAGTTCCACAGGGATTTGTTTTGGGACCTCTCCTGTTCTTGATATATATTAATGATGTCTTAAAATGCTCAAATATTTTTCGTTTTTCTTTACTTGCTGATGATACTTTAATTGCCTCATCCAATAAAAAGATATTCACACACTCATATCATTAGCTAATTTCGAATTACGTAAACTGGTCTATTGATTTCAGAGCAACAAATTACTTCTTAATTTACTAAGAAAAAACAAAGTATATTCTATTTCAATATTTTATTGTATTTGTCTGTTTTATGATTGGTTGAATAAAATTGAATTGAATTGAAACGTACGCGCCACCACACAAATCATCATGGTAGTCGTGTCGGGATTCACATAATTAATGGGATGGGGGATACATTTTAGACCTTGTAAATGACATTCATGACAGCTTATAATACTCTTAAGCCAAATGCATGTAATGGGCATCAGCTTCCATCGATAAAACATTGTAAAGTTTCGGTACGCCCCCGCCCCCGTGACACCCATGATAATTTGAAACACTTTCATTTTGCTGACTATGTAAAGTGACTGTTCCTGCTCTGTGTGGCACACTGTGATAAACTGTGGTCTCAGATACAATCACACTCTGTACGAAGCAGAATGGCGCCCAAGGTAATTTTGAAACAATTTCATAATATTGACTAATTTGAATAAATGTGTTCACACTGTTTAGAGAACATTCTTACATCATTCCCACAGTAGAGTTTAACTGATGAAGCAGCTGTCAGTTTAGTTAGATAGCCTTCTTCTTAAGTTTTCTCCTTTCTATCTCTCTCTTTCTCTTGTACATGACAAAATATGCAGAGCTTAGTTCCAAAAGGGGCTAAATCCAGTTTTTACCGAAATTGATGTTTAAAGACAAATATGCGCATCTCGCACAATCCATGCACTACATCGCATTAAACAAAAAATATTTTTCAAAGGTTTAAAAAAAAAACGCTCCAAATTTACGTTTCATTCCAAAAGGCGCTAAATCCAATATATTTTAATGATTTTATAAATTTCCTGTCCTTTCCGATGAATTTCAAATTATTATCTGAACACTTTGACTTAATATTTAAATTTTTTATATTTGATAACGATATCTCAATGTCGAATCATATTATAAGAATGACTGACTCTTATTCTATCAAATGTAAGGTAACCCATCGTCTTTTCTTTTTGGCTAAACAAAAGGTATTGAATAGATTACTTGTATTTCATGCTTATGATCCTTGAACAAACACGTTTTAATAATGAAAAAATATAAATAAAAGATATTCACCAGTCATCATGTAAGATTTTGCCTTCGGATAGACTATAAAATAAATTGAAATCATTCATGAACACAAGGATAGTCACGTAATTTTCAATGCAAGGGACTAATGACATTGAGGTTCTCAGAATGTGTTTATTATCACAAAGGAAATCTAAAGGTCTAATGCCGGAAAAATTGTCTTGATTGTATCTGCATTAATTACAACTGTTAGTTTGTCAATCTTTCCTTCGTTTTCGTTCTTTACCACCTCTCTTCCCGTCTACAAGATCGTCAATGTGTGACGACGTATCAAAGAGCTTTATTATGACGCCACTATAGTTATCATTATTATTATCATCATTATCATTATTATTATATTTTTACTAGTACTATTATCACCAATAATACTGTTATTTTTCATTATATCAGTATCATTATTACCATTTTCATTACTATTATTATCATTAATATTACAATTATTATATTTCTGTCATCATCATCATCTTTACTTTTATGAATATTATGATTGAAAAAAATGAAAAAATGTGTTATGCTCTCTGTGATAAAGATAATTGTACAAAAATTGCAAATTCACTTTAGCTTGACAATTTTTTTAACGTAGCAAATCTACCAGCATATAATATGTTGTGCATATCCTATTCAAAATCGAGGTTTTCTTGCTTTCTCCAGCTTCTGTTATTTCAATAGACCCGTCTTTGTGTAGAATTCCGATAGCAAAGTCGACTCGAGGGGCCTTAGAAACTGCACCACTCGCATCGGTATCAAGTTTACCGAATGTTACGTCCATGCCAAGTTTTATTTACACTCGATGAGAAAAAAAAGGAAGAGAATTACTGCATTTATGTTCCTAAAATGTCAAGGCACTTTTCTCAATAAAAAATTGATTGCAGAGTAATGTGTCTAAACGTCTGTCATCAAAGATCTAGGCGGAATTTTTGTTTGTTTGTTTGTGATCGATCCAAAAGTGTTCAAGTGGAAAATACAAAAAGAAGAATTCGCCTTTCTTCGAGCAATATTTCCATCCAAAGCATGACGGTGTGCCTAAGACATGTTTTTGTCTATCTGTATATAGGCATGTCCTCGTGCTTTAGACCTATTTGAAGTTTAGTGTCACCTCCCCCCCCCCCCCTCCCCCGCCCCGGCATTAATGGCAGCGGAGGGGGGGGGGGGGGTAAGCTTGCTTCAATGCTAGATACGCCACTTTGAGTTTTAATAAAGAAATGTAGACGAGAAAAAAGGGAAACTGTATCTTATGGATAAAAATCTACCCTTGATTATATAAGGCCTAGTAATTTGCTGTACATTTTAAGACCTATTTTTGCGGGTTCAATTATCATACACAGATTTCCCTCGTTTGATCTGGGCATTTCCTAATCTTATCTCGAAAAAAGTATCAAATGGACACACTCAACGTGAATTGAATGATCAGTCATAGTCATCGCTACATCACATTGAAACGAATTGAAAAACAGCCACAGCTAGCTTGATGCAAATAACGGGCTTCATGTTAGCTTCCAGGGGATAGACAATTCCAGTTGATGTATTTGATCAGAATCAAATCCCCACTCGCCGCCAAATTGCAACATCAGGCGGTACTATACATTCTACATAAACGATTTGCTTTTTATCAAAAGCGTGTGATTATGTAGACGTATATATAGACCCTGGTAATGGTTCATTGTCAAATGCACATTGGAAAAAAACAAAACAACAACAACAACAAAAACCGGGGGCGGGTTTTATCTACACACCTCCGATACGAACGCCTTTGTTAACGGTGGAGATCCTACCGTTTTGCTGGTTTTCGTAGGATTTCCGGGATGTTGCAGGGTGAAGAAATTGCTGGCAGCAAGGTAGGAAAAAAAAAAGGCGTTGAAATCGTGATGGAAACACCCATACAGCCTGAAATTCTGGCAATATCCATTTTTTTTTTCATACTTTCATGAGCACCGGGTGAGGAGACCTTTGTTTTGGTGTACTTTTTGTGTTAATCACTTTAATGAAAGCAACATAAAAATGAAATTTAAAAAAATACAAGACGAACGAAATCAGAAATGTTATTCTGCTCATACATCTTGTAATATTTATTCTATTTATCTTATCTAAATCACATCTTTACACAGAGAAGCCTGTTCAGCTAGCAAACAATTACACAGATTAATTTGAACATAAGATATAGAATACAATGATTTATGATCATAAAGTAAACGTGTGAAACACATATAATAAAGCTGGTCTTCCACAGTGCTCTGTTTACATTATCAAAAGGAAACAAAATACAGAAAAATAACGATATCCATGTACGTTCAAATTCATTCGCTTGCCCCTATTTCAAGACCGTGCATAACAACAATCTTCAAGTTGGAGCAGCGAACAAAAGTGCCGTCGAGGGTGGGGTACTTTGTCAGTTGGGTTGTTCAGTTCTTCTTTCTTCGGTCGAATGCGTGCTGCATATGGAAATACACACAATTCGTGCTAGTTTACCGAAGATGTACGGAGATTCCTGAATATTACCCGAGCCGGACTAAGCTCCAAAATACCACGATTGGCGACTTTTCGGCCCCTTTAAATAAAGTCAAATGATAAGAATGATATACATTGGATGACATACATTGGAGACTGAAATGTAATGTTTGCACACGAAAGGATTAAAGATTGGATTTTAAGGCATTAAATGTTAGCCACGAAACGCACAGATTCAGATAGTTGCTTCCAGTTGGTTGGACCACCTGAATGATTTTTGATAATATATAATTTTACATTTTGGTATCCTTAACATCATTTTATTTGTGCTTCTCGTAGTGCGAGTCGATACATCCTCAACAAATAAGAATCTAATACATGATAGTTATTGAGTAGTAATCTTATAAACACGCTTGTGCATCTTACATCATGATGCTTTAAAGAATTATATGATTTAGCTGTTGCCATAAAAGTTTGGTGAAGACCTATTCAGATGGAACATGCCAGGAACTTTGGGATATCATATGCAGCTCGTTTATGTCACCTATTCAGCATATCGTAATTATATTCCGATCGACCGGTCCAAACAGTGCAGCATATTTTGTCCTTGATAGCTTAAATAAATACATGAATTGCCTTCAAGACCTTTGAGTGTTGGCACACCAGGCGTCATTTGCCTGACGTAAGAATGCGTCAGCGAATGGTGCATTCTGTAATGCGCCATGTGCGGACGACATCGAAATAACAAAAACAAAACAAATAGGAAAAAACTGCAACATGAGGTGTGCACATTAAATTGAATAACTGGCGTACGGGTAAACTGCCTTCGCAGGATTGATTAGCGCAGGTAATAACGCAATCGAACGACGCCTTGTGTACACCAGGCATAAGAACAAAGGCCGGGATACTGATGGGATAAAACAGCCGCTTTATAAAAGATAATAATAACTATAAAAAAAAAATAAACCCTGATCAATCAAATTATTGTTAAATCATTTACCTATAAATGCTGGGACCCACATATTTACTTCTTTCATCCATGATTTTTAATATGGAAATCTAATTGATATATACAGGCACAAACAATCGTTTCATATTCTGGTATTCCACGAATGATTTAACATAAAAGAGGCCGAACATTAATATTAATTCCGAGAGAATTCGAGTTTCGGTGCTTGACATGTTTTCTTCTCAAGGCCTGCTAATGGTTAATATGGAATGACAAGTTAATGATGTTTCATCTTTGACCACCTTGTTCCTCTTTTAATTGGCTTTTAACCGAGAATTATATGATGCATGTCCTGTAGACGAGAGACTTTCAGTATGCCACAAAAATGTATAATAGGTCATAAATGTATGAGGCCTACAAGAGTTGTCTAAATTGGCAATAGCAGTGTAAAGACCAATCAGAGGCTTTGATTTGTTACTCAATGGACATTCGGGTTATCAACCTGGCAGTAAGGTCTATGAGAGCTATGACAGAGAGAGAGAGAGAGAGATGGGAGAGAGAGAAAGAGACGGACTAACAGACAAATAGAGAGAAATGGACAGAGAATAGGAGATAGAGAGGGGGGGGGGGGGGAGAGAGAGAGAGCAATATTATTTATTTACATAAGTTCTTACCTCGACCATTTATTCCTTAGACATAAATGGAATGGAGGTCTTAGTATAATTATGTTAATTTGTTTCTCCACACTCACCTACATCATAACAGTGAAGCCTAGAGCGCAGTATATAAACCAAACGTAAAATAAATAACTATAATGAGGATAATGATATTCATTTCCTGTGCAACGAATATCACATCATGATATAACGTCCCTATGCGCTTGAAAAGAGATTTAATTTGGATGCCATTACTCCGGCTTTCGGTATGGCAACCGTTGTAAGCACGCGGCACAGTGCATTTGAAAGGATAATTCTAAATGGCACTCACTTACTTTACTTGGGTCGAGAGTGGCAAATGTAAATTGATGCCTTACCAAAGGTTGTCAAGGCAGTGGCAGGACTCGGACCTTGTACCTTGTAAACCACAGTTCGGTGACTCACCAACTAGACTACTTCATCTCTTGAAATATCCCTGTAAGAAATTCGATAGTAGCGCCATTACTAGAAGGGTCGGAGCAGGAGGCATGTACCCTGGGGTAAAGAAAAGAAAAACAGGAAAAGGAGGAAAACGTTATTACACTTGATAATGATAATAATGATGTGAATATGAGGAGTATCGTCAATGCATGGCCTTGTCAGACTTACAATACGATTTTTGCCGTTGTAAAGAAAAATAAAATTAATTCCTATTTTTTCGTCCCCTCCTCGTTCCCCTTTCCTAGTATACCCACCTTAGTTTTGTTTTGTTTTTTCTGTTTTTTTAATGGATATTTTTGCTCTAAAATTGTAATAATAATCTGAGTACATCTAGACAATGATGAAACAAACAATATTAATGTAATGGAATTTCACCTTATTTCGAACCTCTGAAGTGCTTTTTTTTTTACAAATAAAATTGAATGAAGAAAATTTGTGTGGAATTCGACCCAACAGAATCTTTATTTACAATCAAAAATATCAAATATAAAATAACATTGAACCCCCTCCTCTTCATTTTTCAAAAAATCCGGGCGAGTAACTAGGAACCGATTTTACTTGGCTTAAAAGCCAGCCACTAAGTAGTAAGGTGTGTAAGCTGTTGGTAAAGAAACAAACATTGAAACGTTCTATCAGCGAGAATACATGTGAATGTAGGTATACAGGTATAGAACATTTAGAATACCTCCAGTTTGAGATCATAGTTGTATTATTCATTGACGCGCTGGGGTTCCCCCTTTTTCTTACCCGAGGTCTCGTAATATATATTTGAATATTGTCGACCAATTCTCTTCCAAAAGGAAGCATGCCACAATCCTTATTGTGGTATAACGAGAAAAGAGATGACATAAGAATAAAATGTCTAAAATTGCATTTCTCCCTCTTTGTCACACTGGGAGGTTGAAAATTCCATAAATATATCGAAAAGGTATTATTCGGTTGCTGGTATTTTATTTCTTCTTCGTTTTATTGAAACTGACACTGTATGTGATTTTGACACTGTTCCCCTATGTGCGTTTAACGCTTAAGTTTCACTAGGCGTACGACAGGTTGCTGACTTCCGACAACCATTGATCAGTAGTAAGTTGTCAGAGATCGCAAAGAGCTTTTTCAGTGTTTAAAAGGTTGTCAGCCGTTGAAGCGGTAGAAGCGTTGACGACTGGTTGTCGGAGCATTTTGGTCGGCTCGAGGTTTACGGTGCTGCATCGAAAACCTTTTGCCGACCAAACTGGTTGTGGAGAGGTTTTCCTTGGTTTTCCAAGGGCGACAGTTCTCAGACTGATCGCCGACTGATCTTTAGTGTTCGTCGACCAATGGCGGGCGGATTTCGGCTGAAAATGAGGAAAAACGATTGATCGCCAAATAATAAACTACCTGTCGCCGATTGATTCTCAAACGTTCGCCGAACACCGTCAACTAACAATAACCAAAGCCATTCCAAAGCCCTTCATTAAATTCACTCATGAGTCAAGGCTGATCTTGATTGCCCTTTGAAAAAGCTTTTTGTTTATAAAAGAGATGACTGAATATATGGATCACACACTTCAATAGTCGATGACTCATTCTATTCAAATGTATAATTCATGTATTGTAGCAAGAGGTTACCTATTAATCGTCACCTGGTATCACCCCTCTTAGGCACAAGAGATTCATACCCTTCCCCTATATCGCTGATTGCCGTAAGAATATCGGCCATTAATCCCCGACCAGTTGTTCATAATCGCCGATAAATCGCACATCAACTGCCGAACATTCTCCGACATTCTTAAGAGCGGTCACCAATTAGTCTTTGATGATCGGACAATGTTCGTACGACATTTGGCATTTGGCCTACAACCCATCAGCGACTACCCTACAATCGACAGGCAACTGATCGCAGAATGAATATTTTTGCAACTTGTTGTTGTCGATGGCTTTTCTTGCTTGTCAGAAGTCGGCAACCTATTGAGGCTTAAAGGGAAGTAAGTAAAATTAGTAAATTTCATATTTTCTCAAGCGAAAATATTTCATCATAAATTTTGTGCCCTGGACATGTTATTGGCAGATGTTTTCGAGCACACACACAAACAAACACACACACGCAAACACACACATCCCCTCTGTGATGTATAACAACCAAGAAGATGGATTTATTTTTATATCCTTAGTACAAATAAATGGAGAAATACCAAGACAATCATAGAGTTGCCAATGTGTGTTTGATCTATTAAAACAGTAAAACTTCACTTCTTTCATGTCCTTTCTCTTTTTCTTTTTCATTTCTGCTTCTATTAAAACGGCCTTTGTTACCAGGAAAGAATTCCCTTAAGCAAAGCACTAAAATAAAAAGAGGCACTTTCTACCATTACAAATTAAAAGATAACCTCCTTGCTACAGTCCAATTACTTTCAATTTCAATCAAATACGTTAGACATTATCTTTTAATTCTTATAAGAACAGCCAACCCTAAGATTTAGCATTCACTATTCATTGTCTTGAACTACATTATCTCTCTTTTAACATGTGGGTAGGCAACCTTTCAGTCCAGAATGTATATCTTTCCTTGGATTCATCGTCTAAACGATTCAAGGAATATAGTGGGTGTGTAGTTCTTGGACAGAACATCGTATATCTCGTTTATTTGGTAAATGCTTTCAATCCTTCAGAAAAATATCAGTGCATCAAATTTTCCCTGACTTTATAAAATATTTGTTTTCAACGAAACATGGTGAGAAAGAAGATACCAAATCTACTAACAGAAGAAGACGTGTTTACTTAGTACATGAGCAAGAAGAGAATGACAGAGAGGAATTCAATCATCTTAGGGGGCATGTGCAAGGACTAGATTTCTCGAGAGACACATCTCGAACGAAACCTCTGTAACCACATTTCAAGATTTGAGCTAGGGATAAGAGTTTCTTGTATGGAAAGGCATGATCTTTAGGGGAAACAGGAGCTTTTCTAAATTCTTTCACTGCAAGTTTCGTTGCTAATACGAGAAGCACAAGGGGCACATGCCCTCAGGAAATGGTAAAAGAGAGAGAGAAAAAGAGAGAAAAAGAGAGAAAGAGAGAGAAAGAGAGAGAGGGGAGGGGGAGGGAAAGTGAGAGAGGGAGGCAACGTTAAGAGTAGATGATAAGACTTCCTTCCACAGAAAGGCTCAGGATAGAGCAGCAACACCATTTATGACCATTTAAACACTCGACATGCAAACAAATTCACCATATTTTTTAAAACTCCGAATTGCTTTCGTATTAGCTATTTTTTATGGACAATAAATCATCTTGATAATGCCAATCATATTAGGGCAATTCCAAGTGTTACGGAATGACATTCACAAACCTTTTTCAAGTTTGAAAGAAGAATATTATGCAAATTGTAATGAATATCTACAAATGAATAGTACCAAACATAAACTAATATGAGGTACTATCACAAATCAACCATTCATCATATTTATGAAATATGAAATATTATATTGCTCCGTTACGGAATGACACAAAAAGGACATGACATTTCGACCGGAATAAACATTGCTCAAACTCCTGTTCCTGGAAATCCATTTGAGAATATTTGAAATATGATGCAAAATATGAAATGAAACAGTGTTACGTAATAACCGTTACGGAATGACTTCTAAAAGTCAATGGGAAGTAGGGCACAAAATTCATATTATGTAAATGAGTAGTTAAAACACAGTTTGAACAGACTGAGCAAACGATATGGTAATATTTGATGATCTAAGACATCTGTGTTAAAATAGGTATGTTAGTGTTTATGAATTAAGTATGATTTATTATAATTTTATTCATAAATTTATATTTTTGTTAATAAAGAGATTTTTGAAAAGAAATTTATGTGTAAAATGCTTCTGACAAGCTTAAAAGACAATCATACAGATTTAATCATTACATTCCATTATATAGCTTCATGTATTTCACGGTTTTGTGAATTTCTTATGTAATCTACTGTTTTTCAATATTCATAAGTTTCAACATATCTTTTGTTCTAATTGATACTAGCATCTAGATCAATATTTAGATCTAGAAAGCAGGAAAATCGAACCTATAGAGGAAAAAGTACATCTCATTAACAAAAGGAATAAGAAAGCACCATTTCCCCATTTGTTTTGTACACAAAACCCAAATTATTAAGTTTGATATAATTTTCATACTGGAAACACTGGCGTAGACAGGGGGGCATGGCCCCCCTATTCAAAAAAAAAAAAAAAAAAAAAAAAAAAAAACGAGAGCGAAAAAGCGGGGAAAGTGAGAGGATAAAGCCTAAAATGGTGCAACGAGCCGTTATCTTTCTCGCAAATTTGCTATAAAACGTCAGAGCTTTCGCTCTTCGCGCGGGAGAGGGAAAACTCCCCCCTCCCTGCACCCACTCCCTGGGTCGCACGCTTCGCGTGCTCACAACCGCCCCCCTAAAATGAAATCCTGGCTTCGCGGTTGGATCCTTCACGTCTGCCCCCCCCCTATTGAAAAATCCTGGCTACGCCTGTGACTGGAAAGTGAGCTCATCTCTACTTAGGCGATAGCTGTCTGATATATTAAACTGAACTAATGTATAGGTTCAGAGTTGAATTAATTTATACACAATTGAATTCAATGTCATTCCGTAATATTATTTTGTTACGGAATGAGATAATCAATCATATTATAATTCATATTTGAAGTATTTCTTCATATCAAAAGCACATACATGTACCTTTTGTAGGTATTAGGTATCTTGATTTACCTATAAACTTTTATAACTTTTCGGATATAAGTCGAAATTACGTGTTTTAGGCGTTACGGAATGACAAATTTTTTGAGTTTCCAAGGTTACTGGTGTATGATAAATTATGTAGAACATAAACTAATGCTATTCCTGGTTACTAAGTTGTTACTATGTAACAAGTGTATTTCAGCAGACAGGTCATATTAATATGACCTTCCCTCTTCTTTTACAATTATTTATCGTAACTGGTATCAAATATCGATTTAAAGATTATGTTAATAATTTATGCAAACTTCAGTATTCATAAGTGTGAACATGTCTAAATTCTATTAGATTATGAAAACGATTAATTGGACACCTTTTTTTTTCTTTCTTTTTTTTGTGCTTGGCATTACCCATTGCGGGCGGTGGTAATTTAATCAACTAGTTTATTTCAAAGACTATCTAATCAATAGGGCAAATGGAGTGTGTAAATGTTTATCGTTCTTCACGTAAAATGAAAACTCGATTCATTTATGGTATATTAACACAGGTGTTTAAAAAATAAAGATGAAATTGTTCTTACATTGATAGCACTTCCAATATCGTTATAGAAAATATCATACTTTTATAGGTTACATCAGCAATAGTACTGCCTTTAATACGTTTTCAAAACCTCAATAAAACATTTTTGAAGGGCCTTAAAAGTACAGCTGTAAAGGAGTTATATGGCAAATTAAGAATTGACGGAACAAAGAAATTCAAATACCATTCATTTTACGCCACTGTAAGCAACTGAGTTTTTTCGCTATCTAGTAAATTAAGTGTGTAAAGGCTTTCCCCATTTCACGTTTCATTAAAATCACAGATTAACTCGCACGTTTAGAATTATTGGGAGTCTTTCATTAACCACCTTAAATCAAGGAATATCATTCTTTTATTTATTGTGTTTTGATGGTTAAATATCAAACCGATTCCTTAAGTGTGTTATTTTCAGGATTTGAGGTATAACTGTATGATGATACTCCACAGGCTCATCCATTAGCGTATGAGCACATTTTCGCGATGGGAGGGGGAAGGGGGGGGGGGGGGGGAGACGCCTCTTGCCAGGATATCAGATTTTCAGTTTCTAAATTTGGCGAGAAAGTAAAATTAAATAACAACAAAACTTTATGAAACTAATGAAAATTAAATACATATTCCAGCTCCTCGCTCCCCGAATATGAGAATATTCGGCCCTCGCTGCCCGAATATAAAGATATTCGGGGACCGAATGTGATGAAATTATGACACGAATAGTGGAACTTCAAAAATCCAGGGGACATTTCAAATTATGAGGACCCTGTTTTATCCTTGTCACCAAAGTTTAACGTCTTAATAAAAGAGATTACTCTATTTTACTTAAAGGCTGAAAGTTTGCATTTTAAAGCAATAACAAGTTTATTGTACATCGTTGTAATACGAAATAATTGCATGTAATTTTTTATTCTTGCGAGGGGGGCCCTAGGAGGGCAAAAAACGATTTTGCCCCCCCCCCACACTTGAATAATTGGGGGCAACTGCTACCTCTGCCCTTACCCCCAGCTTCCGGCACATATGTCTACATACTCTGGTACACGCAGTACTCAGAAAGGTTGATCAGTTTTATCTGTAAAATGAGAATCAAGTAGGAAGGATCGCTTGCCGCCCCCCCCCCCCTCCTCCCATCAAAAAGGGAGGGGGAAAAAAAACCTGCGGTGATGAGTGATAGTATCTTTCTCACATCACTACTTGTGTCATTCAGTGAAAGGTAAACAGACGCCTTCTAACTAAATTTGTTGCATGTCAAGCGTGACGTTTACTTATTGTGACAGGGCCTCTTTCACACCATGTCTATTTTTCACAGACTGATAATAATTAATCCACCACATAGTACCATGAAAAATAATTTGTAAGCTTCCTCATTCATTTTAGTCAGTTTGGAAGAATACCACAGTAGAAATGTCCCATTCAAAGGACTGCTCTTCAAAATGTCTGATGTAGAGGTGTCGTAGTCTAGTGGATAACCCACCGGATTGTAGATCACAAGGTACGGGATTCAAATCCCAGCCAAGCACCAACGTCATTTGGCAAGACATTAATCTACATTTGCCACTCTCGATCCATGTGAAGTAAATGGGTACCGGTAGGGAGGCTAGGCTGAGCTGGGGTAATAATCCAAAGCTCTTTGGGAGATCATAGAGACTTATAATATTGACTGGCCTCGAGGGGGATACGACATATTCCCTGAACTAGATTCATATTGCCCGAGTCAAATACGAGGTACTTTGCCATTTGGTCCAATTGTCAGCTGGTCTAACATCATTTGGTCTAATATCATTTTGTCCAAGACCAGTTAGTCTATAACCGTTTCGTCTAAAAACCATTTGGTCCAAACCCATTTATTCCAAATACCACTTTGTCTAATTATCATTTCATCCAATATTTATTTGGTCCAGTACCCAGTTGGGCTAATCCCAGTTAGTCTAATATCCGCATGGTCTAATCATCAATTCGTCCAATTGCCATTTCGTCTAATCCTCATCTCGCCCATCAACCAATAATTTGGTCTAATGATCATTTCGTCTAATGACCAGTTGGCCTAATTATCATTTGGTCCAAGTCTCAGTTCGTCTAATGAAAGTTTGGTCTATTACTCATTTTGGTCCAATAACCATTTGGTCTAATACTAGACTCGTACGAAAAAATATGTTCTTAAAGCAGATAATTGTGCCTACGTTTTTGTTTCATTTGCAATGATATCTGCCTATACATTTAAACAATAGGCCTATTAAATAATGATATTAATAGTAATAGCGTAATAATAATAGTAATAATACTTTTTGAATTATTGAAACGATACTTAGGCTACATTGTAATAATCATATTTTAAAAAATGATAACATAGGCCTAAGCATTATCATTAAAATTAATCATTATTATTACCATTAAAATATTGTAATATCTATGAGACTACTGTACGAAAGGCATTGTTTTCCACGTACATGACATGTAAATTGATCTAGACTTTAGCTTTAGATAGAAATTTAAACCGATTGTCGTACAAAATCTGGATCTAAAACTGAAAATGCAGCACATATGGGCTAGATGGCTAGCTTTAACCCCGTGCTTATTATTAGACCAAACGGTTATTAGAACAAACGGTAATTGGACCAAGTGCTAATTAGACCGAGTGTTGATTAAACCAAGGGGTTATTAGACGAAATGACATTAGTCCAAGTAAAGTTAGACCAACTGAAATATGGACCAAATGATTGCTGTACCAAATGGGTATTAGACTATTTAGGTTAAGACCATTTGACGATTAGACCAAATGGAAATTTGACCAATTGATTAAGGATCGGGAATGAAAACATGCATATTGTGATCTCAGTCGATATCACGTGACGAACTGTGGACCAAATCACAACTTTGCATCTATATTACCCGGTTTTATAACACTTAAAGTCCGTAGACTTTTGTGAAAGGAGGTATATCAGAAATATTCCCCTCTCAAGTCATTTTATCACTATAGACGAGGAGAATATAAATTTTGTAAAACCATAGCTCAGATGTCTGATACGGATAATGATGACAAATGTGTGATATGCGCGCGCTATACAAGAACTGATTATTATCATTTTTATTATATAATGTCCTCATTTCATGCATTTTCTAAATAATGACCAGAAACTTTCAGGCCACGTGTGTGTAGTCCCATATACTATTTACACAGTTACTAATTTCTTATCATTTTATCGGTCCTATCATCTTGTTGGTCTAAGACCAAAGTTGGTTTCAGAGCAAATCCTTAACACTTACTGAACTGGGGGGGGGGGGGGGGGGGGGGGGGGGGGGGGGGGGGGGGGGGGGAGGAGGGGGGGGGGGGGAGGGGGAGGAGGGAGGAGGGGGGGGAGGAGGGGGGGGGTAGGGGGATGAGGGAGGAGGGGGGGGGGGAGGAGGCAAATTTCGCCGTGCATTTCGAACTGCTGCATTTCACGCCGCGCCACTTTGACTTTTTTCTTTCAAGTGAGGAGGCGAGTTGGCTCAGTCGGTAAAGCGTCTGCCTGTCGAACCAAAGATCGTGGGTTCGAATCCACTCCGGGCGGATGACTGAAGCCTGCGTTGTGTGTTAACGTGCCCCTCCCTTGTTTCATAGACGCAGGCTATGTTACAGTGGAAAACACTCCGTCCCTCGGATAGGACGTTAACTGGAGGCCCCGTGTAGATTACAGTCACCACCTTTGTACGTTAAGAACCCACTGCACTCCTCGAATAAGAGTAGGGGGAAACCCCGGTGTAGTGGTGCACCTGCACATCCCAGTCAGTTATATTGGGAGGAGAGACCCGAGGGTTACAGTGATTCAGTTCGCTTTTCCCCTCCCAGGCACAGGTGACGCCAAATACTTAATAATAATAATAATAATAATAATAATAATAATAATAATAATAATAATAATAATAATAATAATAATAATAATAAAGTCTTGCGCATGTTTTGACACCAAGATTACAAGGAAAAAAGTTCATGACGTCACCGCATCACGTGACCATTTGTGACCTCATGTCAGCCCGAAAGCGGAGAGTTTCTGAGTTTTGTATACAAAACGAATGGGAAACTGCATTCTTCATGTTTCTCCTTTATCACCTATAATATCTTCTTTACGACGTAATTATATATTCTAACTAAATATTGGTTCAGATAGCACTCTGATACAGCAGACTTAAAAAAAAAAAAAAGTTAAAAAAGTTAAAGTTGAAAAGCAAGAAATGCATCTAATATATTAGTAAAACGATAGAATATATAAGAATCGAAATCCCTTTCCGATTTTATTTTTTATTTAATGATGAAAAAAAAAAAGGTGTAGAAAAAACTTCACGCATTAAAATTGAATCCAAGGCTTTTCTTTACTTGATTATCAATCGAAGTATATATTTATACATATAATGGCATATATTATGATATAAAAATAAAAAATTAAGATTTCTATTAAAAAATATGGATTTTTGTTCTTTACGCGATTCTCGAGGTCCGTGCAAAATTTCGCGGCAATCGGTCATGTCGCAGCCGAGATCAGAGGGGGGCTTGAAATAGCCCAGTACAGTATAATGGTTAAGACGCATTCCTAATTTTCATGACAGATTTACAGACATGAATGAAACTTATTCGATGAATCGCAAGTTCGGAAACATTTGAGCAGATCATTAAAATAGTTCCGGATAAACTAACTTACTGAATTCCCGAAAAATGCAGGCGTTCCCGTGTAAACATAGTTAGGGTTGTTTGTTCTAGCTTCGAATGTGCTTCAACAAAATTCAAGAAAACTGTTTTTAACCATTACAGTAGTTATATTTTACACCACATATACAGTGGGAAAAAGAGGTCAGTCAACATTATAACTAAGGATACTAGAAAGTTATCTTAAAGAATACCTGTTCTGTAAATAGCAATATATAATGTGGAAACAAAGCACTTGCTATATACAATTAAATGAAATCTACTTTCAACACAAACTACAGCTTTACAATTCAATTCCCCCCCCCCCCCTCCCTCTTTCAAAATAGACATCTTCCATGACGCAAATTGCGTATTGCGAAGATAATAATTCTAAAAAGTACTCGAGACATGAAGGTCAACGATTTTGTGATACAGCGGTCAGCGGCTTGCTTATAAACGGAAATGGGATATCTCTTAATAAAATGGCCCCCAAAATTTGGCTGGAGATTTTGATACTTTAGAAATAACCCGGCGTCATGTGTGAAGTGTAGTGCATGCCATGTTATTACTGAAAATTACATCCTGTAGACTATGTCTTTGAATTGATTATACTAATACTACAAAATAAGTACGTTTCAATAGATCTCTTTGAAAAAGGCAGCACGTACATTTTTTCTGCATGGCATGTCCAATCTATGCAGTATAGCTCACATTTCCACCTATCATGCCTATACAGCATGCGGCTCCTTCCAACAGAACCCCACCAGTCACCTATTGTCGATTTTCTTTGGCATGTGAAAGGGGAAGAGACATGTTTTATTGGCATTTCTCTCCACTGCATCATACTCATTCGTGCATGTATAACGACATGAACAAATGACACACGGACTTAACTTCCCAGAGCTAATTTACAGATATCTAAGCAACAGACGTTTTCTGTTGTCGTTCAATTCTCAGAATACAGGATCCAGAGGGGCTAAGGGGCTACCCCCCCCCCCCTTTATTGTGAGAAAACCAACTTAATATCAGATCAAAGGTCACAGTGCTTCCCCCTTCGCCAATGGCTAGTTGGACGTAAATTCTGGGTGATATGTTGAGCAAAAGTTCGCAGTTTTCAAGCATACAGCTAGCTTACACGGCTTGCTTACTCCCTACCCCCGTTTATGACGATCTAAAATCCGTCCCCGTATTAGTGAAGTTCTCTTATTTTCTGTTGACGTATGAGCCTATGTTTCATATTCTTCACGTCGAAAGTACTGGAATGAGTATGGTAACGTATAAAAAAATGTTCAGTTAAGCATAGAAAATTGAGAACACATACCTTGAAAAGAGTCTATATTCCTAAGTCATACGAAAGTTTGTTTTGACTAAATGACGGGTTTCAATGGGGACGTGATAGTGAATGAAGTAGAAATCATTTCCACGCATTTGCTACTTTCAGAATGAGACTAGTTGCTTTGAGAGAAGTACTAGGTGTTAAAAAAAAAACAGAGGACATTTTTCTTTGTTAATAACTAAAAAGAAATATACCTCATATCAGACTGAGGTTTGTACAATGTAAAGTTGACGGATGTAAAATTTATTGGGAGCAAGTTATATTACATTTCTGTCAATACTTTTCTTTAAATTCCTTTTGAATATCTAATTAGATTTTTCATTTATTGAAATATCAAGGATACAAAAAACATTTTATCAGTTTCATTATTCTTTTGGACGTTTTTATTATAATGCTTTTTCTGATATTCTACATACGACTTATTAATGAAGTCAGTACTCATTCACAAAGTGGTTAGTAATATAATATATACTCATAAATCATGTTTTAATTCATTTACAGATCATATTTTAACTTATTACGTAATACTAAAATAAATGAATGAATATTTTCCCTTTTCAAGTTGAAAATTTGAACAAACTGTATCATTGTTCCGCTGTTATCGTTTTAAGTACCGTATTCTAAGAAAATTGAAGAAATATTTTCCTTCTTCATAATGAAAACTTGAACAAAATATTTTTCCTTCACTCTCTTTACGTTTTAAAGTATATATAAATATTATATAACTGTGGTAAAAATATATTTGTAATTTGCATTTTAGTTAGTAAGGAACGTATTTTTAAGGCAGTGCATGGGAATTACGATTGAGAGGGCTGTACAGGGTGCCCCAATAAACGGACTAGCATACTTCCAATTATGTGGGGCCAAATTCACTGGTACCAGCAGAGGTAGAATCTTTTCACATAAAAAAATGATACCAAGACTGACAAATTTGGCAAGGGGTTATTGTTTTAGGGAGCATTTTTGTGACGCAAGGTAGGAGTTTAAATGTGTTCAGTATCAATGAAACTGGGTTTTAAGTAATTCGTCTTTCCTCGCCATAGTATAGTATAGTAATCAGCAATTTCTTTATGTACATACTGCACTTCTGCAAATGTAATCACACAGAAATGTACGCTCTCCATAATAATGTTTGTGTGGAATGTAATGTTTGTACTTAGTCTGACGTTTGTTACAGCTTGCCCAGAGCACGGGCATAATAACCATTTCTGAAACTAGACAATGATACGTTATTTTCTGCAATGAGCACTGCCAATGAATGTCTTTAACATTGTTTAACTAAAATGCGTCTACAATCAAAAGAAATAGTCAACCAATATTGGTATCATATTTCTTCTTAAAAGATTCCCTGTCTACTGGTACAAGTGAAATTTGCCCCGCATCATTGGACGTATGCTTGTCCGTTTTTTGTCGGGCCACCCTGCATAATGTCTGTCGGACTCGAGAAAAACTACTTTCATGGTATATCTGTTATGTTTTGTTTTGTTTTGTTTTGTTTTTTATTGCCCTCAAAATTAACAAGAGCCTAATTATGCCGGGAACAGGACATAATCGAGAGAAGTGCATTCCAGACATGCATGATTCCATATCATTCTCCTCGAGCTTTCTATCAGGTAAAAATGGTAAAAGTACCAAACTGTTTCCGAGAGGGACATCTTAAAAGAGAGCGTAATCCAAGATGATGTCTTAAACACAAGAGAGCAATTCAAGGATTGTAGTTTACCCGATGAATAATAGTCCTGTACCTACTAGATGGTAGAAATACATGTACCAAGTAAAATTCTACTTTCAGTGTTATTTATCCATAACAATTCCATTATAGTCCATAAAGCAGAAACAATATTCACTCACATGCCAGAATGATATTATTCTAAACATTCAATATGATTTAAGATCTTTTCAGCACGCTTATTTGTATTGCTGTTTTTTTTCTTAACATAATAGAACATTCTATTCCATAATAAAAATTAGTGGTTGAAAAAAGAGTGATCTCTATATTAAAAAGTATCTAAAGTGTAGTAACATTATTTAATTTGCACAAATAACAATTTCAACCTACCTAGTTGTCAAACACCTTTTTCAAAACATCAGGAATTTGCGTACAAGGGAAGGGGGAGGGGGCAGGGGTGTATTCCCCAATAAAATTTGAAAATAACAATATTTGGACAACCGTCACCTCATATTCGGGCAGCGAGATACCCACGCATATCAATTTTATTTTGATGGCGAAGTAACATTTTTACCATTATATACAGTGCATTTTTCCGGTCGTTTGCTTCGGTCGCTCGCAGAATTTAGAAACGTGAAAGTCGCTTTTTGTGCAAGAGGCGTCAGCCCACCTGGAGAAAATGATCCGTATAACTATATGATTTAAGGTTCCGGGAACTGTTCCACGAAAACGAGATTCTGTCCGATTAAGGGTTTAAATAGACGAGACAATACAAAAGACGCATTAATTTGCAGTCTACTATGATACCTTTAGCCCAGTTCTTGAGATTATTAAACCTCGCTCTTTCTCCCTCTCCCACTCAACTCTTTCACAAAAACAGTTATACATGGTGATCGCACGGCAATATCCCTCTCTTTGTGATCAATTACCAGTAACGTGTTACAGATGAAGATAGCTAACGTCACGTACTAAATCAAAATAAAGGAAAGAATACACAAATAACACCATCAGGCGGGTGGGTAAAACGTAATGTCAACTCCCAAAGAGAATTGATGTCTTTTCACGAGTTGTTTAATTTCCGGTGCGCTTTTCTTTCTCTTGATGGACCAATGTAAGCTCAAAATCGGCCGATAATTTGCCTTACTTACTTTGATGGGCTTGTCAATTGACTAAGCAAAGATAGAGCAGGGCGTTATTACACTTTTCCCTGTGTCCCTTCTCTACAATACTTCAGGAGGAAGGCTGTGGTCTAATGATGAAATAAGCCAAGCTTACACGATGCATCATTTCGAATGCGTCAGTACCTGCGCTAATCGGGCCTGATGATGAGCCCATTAACCGACAAAAAAGCATTGTGCGCGCTATTCATTTTGCATTAACTTTTTAACGATATCTCTCTTTCATGACGCACAAAACTCCGTACAAGTCACTGACTCGGTCGTTACGTCATGAAATGACTCGTCATGAGGCGTTCGTTCACCAGCGTCGATCAAGCCAACTATAATTGTTCAAGTAATATATAGGATTCATACCGGTGCGAACATGCACAACAAAAGGCTCGATACAAACCTGCTCTGTATGCGCTAATTATACACTCATTTGTTTATCAGCAGGGTGATCAGCGTGCATTATTTGTTACGTCTTTCTTGTGCTAAGAAAAGAAAATCGAACCGGTGTGCTACTCACGCAACTCTGGCCTTGCGGTACAGTTTTGTGGCACTTTTTGTACACAACAATATTTTCAATCATGGTAATTTTTATGTATTTTCGTTGGTTGTTCATTTTTTATGATTAATCATAATTCATTACGTTTTGCCATTCAGTCACACCCCCCCCCCCTCATTTTTATCCTCATAATCCTTACTTGTATAGTATACACGTTGCATAGGTAGGAATTTACAATAGTCACAAAATAGTAGAAATGATAGGGAGCTACATATGACAAAGAGAAAGAGAGAGAGAAAGAGAGAAAGTGAGAGAGACAGATAAAGAGTGAGAGAGAGGGGGGGGGGCAGAGACAGAGACAGGGAGACAGACAGACAGACAGATAACAGTGGAAAAGGGAACTGTAACTCAACAGTGAATGTGAGAAGATGCTCCCCTAAAAAGTTTGGTTAATGCCGGACTTTCCATGGCAAGTTGTTTGTGTTTTGCTACAAGCTATATGAGACGACTAAAGAACAGAAATACATCATAATTATGACAAAGCACAGAGGAAGCATTCAAAGTCTAAGAAAAATTGAGACAAATGTACGGTTCAGAAGGTTACAGCTGCTAGTCCGCTGCTTTGTAAATCTGTTTGTAAATACCATTTTAACCCTTTCAGGACAGCAATTATTTAAGGGCTAAATTGATCACATTTTGTTCTTCAAATTGGCAACAATAATATTTTTCTTTTAGTGCTAGATGGTTCTAATAGGTGTAATGTCTTTTAGAACAATAAACATGGTCAGTGATTTTATCGATACGTTGAAAAAATTGCCAATTTTGATGAAAAACAATGATTTTGAATCTCTCAATGTGTTGCCAATTTAAGGATTTTGAAGCTTATTCTCCTTTTTAAAATTCCTGACATCAAACGCAATAAGGTCATGTAACAAAAATGGACATAGCATGTGCAGAAATTTTTGCTCTTTCTACTCGTGCATTTGGTATATTTTTTAGAGCTCTGGATCAAAAGTTATTGAGCCAAACCACAAAATGTGGTCAATTGTCTGGAAAGGGTTAATAGGGAGAGAGAGAGAGAGAGGAAGAAAAAAAAGGTGTACTTATTATTGTTACCATGTGATAATAAAAATAATATACAACATTTAAAAAGCGCTTAATGAAGAGAAGTATACAATTTACCAGATTAAAAACAGCAACAACAGGTCCACAGCAACGTCCGTCATTGATGATGAATTACTCTACGGGAATAGAAAAAAAAAAGAAGAAGATGAAGTGAACAAGAGCCAAAAATAGAAATAAAAAAGAACTAAAAAAGAAGAAAATAAGAGGCGGGAAGGAGGAGTAGAGGAAGAAGGACAATTGGAAGAAGAACAAGAAAAAACAGAGAAAGAAGGAGAAAAGGGGAATGAAAAGGAAGAAGGCCAAGAAGTAGGAAAAAGAAGAACAAGACGGAGAGCAACAAAAAAAAAAAAAAAAAAAAAGGGAAAAGAAAGGAAAAGTCATTATAGAATAATGATGATAGGGAAGACTAAGAAAAAGTATAGGTTGGAGAAAAGGAAAAAAAAGGAAAAGAAGAAGAAGAAGAAGAAGAAGAAGAAGAAGAAGAAGAAAATAGCAACGTTAGAACCATTGCTATCAAAAGTAAAATCCCGTCTGTGCAAATCGTGCAACCAGAGGCAGGGTAAAATACGGTATGACTTACTGCAATATTTATGTTATATAAAATAAGTATAAATGCATGTGTATGAAATCTGTTATATACATAATTATTCACCGTTCTATTGTGGAAACACATGTATCTGAAAAGTTACGGGAGTTCACTACATTCGCATTTGCTTGACTTTATAATACAGAGATACACGAGGGTTTCTGACAATTCGTGGGGGGGGGGGGGGGTGGTTGTGCATGAGTATGGATGTACGGATGTTTCAGTTCAACTGTTCAATCATCATCCACAGCCCAAATAGACCGGTTTACTAAGTTATTCAAATTTATGGATGTTTCTTTCCGGAGGACCTAGTGACCAGGTATTCCACCAACCTGTTATTAATAAATGGACTACAATACTAGGAATCCAGTTTGCATACATAACTTGTTGCTATGTCGGGCAAGCATCGGGCAAGCTTTCAGGTTGTCAAGAACAACCTTTGTTTAAAAAGCATGCATAAAATTTGAATATGTTAGTAAACCGGCCTATTAAAACCACTGCAGCCTGAGGCACAGCATTTCTTTTAACTCGAAATATTTATGTTGAATTGGTCAGTCATGAAGTCGCATTGTTTTAAATTGGGAAATTTTGAATTATTCCATATATTGAAGGAACTATGATGTTATTGATTAACACATGTATAATCATTTGATTTCTTTAAAACAAAGACGAAGGTGCCAGAGAATATTTTGATCAGGGTTTTCACATAAATCGGCAATATTCATGTAAATGTAGGATGTCAACTGATTGGATGAGAATCCGTCAAGTGTTATCTTTCTGTATAGTCCTTAATAACTTGATTTAACTCATGTCTTTTATAGACATGTGTACTTTGCTATTTATCGGGAGAAGTACAAAAAAATACTTTAATTAAATTGACCTAATCAAGAATGGGAACGCGCACTGATTGCAGCCGGTTGGTGAACAAAAAACCTGATTCAATGGCTTAACTTCCAATATAAAGGTTATTTGTTTTGAATGAATAGCAGTTTTTAATCAAATGCGTGTTTATTCCCCCCTCCTTTCATCAACCGACACAGCGCTTTAACGATGAACGAAGCCAAAATTCATTACCATTGTATTTGCAGCCAAAATTAAGGACATGATGATATCTAAATGCGATTTTATTTTCGGAGGGTGGTATTTATTGTTATGTTAATATTTGCAGCAAAATCTAGGTTGTGATGTATTATATGGCTACACTGGATTACTAGATGAGTTTGCTGTAGTAGTACGTATAGTCTGGGATTCTTGTCTGTATGGAGTATTTTGACGTGTAACTGAGATATTTAATTATCTCCACTCGTGTTAATTTATTGTTTTAATTTTAATAAGATTTCCTATCTGCCGACCTTTTTAACCACCTCAATTATTTTTCCATACATTCATGCATTGATTATTGTTGTAAACACAGGGTAACCCGTCCAATTTCGGGCGAGTTCTGGCGTCTCTTGCGCGAATATGTCGAAGCGAGCCGGAAGGGAGGTAGAAAAAAATTGACAATGAAGAGAGTGACAATATAATTCTTTCATCAAAATCTATAAAACAGTTATAAAGATACAAACTGACTCACTCGCTGGCCGAAAATCGGTGGCAGTTGCCCCAACATAAGGTGGTGGTTGCCTGTGTATTGTAATTTCGAAATTCTCGGGATGGGGGGGGGGGGGTGGGGGTTGCGGTCCTCTCTGCCCCACCCCCTACACCGCCGGTAATAAAGTATATTTGACATCTGAAATAAATGCGACGATCTTACGTTTCAATAAAAAGTAGCTTTTACACCTAAATTGCAAATTAACAATAATATCTAATATCAAAGAGATTTCAATGACCAACAGAAAACATGTTGATATCAGTAGAATCGTCGATGACGTCATAATCAGGATGCAAACAGATCTATTTCTTCTGCTTTATTATTGCCATGTGAACAAAAACCTACCCTGTACACAGCCTACGGTAATTCATCAGCATTTAAATTGGCGGAAGACTCCTCATTTCACTACTGATGATGCATACTTACTAATAAACGGTTGTTGTCGAAATATTTTTCCTTGATGACGTGATCTTGGTTCCGCCGACAGGGTGAAAAACTAAAGTCCCGCCATCTCGGGCAAACAAATCCTTATAGATTACATCTAATCGTCTGCTCACGCAGGAAGTTGGCATATAATGATTTCAGATGTTCCCTACTCGCGATAAATCTTTACAAGCGGAAACGCATCTCGGGCCTTTCATACTATGTACCCTCTGGTAAAGAGCCATAGGAACATCAATCTCGATTGATTAAATTTAGGAAATGTTTCATGCAAATGCAGTATTGTATGGCTCATGTTCTCGCAAATAATGCAGTTATCTATCTAGTTATCTAAAGAATGTCATTATTCACAAAATTATGACGTTCGTTTACAAGAATATTACTGTGGGACAGACCAAAATGAAGACTTCCATTTTTTCATGAGCCGGGCTGCTTATTTAAAAGTTCCATTTTCGACTTGAATCACCGTGGAGTTATTTTTCTCTTGCTCAAACAGATAACCAGTCTAATTCCAAAGGAGCATCGCGTCCTCCCACAGAGAGACATAGAAGCTTTTTTTATCGTAACACAAAGAAATGGTTTGCTTTCTAATTCTCGTTGCCATGGTTACAGCACAAATCGGCTGCTAATAACTGACAACTCATCACCGTCATCTTGTCATATACACTGCCGTTATTTGGAAATATTCTGGTCGAAGCCTTGCATAGTATTCGCCTTTATTAGATGCAAAGAAATAAAAGATAGCTTTTATCAACAGCAAAAACATGGAACCGTGCATGATTCATTTTTAAAAATTCATATGATCAATGATTACTCCGACGTAAACAGGCAAGTACTCTCTAAATGTAAAAGAGTGAAGAAAAAAAACACTCAAAAGAGGGTGAAATTCCACTCTCACAAGGAGTTACATGAGGGACAACCCCTTTTCGAGTGAAAAAAGAGTGGTCACTATTTCACTCAGGAAAGAGTGAAACACCAATCCTTTAAAGAGTGAAAATTTATCACTCATGTGGACAGAGTGGAGATTATTCACTCCTTTCTGAGTGAAATCATCAAACTCGGTCTCAAGAGTATTGTGACGGGCACGGTTGGCCACGCCGGCTGACACGACTCTCTTGTCAGGATGCCCCCGTGCCTGGCTGAGCTCCCCGTACGTCTGGTCAAAATGTATGACCGGGGGGTGGCAAAAAAAATTACCCCAGCGCTCCAAAAGTCGCTCAGAGGTGGGGGGTATCACATTTTTGGAGGTCCAGAATTCTCTGATAAGCAAAAAAAAAAAAAAAAAAAAAAAAAAAAAGTCTAAAAGAGCGTTGTTTTTTTTTTTACTGTCAAAAGTTGTCAGGGGGCAGTCTGCCCCCTGCCCCCCCCGGATACGCTAGTGGATACAGTGTGATGACTAATCTCAAGCACACAATCCCATCACTTAGGGATGTACTACACTATATATATCCATATAACAAATCATTGACGTAACAGTTAGTAAACTAACAGTTTTATTAAAACAACATAATCCCTACTGAATTATCAAAATAATGTAACCACTGATTCTCGGCAAGACAACTTTATTAAGAATTGATCTATCAAAATGAGTCATTACAAAACCCTTCATCATTTAAATATGCGTTCTTATAGGTGAGTGTGCATACAAAAGTGGTCCAGGAAGTGGTCTTCTGGACCGGTCCAGAAGACCACCTCGGGAGGTGGTCTTGAGGAACGGGCAGTGTGGCCAGCGAAACAAAAACTATTCTGCTAGCGAGCAGCGAAAATTCTGCTAAATCAAATATTTTACTGCTAAATCAAAATTGATCAAAGTTGTACTCAAAAATTCTCTGACAAGCAAAAAAAAAAAAAAAAAAAAGGTTATCAGCATTTTTGGGTGTATTTTTACTCAAAAATACTCTGACAAGCAAAGAAAAAGGAACACCAGAATTATACTAAAATTATGCTAAATTTTGTCAAATTATGCCTAGCATAATGCTAGATGCTAAAGCAGTCGAAATTCTGCCAGAAAGCAGAATTCTGCCAACTCTGGCAACGTTGGGAACGGGTCTTAATAAGAACGGTTTTTAACCGCTCTAACAGGCAGTGTGAATGTAAAGCGAGCTCAAAGCGTACTTCAACCGGAAGTGAGTGTGTGTGTTTTGCGCGGGAAATCACATGTGATTTTCCTTGATTTTCCTAAAAGTGCAGGCCATCGCTGCATGATAGAATGATGAAAAAAAAAGAAACATAAGAAAAGATAGAAAGAGGAATTGATAGAATGATAAAAAGAAAGAAAAACATAATGAAAGATAGGAGAAAATGATAGAATGATAAAACGAAGAAAAACATAAGGAATGTAAAGAAAGAAAGGACGATAATAAAGTCAAGTCACGCGTCATGTGTTCCATTTGCACAAGAGAAACACTGCACTGAGCGTAAAAAGTCAGGTTTAAAAAAACAAAAACAAATAATAAATACATTTTACTGTTAGAAACAAATGTTCATTCGTGGCAAAGTGGACAGTATTTAATTTTCCGTCTAATTCATAATCCCGTGTGGTGAATTATTAAAGACGGAAAGAGGGTATAAACGGTACACGAAAGAGCACCTCAACGACATTATTAGAGTATTACAGGTAATTTCATTCAATGCAGACACATGAAATATATTTTAACAATCACCCCCCCCCCCAAAAAAAAAATAAATAAATAAAAAATCAATAAATAAATAAAATAAAATAAAAAAAAATAAAATACAATAAATAAATAAATAAATAAATAAAATTAAAAAAAAAAATATTCTAAAGTAAAATTTTCACTAAATAATTATGAAAACTAATGATATTTTATACAATGAAAGAAAAAAAAGACATGTTTGCGCATTGTAGAATATTAACATATGTTATATGTTCACCTTTTGAACGTGTCAGGAAAGATAAAACAAATTAATCTGCACTGTCTTTTAAAACTACATTGAACATCTTGTTGAATTTGAAGACAAAACAAGAATAGCCAGGAAGGTGTTTCAAGCTGTCGAAACAAATGAAGCGTACATACACGAGATTATAGGCATAGGGTCTACGAGCTTACACTAGAGTATAATGGTTTAGAATATCATTAAGTCAACATGTGGCAATGTTTTTGCTTCAAAACACTATCTTCTAGAATAACGTCTGTCATTCACCAAAGTGATTAAAAAAATGGATGTCCTATGCAAAACAGCAAATGTTTTCTTTAATGAGGGATATGCATTTTTAATTCAATCAATTTCTTCACCCAATAAACGCGATGTTGAATACACAATAAACCTCCATGTTTACAATGTTGCAGGTTTGATACAAAGATGAGACGACATAATGATGTTTCATTAATCTTCAATTAAGTTTCGATGATAACATGAACAATAATCGAATGAAGTTAGATCATAATATTGACCAAGGCGTACGGCAACAATTTCTCCAAAGGGGTTAGGCGTCTCTTGCACGAACATCAGCTTTCTAATTTTCAAATATTTGCTCGTGAGGGACACGCTGAGTAACAATGTAATTTTGTAATAAAAATAATCATGCTACATAAGATATAAAGTCCAAGGAGACATCATCACTACCCAAATATGAAGTGATGATTACCCGACAATAATTGGTAACTTCAATATTCCGGGGGGGGGGGGCTGCAACCCCTTACCCCTGGTCACCTAGTAGTCCTATGCATATGGACCATAAGCTTGTGGAATGTCTGCGTGAGATTCAGGACGTTCATGCAATTTGCATGACACAGTCACACAGGCACCTTCGCAAGACTGCTAAAAATTTACAGCCTTGGAAAAAGTATTAGACCAGCTCCTTATAAAGGCCTTTAGGCAAATGTTGGCTATATCAATAATTGAATTTTCAGAATGATTTCTACTAGCTAACTCATAATGAGTGGATGAATACTCCCCAAAACAATTTGCTCGTGCAATAACTAATCCTTCGGACAATTACCGCCATGGTAATTACCCCTAGGACAATTAACCCGGACAATTTTCGCTTAAGGACAATTACTTCTAAGGGCACCCAAACGGATAGATACTTCCGAATAACTAACACAATGTAAATATCCTAGATGCTAACTGTCCTCAGGGATATTCTCCAGGGGTAGGGGTTTGGGGGAAAATGTCCTGACAGAAGTGGTCTGGGGATAATTGTCCAGGAGGGATGCCTGATTGTCTCGTAAAGTCATGTTCACTCCTCTGGAGGCAGTTTGTTCAGTTCTTGGTGGAAATTGCTACATTTGATGACAGCAGCCATGCCTTGTGTCATGCTGTCAACAAGGTGTCGCATTTGTTTCTCCTCAAAGCAGCTCATTCATGCTGCAAGAATATTTTCTTGTTTCATAAACTTAATACCTTTAACGTTTATGTCATACGCAATGGTCTCAGTAGAATAATGGACAGGCCATGGTACTCAGACCAAGATAAATAACACTTGAAATTCATCCTCTCAGACATTTATAGTCTATAAGGTGGTCCAAAAACTCTTTCTCATGGGGAAAAAAAGGGTGTGGTAATTGTATGGGGAAATTTGTCCGGGACAATTTGTCCTGGCTATAGTCGTCCTAGTGTTAATTGTCCTGGGGTAAAAGTCATAGGGGTAATTGTTCTAGTTAGTAGTAGTCAATTAATCATGAATTAGCTGTTGATTATCATTTTCCTACTTCCACAGACTTAACACTACTCATATACCCCGAAATGGAGCTGGTCCAATAATTCTTTCCAGGGCTATACAAGAAAATTCTGCTTACTTTTCTCTGTATTTAAAATGTGGATTTGATTTTAAGCTTAAAATATTAAAGGTCCAGTTTTAACATTTAAAACCATGGCTTTAAATGTATGAGAATAATACAAAGCCAATACTCTTGTGTGACGATTATATCTATACAAAGAAATTTTTGAACGAAGGAACCCAAGTGAATACGATAAATACGATAGCCTCGTTCACGTTCAAGATTAAGAAAGTTTATTTTTCATAGTTCACATGACCTTAAAAAACAATGACATGATTTCACAAAAAAAAACATTTATTGTAATTTGCAAATGAAAATATGGGCCTGCAATAACAATAACAAGATGAGTGCGACTGCGTCTCCTATATGCCTCCGCCTAAATTCAGGTGATGGCTCAATTAAAATGTTCTTGAAATATTGTGATTACTGACCAGAATAAAAAGCCGACAATTACAAATTAATTGACCTCTTTTAAATTCGGCCTTTTACCTTAGAACCCAAAAGGCTGCTCACTTTATCTCCTTCTAGATATGGTGCTAAAAAAGCTATAAAAAACCCCATTAATTTCACATGACCTCTATGACTTTTGACCTAAGTGAACAAAAATTTAATCAGTACGTCTCACTATGATGATGCATACTAGTTCCAAGTATGAAGTTAATTGCTAGAATTGTTCAAGAGTGTTAACAAGGCAAAAACCTGAAATTTCATTGCAAATGACCTCCATGTCATGACCTTTAACCTTTGACCTACATTTCCCAAAATCTAATCAGATCGTCTTAATACTGCGATACAAAATAGTACCAAGTTTGAAGTTAATGGATCAAATGGTTGAGGTATCGCATTCACAAGATTAAAACCTGCAATTTCAGAGTTGACCTCTATGACCTTTGACCTTTGTTCAAGTTCCCCAAAATTAAATCAGATCGTCTTTCTACATATTAGCGCCTAGTTTGAAGTTCATATATGAAATGGTTCTCGAGATATCGCGTTAACGAGGTTAACACCTGTAATTTCAGAAATTGACCTCTGTGACATTTGACCTTAACCTACATACCCCAAAATCTAATCAGATCGTCTAACGATAGTGATACATACTAGCACCAAGTTTCAAGTTCATACCTTAAATGGTTCTTGAGTTATCGTGAGAACGAGGCTAACACCTGAAATTTAAGCAATTTACCTCTGTGACCTCAGACTTTTGACCTACGTACTCTAAAATCTAATCAGATCATCTTCCTATGGTGATACATACTAGCACCAAGTTTGAAGTTCATAATTATCTCAAATTGTTCTTGAGTTATCGCGAGAACGAGAAAGTGGAACGGACGGACGGACAACCCGAAAATATAATGCCTCTGGCACCACCTTGGGATTGGGGGGGGGGGGGGGGGAGGCATATAATTGATCCAAGAAAACCTTGATAAAAAGCTTATGTTGTGGATTATACGTTTTCATCTTATCAAAAGGCATAGAATGAAAACCTCAGTTTGTGGATTAAATGTTTCATTTTTTGAAGCAATAAAGTGATTATGAAGAAACCTATAATGAAATGCTCACATTATGTATAAAATGTTTTCATAGAAAACCTTAGTCGTAGAAAAATAATTATGGAAAACTTACATAAAGACTTGACTTATTAGGTGATCTGTCGGTATCGACAGATCACCTTTTAATTTCGTCAGAAATTTCTTTATTTTTATTATTTTTTTCAAATTTATTTTTATTCCTTCCGTACACTTTTTTGTGTAGACGTTTATGCAAAATCGACAATGTCAATTTCTTTCAAATTTCAACCAGTCATCAGGTCCTATAAAATCTCGTTCTTGCAACTTTTTCAAGGTCATCGAGTCATCATGACGTCAGCAAGGCGCCATTTTGTAAAAATCAACCCATTATCATATCTTCATAATAGAAAGTAATTTTTCATTCAAATTTGGTATGATCAAGTTCAATATCAATCCGGTCAATTTCGTATTCTTAGACGCGCGCGTACAGGTACGTCCGCGCGTCAGCGCGCGCGCAAAAATTAAAAATGGTCCAAAGTATCAAATTTGTTTTGCACACGTTTCAGGCCATTTTAAGTATTTCAAAAATTTCTGCGCGTTTGCGCGCGCACAGCGCGTACAGAACTTAAAAACGAAGTTTTTTCGCATGGTGTGTCTTCCTAACACTATTCTTGACAACTTCCAACCATTTACAGTCATTATCGACGTTCCGTAATGCCACACTTGCGCGTCAAACTTTCATATTCGTGCGCACGTCAATGGGCAACATTATGAAAAAAGGGTTAAAAACATGCCTATATGGAATCCGTCATAGCTCATCAGAATGCCTGGATCCCCCCCCCCCCCCCCCCATTTTTTTACATTTTCTGAAAGCCTATGAGTTGTACATTTGAATTCATGAAGAAAAAAAAATTGGGTGTCGATCGATCGGAACGTCGTCATATTTGCATATGAACTCCAACAAAAAAAAGGGGAAAAAATGACGTCATAATTTTTGTATTCATTTGACAATATTTCAGTAATAAGTTCTCGATTTTCTTCCAAATTTTGATACGTTGTAGCTGAGACAATTCTCTACAAGCTCAGTTGACACAATTTTTCATTTTGACAAAGGCATCATGGCGTATTTTTGCGATTAAAGGAGGCATGTCAATTTTTCACATTTTGCGTGTATTCTCTATGGGACATGACTTTTTCTCAAATCTTGATTCTACATTCCAGTCTTCTTTGAGCAGTATCTCTGTTATTTCTGCTCGATTTTCTTCTAAATTTTAGTATGTTATAGCTGAGACTATAAGTTTCACAACTGTGCCCTCCAATTTTTTTATCAGATGTCGGGATCATGCCCACTTTTAAACTACAAAATGTCATTTGAGAATCCCTTTTTTCGTTTATGTGTTATCTCTATTGGAAATATTTTGGTCTATTGGTAAAGCACTTGCCGCCCATTCCGGTGACCCAGGTTCAGTCCCCGGTGGGTCCATTTTTTTTTCTTTCTTTCTTTTTGCCTTTCATTTTACAATCTCCTTCGACTATCATAACATATACAATCACAAACAATGTAATAAACTGCCTTATTTTGCGTGTTATGTATATTGGAACGTAGTGTGCAGTAGTTTGTGTACAATCTGATTCCCTGTCGTGTGAGGGGTGTGTGGGGTGAGTGCACTCACCCCATCCTCCGAGGTATGACCTTTGACCCTATAAAAGACGTAACACTGGCGGCAGCATAACCAAAATCTATAGGCTTCTAGATTATACCAAGATACACCTTCATTCCAAATTTGAACAAAAACCGGTGAGAAATGTAGCCTATAGAGCGCACACAAGCGTGCACACAAGACATCTATCAAAATATGACCTTTGACCCTGTAAAAGACGAGACACTGGAGGCAGCAACACCAAAATCTAAAGGCTTCTAGATTATATCAAGATACACCTTCATTCCAAATTTGAACAAAATCCGTTGAGAAATGTGGCCTATAGAGCGCACACAAACCATCCACCAAAATATGGCCTTTTACCCTATAAAAGACGGAACACTGGGGGCAGCATCACCAAAAATTATAGGTGTCTAGATTTTACCAATATACACCTCCGTACAAAATTTGAAAGAAATCCGTCAAGGAATGTGGCAGTTAGAGCGCACACAAGGATGTGACGCGGCGGCGGCGTAACGCTGCTGAATCCAAAGTATCCTCCGGCATTCTGCTGGGGGATACAATAATAAAGAAAATCTTTCCAAAGCTCGAATATACCTATGCAATTTATTTTTAGACAATATCAGAAAGAAATAATTTCATTCTACACGGTATTCACTTATATGTGATGACAATTAACCGTTATCATTCGGTCGATTAAAATAAAAACAAAAACAAGCCATAATAATAAAGAATTTTTTTTTTTCCAAAGCTCTAATATACCTATGCAATAAATTTTCAGACAATGTCAGAAAGAAATAACTTCATTCTACATCGGTATTCAATTTTATGTGATGACAATTAACCGCTATCATTCAGTAGATTAAAATAAAAACAAAAACAAACAAAACAGAAACATTCCTTACGGTGCGTCGTTGTGTAATTCCAGAACATATATATATAGACAGAAAGATTCCCAGAGGGGCCTTCCATAAGCATATGCCGACAATATTGCAACTCAAACCGAACCTGCTTGCCTTGCTGAGAAAGAATTTTCAATTTTTACCTACTTCCGGGAAGACAGGGTTTTCAGTACCCCTGACTTTTCTTTTAGTCTTTATGCTAACGATGACCTCCACGGTTATAATTGGTGTTTTAACGAGAATGAGAGCCTCAGTTTGTAAATAAGATAAAGAACCTACGTTGTCCTTGTGACATCTATATCGACCCAAAGTTCCAGTCGAGTTTATCAATTCCATTTCTAACTCAATCACAAAGCCTTTGGGGAGGGGAGGGGGAACCAACCTAAGGCAATTTCACCAGCCTTGTGCATCAACTTTAGAAATGTGCCAACATTTCAAGGACATATTACGTAATTCGAACATGATTTTCTAAAGGCAATGCAACAGGGTATTGAAATTGGCCTTAAGTTGATTTTTTGAAATTCCTTGCCATCGTTTTTTTTTTTAATGTCTGTCACTGTTAGATCCCCAATGCCACCCTTAAAAGGAGCAATCCTTGCCCTTAAGGTCCTATAAACACGATCGCGAAGACTTTAAACAATCAACACAAGAGCCATTTCAATAGCTTGTGGTATTGCCTAGAGAAAAATCATGTTCGGGTTACATACTATGTCATTCTCATGTTCGCGCATTTCAAAAGGTGATGGACAAGGCTAAAGAAATTGCCTTAGGTTTATTTGTTTTTAAAGTATTTCTGATCGTGTTCGGATTTTGTCAGGTTTAACAACTTTCTATTTCTGATGTGGGTGTCATGTTGTGTATCGAATGAATAGTGCAACCGAATATAGTTAGGTTTCGTTTTGGATTTTAACAACCACGATTGCTCTGCAATACGCAAGCCTGGGTATACGTGTAGTTTCTCAGGCGATGTTGATCCCATTTCATACAACAGACTGATATTCGAGCATGGAAACTGTGACCAGAGTCACCAGACATAGCCGAGATCGGCTGCGCGGCGCCGTGATATATCTCGCAAGTAAAATGCATAGGATATGTACCAAATTATCTAATATCAAATTTGTAATTATCAAGTATGTTTTTATATTTTTTCATGCATCTTTTGATTTGATGAACAAAATAATTATGTTGATCTTATGCACAAACAAGAATGAATAACTGAAGTACTGCCAAAATCAAAGCTTTTTAATTCTACTTTACTAAATGGTTAATTTGTGGACTGAAACTTGGGATGATCAAATCACTTTTTAAAATATAGGTGGCTCAACATCTTTTAAATCACTAATCATGCTAATCATTTTTTAAGTATGTGACTGTAGCATACTTCAGAACGGAATGTTAATTCACCGTATATAAAGTGTATAGTGGTTCGAGAAAAGGAATTATCGCAGAACACCTTGATTGAGCACGACCAGTATGCAATCAATCAGGCATGTCACTCTGCTCTGTGATTGGACAGTTCCCGGCAAAGGCCATTGTTACATGAATGTGGTATATCTTCAGAAATGAATTGAAATGGACGTAGCATCTTTTGGAAACAAAATCATTTTTAATGGCCTGCTGATTTTGTTTTCCCATGGAATATTCTTTCTTTTTTTATAGTTAATGTATGAATTAATGAAGATATCAAATTTTTGCAAAACAATCATGATTTAAAAAAAAAAAGTTGATTTACATTCTCAAAAGTAGTTCTTCATGTACTAAACAAAGTCTGTATTCGCTTCCAAAGTGCTTTAGAAATTATTACTCTAGCATGAGGAGGCGGTGTGGCGGTGTGCCGCAATCGGATCGTCGTCAGGCTCTGAATATGAATTTCGTCATACGCGTGGGTTCGAGTCCCGCGATGAGCTGACAATATAGATTGTCGACTCGTGTGTAAGCTTTCCCGACGCAGGCTTGGGTTCAGGGGAAAACACTCCATTCCTCAGACAGAACGTTAACTAGAGGCCCCTCGTGTAGGAGAGTCACACCCTATAATTCGCTACACTTCTCACAAAGAGTATAGGGTGTCGATCCGGTGTTTAGTGTGTCTGTAATACACAACTGGAAGAGGTACCATAGAAAAGATCGCAATAATCTTCAAAATTGAATTTGTACCCAAGGAAGGAAAGAAGGAATGAAGAAAACCCCAGCAACCTTCAACATTGCACATTGTATTTAAAGGACAAACAACGTTACATTTCACATTAGTGAGCAATAAGTCTACAAGGGCATCTGTAACTCCTTTATATCCTCATTCATTCTTTACTCTCTCTCTCCCTCTCTCTGCATTTCCTTTCTCCCTTTCTCCTTGCTGTTCTGCATCACCAGAACCCCCTCTACTCCCCCTTAGTAAGATTGTATTTACATTGTAAGGGCTCTCAAGGCGTCAAGCTTCTGCTTATCTTGGAGCTGTAAGTTCTGTTGGAAATAAGTTTCTGTGGTCGTACTTGTAAACCGTATACTACGTACTTGTATTTCTATTCAGAACTGAATAAATGAAATGAAACAGATATTCAAAAGATTTTCTAGATATTTCAAATTATCCTCCGAAGCGGACTAATCACATTTTTACTGAATTCTGTCAAGGGAAACACAACCTTAAAGGCGGATTGCTCTGAAAGAAAGATGGAAAAAGAGAGAAGCAGATTGGTGCAAGTTTGAACGTAATCGGAAAAGCAATAAGAAACTTATGAATTTTTGCAAGTTGTTATCACTAAACATTAGGGAAATTCAAATTGGCCGAATAGGTTTATAATATCACTGTGATGTAGTTGCGGACAACTCACCCATTTGCTCCAACACACATAATAACTAAAATGTCATTTTCTTCAAAATGTATTACTCAGTAGGATCTTTTTTTATTTCATGAGGACCTATAACGATATACTATCTCCAATATAGTTCGAGTACTGCCCCGAGGGTAAGGCACTTCGGAGAAAACCGCAAGTTAATATTTTTGCGTAGAGTTGTAGGCAAGTATGTCACAATCGACTCACCAAATTGGCAATTTGAGATTCGCATAGAGATGTAGTAATCTCATTTTTCAAACATCCATAACTTTCTTATTCATTGTCCGATATCTTTCAAACTTTCACCATCCTGTTTTTCTTATTTTCTGCTTTCACACAAATCAACCTATTACCAAGGTTGGATTGCCCTTTAATAGTGTAGAGTTGCTGCAATAATCTTGACTTAGAAGCCCTAAAAGACGCATTTTCAGACAGACTCATTTAATTGCTCTACGGTAGTGAAACTCCTTGGACTGACATTGATTTCACAACAACTTTGCTAGATTGACTAGATAAAGATTATCGGCCTTCCTAGACAGAAGTCTTCTTCTTTTTTCTTTTTTCTTTTTTATAATTGTCTTCCAAGAATTGGAACGTAGGCCTCAATCACCATGCAGACTTAGATTTTATTCAAAGTTATTCTTTCAAAACAACCACTGCGACCCTCTTCGTGTCAGATATAAAGAAAAGGTAGACTTCTGGTAATAACTAAAAAATAATTTGTGAGCTTTCTCATTCTTTCTTTGTTAGCTTGGAAGAATATCATAGTCCCCTGACAAAGGATTGCTCTCAATATTGACCTCATATAAGAAATATGACAAGGAAGGGCTAAAGTGTTCGGGTCGATCATTCATGCCATGTGTATTCAGTTCCATGTTCCCATTTTTGTGTACAGTGCATAATAATTCTTGCGCTTTGCAGCGAGACTGTGTAAATTTCTTATAATTTTAATGACCCCCAAACATCACAGTATACACTAATTCTCATGTAAACATGATCAACCTTTCCCAATAGCTTCGAGACAATATCTTTCACAATGTAATTGCATGACCAGATCTCAACTTTAAATTAAGGCTTACATGAGGGGTTGGGCTTACCGTTATCCTTATCTACTTAACCTGTATAACTGCGGAAACAAGTGTGTTGGCGTAGGACCAAAGGGGCGCAATCTACCCAAACAGTTCAAAGTCATTACTAGTGGTGTAGCGTGGGGGGGGGGGGGGGGGGGGGTATCGGGGTAATCTTCATTTCATGGGGGTGATTGTCCGGGGGGGTTATTGTCATGGGGGTAGTTGTCCGGGGGGGGGGGGTAGTTGTCCTAAGTGGGCAGTTGTCCAGGGGGTAGTTGTACGGGGGGGGGGGGGGTAGTTGTCCGGGGGTACTTTCCCAGGGGGTAGTTATCCTAGAATTACTAATAGGGCACTGAAACTGTGTGTGGGGGTGGAGGGACAGGTCTTACTCGATGAACGAAAAGCAAATTAACAAGGCCACCGATCTACCGATTAGGCAAAGTGCCGTTAAGATATTTCGGCTTCAAAAGAAAAAAGGGGGAGGAAGAAAGACATGAAAGTGACAACTGGCACTGTGGATAGCAGATGGTTGACTGATTTCTGCTTTCCATACGGTGTCTTATCACGTCTGTCAGAATGTTAAAACAAGTGAATGAGTAAATTACGCAATGCGTAATAAATGTCCCCGCCGGAAGTGCAGATCTGTGGAAATTAACTAGCCTGAACCTTAAAACTTCAGTGAAAAACTTTAGTGAATAAAATAATAATGTTACTGCATGCAAAAGAAGAGAATACCAACAATGCATGTATACAACTGAAATATAAAACATGAAAACATTATGAACCTTCAGCCATTTTGAATAAATTTGCATAAATTTGCATGAATAATGAATTTCAAAATTCTGTGTAGAAGTTTGGAAGCCCCCACCCAGCCCTATCAAATAAAACAATCGGAATCAAATCCGATGTGAAATAGAGAAGTAGCATTTTTCGTCAATTTTGAATAAATTTGCATAAATTTGCATAATTAATGAATTTCAAAATTCTGTGTAGAAGTTTGGAAGCCCCCACCCAGCCCTATCAGATAAAACAATCGGAATCAAAATCAGAAGTGAAATAGAGGAGAAGTAGCATTTTTCGTCAATTTTGAATAAATTTGCATAAATTTGCATAATTAATGAATTTCAAAATTCTGTGTAGAAGTTTGATAGCCCCCACCCAGCCCTATCAGATAAAACGATCGGAATCAAAATCCGATGTGAAATAGAGGAGAAATAGCATTTTTCGTCAATTTTGAATAAATTTGCATAAATTTGCATAATTAATGAATTTCAAAATTCTGTGTAGCAGTTTGGAAGCCCCCACCCAGCCCTATCAGATAAAACAATCGGAATCAAAATCCGATGTGAAATAGAGAAGTAGCATTTTTCGTCAATTTTGAATAAATTTGCATAAATTTGCATAATTAATGAATTTCAAAATTCTGTGTAGAAGTTTGATAGCCCCCACCCAGCCCTATCAGATAAAACGATCGGAATCAAAATCCGATGTGAAATAGAGGAGAAATAGCATTTTTCGTCAATTTTGAATAAATTTGCATAAATTTGCATAATTAATGAATTTCAAAATTCTGTGTAGAAGTTTGGAAGCCCCCACCCAGCCCTATCAGATAAAACAATCAGAATCAAAATCGGCCAAGAAATGACGGAGAAGTAGCATTTTCTAACATTTGAGCACACACGGACAGACGGACGGACGGACGGACGGACACACACACACACGCACACACGAACGGAGCCCGTTTCATAGTCCCCTCGCGAACTTCGTTCGGCGGGGACAATAATCATCATCTTGATAGCGAACCCGATTATTTGCACCCGAACAACGCCAAATTCAGTATATGGATATACGTTTCTGTATGAAGATTAATAATTATATCTTGAGAAATGAGAGGGCAACGCCATGAATTAACACTGGTAAGGATAAAGAAGAACACTGATTCTCTGTTGTGAAACCTTCAAAACATCGAGGAGGGGGAAAGTTAGAGAGAAGGGGAGTGGTGGGGATGAAGGGGTCAATCACAGACACGCCAATCCAATTTTCATAGGCTATATCAAGATAGGATAGTCCAAATAAAGCGTTTCTTCGAAATGCGATGAGATTACATCTCCCTAGCCTCCTCCTCCCCCTCACTGGCAAATCTGAATTGAGCAAAAATAATACACATCCTCACCATTGCCAACACAGATGTCTAATAATACCCATCGATCATAGGATTAATCAGCTACACCATCCTAGCGATCTGATTTTATCCTTTCCTCTTAGGTTTTGATTATAATTGATTAAAATATAGGCTCAATTTCTCTCTGATCGTCCGTGCTTGCTACACGCCACCCATGATTAAAATCAAAGTAATGAAAGTATTGGAAGTAGAGACACGTTTTCTATCGGATACGGGTCAATTGCTGCTATTGTCATGATTGTTGGGGTGGACATCAAGTCTAATATTGATGTCTTTTGATCAATGTAATATTCTACGTCAGCATAATGAGTGGAATGAATACAGTTATAAGTAGTTTGATGAATGACGGTATCCAAACTTCTTTTTCCCAATTGGGATATGATGTCAGACAATACTTAACATACACTTAGCTTATAATGATCAGATTATTATCATTGCATGCACTATCTGACTCAGTGGCGTATCCAGCATCATGTGAAGAGCACAATTTTGAAGACCCCCCCCAAAAAAAAAAAACAAAAAAACAAAAAACAAAACAAAACAAAACAAAATAAAACAAAACAAAAACAAAACAAAAACAAAAACAAAACAAACAGAAAGAAAGAAAGAAAAGAAAAAAATAAAGAAAAGAAAAAGAAAAAGAAAAAAGAAAGATGAATTTAAAAAGAAAACACTTTACTGTGGGGCTTTTTATGCACGCGGGGCTGCTCGGATCAATCCTCCCCCATGTAGGAAGGGTTCCACACCTGTGTGTTTTATCTACTCTAGACACGTCACTTCAGTCACTTAAAATATAAAGTCATCAACGGTACGGCAGAAATAGCTCTGTCAGCAGTAGAATGAGGAAGATAATAGCTACGTTCATACGGGACTTGTGGTTTCGAAACTTTAAGTTAGCGAAACTTTAAGTTAACGAAACAACGACTCACTAACCACGACGAGGGTTCACACGGGCCCGAAACAACGATGCTCGTTGTTCTGAAACTACAAGCCTGTGTTCATAATTCGCGCGAAGGGTATGACCAAGAAGTTTAACATGAACGGCGAGGTCATTGTTAAGTACGGGCTTGCGAGACTTAAAGTTTATTCTGTCCACACTGTCGGAAACTGCGACGGAGGACACCCCCCCCCCCCCCAGCTGCTCGTAATTTCGGCTGTAACCACGAGCTCGCTTGTGGTTCTAGAATTACAAGTAAACTTAAAGTTTCAAAACTACAAGTCTGTTCATACGGTCTGAAATAAAACTACAATATAACTACAAATTAACTTAAAATTGACTAAATTAAATTAAAAATGACTGACAAAAGAGGAACAGAAGAGGGCTGCGGATTAGTAAACGATGAAGGGGGGGGGGGGGAGGGGAGAATGAGACAGAAAAAAAGTGGAAGAATTTCACATTTAATAAAAATATGTCGAATTCTTCCAATAGGAACAAAACGTCAGAGCCATCTTTACACGGAGTTTGACCAACTCGGCTCCAGTAAGTAAAGACAGTCATGTCGTATGTTGCTTTTAGGGGCAAAGCATATAACAAAAAAAATATATGCGCCATATTGTGTCCACTGAAAAAAAAATCCGTAGAGAACAGTGACTGGGTCCACCAGAAACTGAGTTGGTCAAACTCTGTGCATAGATGGCTCTGCAAAAAGTGTGGCTTATGAGCCCTTTGTGGAATCTGTTCATCAACATGTTCCTGACTGAAAAATGGAAGCTAGAAATATCTTTGATCTTATTGACTTTTTCACAGTTTTCATAGATACCGGCATCAGTTTAGTTATGTGCTGTTAAGGTTGCGGAAATAAGGTCATAACATTTTCTCCCACAAGAACTCCTTCATTATCATTAATGCGATTGTTAGTACAGGTACATGTATAAAAGAAAATCCTTATGAAACTCGACATTCCCGACTGCTCCTTGCTTTGCTTAATGGAACACACTGCTTCTTTCATTTCTGCAAATACCGGTGTAACCCCCATTATATTCTAAATGTCGACAAGGCACTCATAGACATGGTGTAACTTCATCGTAGATGTGTTAAAGGGCACCAATCACCAAAAGATATTTTACTCTGTATGTTAGAAGTTCCATGTCACTCTACTATATTCCAAATATGGGCTTCGAATATCACTTCTATAAAGAGATAGTACAAGTTTAATTATACTTTCTATAAGCATAAAAGCGACTCGTGAGTAGATTACTCAACGCACCCCAACGCACCCCTACGCATCCCTACGCGCGGAACCCAACTCGGAGATTCGGTTCCGCGCGAGCACCTTCATGTTATCCTTTATTTCCTTCATACTCCTAACGGTTGACCTATGATAGAATTTCAGATAAAGTTCTTTGAGGTTAATTTTATACTTCCTAGCGGTATACAAATTCTTTTTTCAGGTGGTCGGTACACTTTAAGGAGAAAATAAAACGATACATATTATCTATGGGGATACGGGAGAATGTGCCCCCGCCCTCATCAAATGAGAAGAAAGATACTGGAAAGAAGGATAGAACGGGAAGGCATCAGGAAAAAACAGAAAGATTATACAACCCCTCCCACACCCTCCCCTCACTCAAGCGCCTTGAAAGCCCCTTGCCCCCCCCCCCGACACAAGTGCCCCACCCTCCGCCACTGCGTATGACGTATAAACTAGTTTCTAAAGGAAAATCCAGCCTTAATACAAAATTATTCTGAACGAATGCAGAATGCTACTCTAGTATCGAAATGAAACAAATCAACCACTCTTTTAGGAGAGGCTCAAACATTCTTTTCTTTTTATAAGAGAGGGGGTGAGCTTCTAAAGCTCCCCCTCTCCCCGACCACAACTGAATGCCTCTTCCACATTAACTATAAGAGACCGATTATGGAATAATTTTGTAGTTATACAGTGTGTTTCTTTAAAAAGGAAACCCAACTTTCTACAGCAACACCTCGTCATATTAAAAAACTTGATTTATTGTAGTGCATCAGAAGGGAATTCTATCCCCTTTCACATGCTACCACATTTGTGATGATAGAGCCTGAGATCATTGAAGTAAACAAGCTTAAACCAGCGATGTGAAATAGCCAGTTCGTAATTAGTTCATGGTACAAAACAACAAAAGACCCTGAAATGACCCCGATTCGTATACGCCCACGCGCATCTGATTTTGTTGACGCTTTACATGTTCAACGAATTTCATTATCTTTAAATTTCATTACCTTTAAATTTCATTATCTTTGAATTTCATTATCTTTTTCAATGTAATGTTTTTGAAGAGCAAAGAAAAAAATATTTGAAACGTTATTCCTGGAATAATCCAAATACGCATAAAATGAATCAGCTATTTAACAGTAAAAAGAAGACTGTCCTTTCAAACTTGGCCAAATGTTGTGCTTATAATTACTGTAACTTATTTAAAGCATTGAATATGTTATTTTCATGATCTTGTGTTTTTAGTTTTTTTCGCTGAAAACATTGGCCTTCCTTGCTATTAGGCTTCTATATTTCTATTTATTTATGTATATTTTATTTCTTATTTATCTATTTATTTTATTCTTATTTTCCTTTGAATTACTTTGGTACTCACTGAACAAGAAACTGAACTATGTATATATGTTATGTATTCTATATCATTGTACTCTGATACCCTAAAAGGGCCTTGAGTTTTCAATAAACTTTCAAACTTTCAAACGACTTAAACGGAAAGTTGGGTTTCCTTTTTTTTTTAAACACACTGTATTTATGGAAGTAAGCCGTATTGATCGTTATCTATTTGGTTAAAAGGTACCAGCCATTCAAATTCAACCCCCTTCGTTCATACTGTCACGATTCTGTTTTTGTAATTTCCTTCAAAGAAACTAATAAGAATGTTTGTAGGTTGAATTGCCGCCTTCATGGTATCCGCATCTTGCAAAGCTACCATGACTACCGTACTGGGAACCATACAGTCAAGGAATCTTTTTTTCCCCCACTGTCACGTTTTCTATTAAAGAAAAGACAAAAAAAAAGTCTTAGAGAGGTCACAAAATCTGGTAAAAGAAAAATAAGAACAAGCGGCATTGCCATTGACAACATCAAGTCTCGGAAAGGGAGAAAGAAAGGATGAGTGAATAATCGAATGAATGAAACAATCAATCAATCAATGCATGAATGCATGGATGAATACTGAAATATATGAATGAATTATTTCATGTATGAGTAAATGCAAAAAGCGCATAATCACTCAATTAATGTGAGAATGAATCAATGCATGAGTGAATGAATAAACGAATGAATCGATAATTATTACGGGAAGGGGTAACCAAGCGGCAGGGTTATTCTTACGACCAGCTTTATAATTATGTAAAGAAGTTCAGATTCCAAGAGTAGAGTTCCTCATAATTATGATCTAGAGAAATGCAAGGAGGGGGGGGGGGGGGGGTAAGCAGTTGGGCATCTTCCCATAGATAATACTTTTATATTTCCGCTCCTTACATGAAACTGGATAATGAAATCAAAATATACGGTAGTGTAAATATAATGATATTTTTAATTTGTGAAATTGCAATAGCTCTGTCTTACATAATGTTGGACAGGCAGTATTGTGTGAATAGTGACTTTTTTTTTTCAGTGGCTGGGATTTCGCGTTTAAAACAACTAAAAATATACTTCACATCCCACAGATTTTGTATTTTTTTAAACACAATAACAAATAATCTGATTGCTGGAACTAAAAAGATCGTGGTCGAGTGGAGTTAACATTTGACTCGAGGTACGAAAGTCATGGGTTCGAGTCCCGGGGGTGGCATTAATGTCCTTTGGCAAGATATGAATCCACATTTGCCACTCTCAACGTAGATGCATATAGAGGGAACCTCAGTTCTGCAGAGGATTTACTCCTTTAAATGTACTGTATTTGATTGATATCAGTTGCCGACTGGAAGGCCTGGGTAATAACTTTTAAAGCACTTTCAAAATGCGTACACTGTTTAAAAAATGTGTTTCTACTAAAATTCCCAACAAGAGGGGATTCATAATATTATGTCCGACTAGCGTAAGGCAATTTCATGCCTAACTTGGGTAATAAGCCCGTGCTTTGACAAAATAATTAAGAATATAAATATTTATTATTATTAAAATATAAAGAATCATTACTCCAAATTGTGCCAATTACTTAAAAATTTGGCACAAATAGCTCAAAGCTGGTCGTATTGGACAGAGTTTTGCCTAATAATTCTGAGAGTGCAGAAACGTTATACATGTATCATAATTTTGATACTATAGCTGAACAAAACGGCATATCAGTATTCAGTCGAGTTCGTGTTGCAGTACGATGTATAGTTTGGAGGTACATGCCAAGCTTTTAAGTTGGGTGCCAGTTCTTGCTGACTGAAAGGCCGAAGGGCAATGCTTATTGGATATTACGGATCAGCTTGTCAGTCAAACTAAGCCCATCAATGACAACCCCTTTTATTCCAAATTTAATTTTGCCGAGTCATTAAAATGTGATCGTAATTTATATCCCCCCCCCCCCCGAACCATGTAATAACATTTTCCCTTCGCAACCACAACGGCACCCACACATATACATCATACACTGCTATGGATTCATAACCTCGTTTGCTAATCAATGGCTGCATTAAATTGGTCTATGAGCGATGTTCTTGACTGCAATTCTTCCATAATTACTTCATAATAACTTAATGTACAAGTAAGCGCAATAATGATTTTGAATAGCTATTGTACATTAAATTATATTTTTGTTAAAACTTACAATGTCATCTTGCGAGCCAGAAAGGGATTATTCTATATAAAGTACTATTCGTACTTATCATTATGGCTTTCAGTAGATTGAACATTATTTTGTCAATATAGTTTCAGCGGATTACATCATGTACATTGGGAGAGAACTTGTCTGGGTAAAGTTTTTGAAAAATAGTTCTTTACGTTTCGAATTTCCTTCCTTTTGAAAGAATCAACATGATGTCTTTGTGACGGTTGAATTTGGCTGAGAGTCCACTATTCTACTTTCTACTTTTAAGCTGTTTATTATGACGTATTTTTTCTCTCCCACAAGGCGGTTGCACAATAATCGCAGTAGTGATGAAATTGATAAGGAATTACAGATGACAGAATACAAGAGAGTTTTATATCACCAGTTATCATATAGTTTCTACAGGCGTTTATGGCCCTCATGAAAAGCTGTAGACTATGCGGCGTTTTAAAGTAAATAAAACAAACTCAAACCAAAATGCATACCGCCATAAATACTATTTCCGCAAATAATGTCAAGAGAGGGAGCAAACTAAATATACCCCACCTAAAAGTACAGTTCCTATTACGATTTCTCTATTGGAAGCATTTTATTTGATCAATAACTAGGCCAACTACACAGTCAATACTTTCAACAGCGTCAGCATGGTCAAATAATTAACAATTTCGTTCAGGATCTCGATGGGGAATAAGGTTTAACCGTTCACGATTTAATTCCAACAAGTGTTTCTGTCTTTTGCATGCATGTCGGTTCATTCCAGTAGACCGACAGCCCATGAGACAAAACAAGGAAATACATTAGGGAACATAGAACAATTTATCGGTCATGTGAAATCTCTGAAATGTGGTCAGAAGGCCCACGAGACCGCATTGACTGTCTATAGTAAGTTCTCGGTCTAGTGAACCATCTGAAATGTGGTTAGAAGGCCCACGAAAGCGCATTGACTGTCTAGTGGGCTCTCGGTCTAGTGAACCATCTGAAATGTGGTTAGAAGGCCCAAGAGACCGCATTGACTGTCTAGTGGGCTCTCGGTCTAGTGAACCATCTGAAATGTGGTTAGAAGGCCCACGAAAGCGCATTGACTGTCTAGTGGGCTCTCGGTCTGGTGAACTCTCTGAACTGCTGAAATATGTTTAGAAGGGCCAAGAGACTGCATTGACTATCTAGTGGGCTCTCGGTGTAGTGAACCATCTGAAATGTGGTTAGAAGGCCCAAGAGACCGCAATGACTGTCTAGTGGGCTCTCGGTGTAGTGAACCCTCTGAAATGTGGTTAGAAGGCCCACGAAAGCGCATTGACTGTCTAGTGGACTCTCGGTCTGGTGAACTCTCTGAAATGTGGTTAGAAGGGCCAAGAGACTGCATTGACTATCTAGTGGGCTCTCGGTGTAGTGAACCCTCTGAAAAGTGGTTAGAAGGCCCATGAGAGCGCATTGACTGTCTAGTGGGCTCTCGGTCTATCGAACTCTCTGAAATGTGGCTAGAAGGCCCACGAGACCGCATTGACTGTCTTGTCTAGTGGGCTCTCGGTGTAGTGAACCCTCTGAAATGTGGTTAGAAGTCCCACGAAAGCGCATTGACTGTCTAGTGGGCTCTCGGTCTGGTGAACTCTCTGAAATGTGGTTAGAAGGGCCAAGAGACTGCATTGACTATCTAGTGGGCTCTCGGTGTAGTGAACCCTCTGAAAAGTGGTTAGAAGGTCCATGAGAGCGCATTGACTGTCTAGTGGGCTCTCGGTCTATCGAACTCTCTGAAATGTGGTTAGAAGGGCCAAGAGACTGCATTGACTATCTAGTGGGCTCTCGGTGTAGTGAACCCTCTGAAAAGTGGTTAGAAGGGCCAAGAGAGCGCATTGACTGTCTAGTGGGCTCTCGGTCGAGTGAATCCTCTGAAATGTGGTTAGAAGGCCCACGAGACCGCATTGACTGTCTAGTTTGCTGTCGGTCTAACGGGTTGTCGGTCTCACTGGCTGTAGCCAAGTACACGTTGATTCCGAGGGGTAAGGAGGTGGATGCAGAGTTCGATTGTACGATATATGCTCCAGCGATTATTGCTCCGCTGTCAATTCCGTACCCCAACCGAATTCTGAACTTCATCGCTGGACCATACACTAAACCTAACCCTCAACCTAACTGAAACCCCAAACCTAACCCTTTATCTTTGACGAAATAAATCCTGGAGCAAATGTCGCATGAGCAAATATCAGATCACCAATGGGCAGTTGCCTCCCAATAATTTATGAATTATGTGTAGCGAGATCTTCTGAGTTTTGTGTTTGCTCCTTCCCCCCCCCCCAATCTTCAGGATTGATCGATGTTCCTTTTAATTGTAACCTCAATCGAAGGAGGTATATATATATATATATATATATATATATATATATATATATATATATATATATATATATATATATATATATATATATATATATAATGATAAACGACCTTCCAGATCAGAGCGCAAAATCAAATACTAAATAACCTTCATAATTATTTTTTTAAAAGGTGTTTTTTGACCTCTTTGACAACCTTGCTAAGCAAGATGTATAGTGACAAGATCCTTTTCACGCTATTTTCGTTATTCAATTTCCATTTTCTTTCTAAATCTTAACCATATCATACATTTTGTTCATGTTGGTTTTGTTTAAGATTTCTTTGTTAAATAATACATAGTATTGTGAATGTGCATATGTATATATATATATATATATATATATATATATATATATATATATGTGAGAAATGAAAATGAGAGAATAATTGTTGCGTAGCTTAAATCAAAGTTCCCCAGAGCTGTCCTCCCTTTTGAATTTTTGCAAAGGTTGCAAATATGCATCTTAAACGAATAATTGTTGCGTAGCTTAAATCAACAATTATTCTCTCATTTTCATTTCTCACAATTATAATTATTTCCACGAGAGTTGCCAAAGCTGTTGTATATGTTATTTCCTTACAACTGTTTATAATGATTATTATTCTAATGTATACATGTATCTCAAAGCATTCGCTTGGATCCAGCTGAGGCATGCGGCTTGTCTTTGTTCAAAACTCACCTGCCCCGGACAAAGGAATTAATTAATAAGGTTGAAGATTTGTCAATCTGTCGGTCAATTGAATCTGGTGTCGCCTAAATCACTGGCCCGTCTCCGTGGTCTAGTGGTTAAGGCATTGGCGTTCTAAGCCAACGACCCGGGTTCGATTCCCGGCGGAGACATTTTTTCAACCTTTGCAAAAATTCAAAAAGGGAGGACAGCTCTGGGGAACTTTGATTTAAGCTACGCAACAATTATTCTCTCATTTTCATTTCTCACAATTATAATTATTTCCACGAGAGTTGCCAAAGCTGTTGTATATGTTATTTCCTTACAACTATATATATATATATATATATATATATATATATATATATATATATATATATATATATATATATATATATATATATATATATATATATATATATATATATATATCATGTTTTTGTTCTTTGTACATTCAAACATCTATATATATCTATATTTTTTTGTATTTTTATATGTGCTTTTTAAAGCGAATAAGGAACAAATGAAGTGAAATGAAATAAAAAAATAAAATGTTAAAGATTATAATCTACCTTGGTGTTAGACACTTAGAAATATTTTCTGATGAACAGATTAAGGCATTTGTCCTACACTTTCTATTTTACGTGACCCCAAAGTCTGGATCCATTAAAAAAAATATTGTGTAATTGCAATTTAAATTATACAATCACATCTTGATTAGTAATGACTAGTTTTGTATGAACTTTTATGTAACTTGACTGAAATCCATTAAGCATTTTATATTATGGTTGGAATGAACAAACGAAAGACTAAATAAACAATATTTTGTTTTCATTTTCTTCAAATTACTTAGTGAAACTCACCAGAAATTATTCCGATTCAGTGATGAAGCACGAGGAGGTTTGTGTACAGTCCCTTTTTATTTATCATTTGATTGCAGTAAATTTTTTTTAAATATAGATTTCATGATGACTATTACTGATCAACAAAACATAACGTAAAACAAAAGATTTAGGAAGTGAGATACTACATTTTGTACCGCGGCGGTGCTCTGTTTTGTACTTTATGTCGATTAACATTATAGAGTCACAACGATCTGATCAAAATTTGTATTTTCTCTCTTTCTCTCACTCTCTTTTTTTTTTTTAATCCTTCTCCTAATGCATACTACCCGCCTCTGCTGCCTAACAATGGTTTCCATGGCAACAATATACACATAAGAAACATCAACCTATAATCATCACAAGAAAAAAAATCCACGTATAAATATTTCTAATCCAATTCACCTGATGTACACTTTATGAGATTACCTCTTGACCAAATACAATTACATTACATTATGAGGTCACTCTCACTTTATCCCTGTTATTATTTTCTCCAAAAATATGTTCCTTGAATCGAAATGAATAGCCGCTACCATGGTGACGGTCTGTAAACAAGCATCACTATCCGAAGACAACTCAAAATTTTGGGATTCCATTAGTTTCCTTTTTTTATATATTTAAACCTTAATCTTTATATAACTCTAGATTGGATGAAATAAACATCAACGCCCCCGGTAGCAAACACGCTGCAGTGATTACAGCTGTCGTCGTCGCATGATTATTGAATAATTATCGACTTAAATTGAACAGGTATACAATCATTACATTATTTGGCATTTGACATTTTCGTTATGACGTTTTCCACGGAACAGTGATCTTCTTGTAATTTAATATGTAATTTACTCCTTGCTCTATTTAGACTTCTTTTACCCCCTATACCCCCCCCCTCCCTCTTTCTCTAATATTATACAGATATTTATATTTCCTCTTCTCTCTAATTTTCTTCCCCATATATATAATGTCCATATTTTTTCATTCTCGTTCATTATGTCTTCGTTGATCAAGGCTTAAAAATAAAAATACTTTCTCATCTAGAACGGGCAAATTACTGATTAATTCCTTAATATATCAAATGAATCTAAATTTTAAAATAATTATATTAGCCACTAGAATATGAATAGCGCATTGACCTTCACCTTTGACCGCGTCACATCAGAAATAATTTTGGAAATATTCAAGGGGGTCATATTGGCGTATCCACACTTTAAAAAAAATCGCCCCCCCCCCTCCCAAAGAAAAATAAATTAATTAAAAAAAATAATGAATAAATAAAGAATTAAAAATAAAAAATTAAAAATAAAAAAATGAAACTATAATCAAGATAAAATAAGAGAGGTAGAGAAAAACATAAACGGAAGATTAAAGAATGAATATTTTTTGTAATTACTGGAATTATGACATTTTCTTGTTGATTTGTGTAATAGCAATTACACAAAAATTGCCCATCCGAAAGTTATTCAGTTTGCTTTGAATCACCCTTGTGTTTGATGATGGGCTTTAACGGACAACACGAGGCTACATCAGACAAATTAAGAGTTTATGAAACCCTCAACCGCCATTTATATTAATACCAAACGCTGGCAACGGTTCTTTCATCATGACTTCTCATTTTTCTCAATAGTACATGACGTGAAGCTAATTTTGATGTCGAAAAGCCTATTATCGTGTAAGAGTCATAACGCATTCCTCTGAAAAAAAAATTGTTTGCAAAGCATCTTCCATCATCTGATTCTACACACGTTGTATTCATTTCTCTTCTAATTTTGCGATTTCCCCTCTTTCCATTCGTTGCCGCGGTATTGATCCTTGTTTGTAAACATGCATGCCTTTCTATAAAGAATGAAATAATAAAAAAATACAAGGAACATGGAAAAAAAATAAGCTCCGTTTTTATTCGATTCAAATCAAATCGCTTTATATTCATTTCAAAATATATTTAAAAGTAACAGAATCAATGATACCAGATTTACATAAGCAACATGCTATAAATAATCATCGACTACACTAACTGAAGTCATTATACACGTCAACAGAAGGATCAATTTTGAAATATTTGAAGAGGAAAATAAACAAGAATTTTTGACAAAATGGCATTGAACGAATTCTTTATTATGGTACTCAATAATGCTTTAAACAATTGCAGTGTATAGGTCTACATCCCCTCAATATCATAAAATCCAGGGAGCAAAACGGCCGCGGCTCCCTTTTGAGAGAGAAAAAGAAGGGGAAAAAGAAAAGAAAGGGGAGAGGGGGGGGGGGGGGGGTTCGACTGCGTCTCCTATAGGCATCCGCCTAAATTCATTCAAGTTTAGGACCCAAACTTTCTTGAAATATTGTGATACTCAGAATAAGAAGCGTACAATTACATGTTAAATGACCTCTTCGACCAAATGTCCGATCACTTTATACAAATAGTTGAGATATGGCGATAACAAATTAACAATCTAAGAAATCTTTAATTTCATACATATTGACCTCTACGACCTTTGAACTTTGACCGACCTAACCAAAAGTCTAATCAGTTTGTCTCAATATGGTGATACTGTTACCATTTTTTAAGTTAATGGCTCAAATTGTTCAAAATATTACAATAGGGATGTTAAATACCTGAAAATTCATGGCTAGTGACCTCTGTGACCTTCAAACTTTAACCTACTTAACCCAAAAATATTATCAGTTCGTCTTACTACAGTGATGCATACTAGCACCAAGTTTGAAGTTCATACCCCAATGGTTCTTGAGATGCCGCATTAATGAGGCTAAAACCTAAAATTTCTGTATACATGTATTGACCTCTGTGACCCTTGACCTATGTACCCAAAAATCTAATCAGATCATCTTCCTACGCTGACAAATACTAGCATCAAGTTTTGAAGTTCATACCTAAAATGGTTGAGATATCGCGTTGAGGCTTAAACCTGACATTTCAGAATTTACTTACATGACCTTTGAACTTTGACCTATATATTCCAAAATCTGATCAGATTGTCCTTTTGGTAAAACATTATAGTAACAAGTCTGAAGTTCATACCTAAAATGGTTCTTGAGATATCGTGGGACGGACGGACACCCGGAAAACATAATGCCTCCGGCACCCATATTGTCCACTGAACAAGTCGGGGGGGGGGGGGGGATCCACCCATCCCCCTTTCTGGCAATGGTGCCCCATAATATCATCGCGACTTCACGTCTCTCGCAGTTCATAAGTTTTGTCTCGCCTGCGTAACGGAGCGAGACTATATGCGTCACTATTTCCAGCGTCGGCATCGGCGTCGGCGTCGTCGTCAACAATCATGCTGTAATTACAATGAGTTTCTATGAATTTGAGGTAGAATCACCCTCAGGTACATCTCCTAAAGGCGCAGGTCAAGTTCGAAAATAAGTTGAAACTGAGCAAGGTCAAAGGTCAATAGGTGAATGAAATATCTGCAAAAAGCACTTTAAACACAATAACTTTCTATAGATTTGAGGTAGAATTACCAAATTGATACCAGGTACATCACTCAAAGGCGCAGGTCAAGTTTGAAAATGAGATGAATCTGACAAACTAGAACTGCAATCGTATCGGAACGATGTGCATGCAATGTCGTCCGTATCTTTTAGTTTGTCGAAAAGTTGACATGCGAAATATAAAGTTATGCATGTCGAAACGTGATATCAGATAAGATGGGAGAAAATAATGCATACTGTAAAATTAGGAGATGATAGAAAAATTAAAACAAGAAACAAAGAACAAAAAACAAAGAATGATGATGTTAATTGTGATGACAATGATGATGATGCTGATGATGGGGATTATGATAATGATGATGATGATGGTGATGATTATGATGTTCATAGTGATTATGATGATATAATAATAATAATGGTGATGGTGATCATGAATATTATGATGATATAATGATGATGATGATGATGGTGATAAAGATGGTGATGATAATAAAGGTGATGATGATGATGGTGAGGTTCCATGACATTTGCTCCTGCGACAATTGCTCCGGTCTAACTTTGCCATGTTAATCCTAAACCTAAACCTAACCCTAACCCTAACCCTAATCCTAAGCTTCACATTGTCCTTAACAAAAAACCAAATCATGACCTTGACCTTAACCTTTGACCTTTCAAGATATAGACGGAGGAGCAAATGTCGCAGGAGCAAATGTCGTGTCACCGATGGTGATGATGTTGATGGTGATGATGATGACTATCATGAAGATGATGCTGCTATAATGATGATGATGGTGATGATAATGATGACGTTATGACGATGATGATGATGATGGTGATGATGATATAATGATGGTGATAATGATAATGATAATGATTATGATAATGGTGATAATTATGATGTCTTAATGACGACGACGATATTCACGATAATGATGATGATTATGATGATGATAATGATGATGGTGATGATGATGATGATGATGATGGAGATAATGATGGTGATGATGCTTATGGTGATGATGATGATGATGGTAGTGAAAATGATAATACTGATGATTATGATTATGATGATGATGATGATGGTGATAATGCTAAGGATAATAGTGATGATTATGATGTCTTAATGACGACGATGTTGATGATGATGATGATGATATAATGATGATGGTGATGATGATGATGATGATAATGTTGATGATGATCATGATGATGGTGATGATGATGATGATCATGGTGATTATGATGATATAATAATAATAATAATAATGGTGATGGGGATCATGATTATTATGATGATATAATGATGATGATGGTGATAAAGATGGTGATTATAATAATGGTGATGATGATGATAATGATGATGATGATAATGATGATGAGGATATATTGATAGGCTTCGGCCACGTGGCTTGCACACTATATGTGACGTATAGTATACCACGGCACATTGGCACTGTGTAGAATTGTATTGAAGAATATGTCATTAAAATGGTATGTACTGAAATGACTTTCTTTGCTATTTTCTTGGCCTTTTTTTTGTTTCTTTATATGCCGTATTTGGTATCATACGAAAGAGCATTTCATAGCGGTCATTTTGAGACCACTCTCATATTTTTATGACAATCTTATCGGAGCGTGTGATGCATAGTAGTTTTATAGGACAAAATGGCGTCTAAAATGTCACGCTTGACCGATTTTAAAAATCCGGCTTCGAGATTCTCTTCATTTTGCTTTAAAAAATGTGCCTGCAAAATTTGAAGAAAATTAAAGATCGTTCAGGGGGCCAAAGTTGGGATCCCGATTTGCCCCATAGACAATACGTGTAATGCACAAAATGGCATCTAAAATGTGACGCTTGACCGATTTTAAAAAATCCGGCTTCGAGATTCTCTTTATTTTGCCCCCCAAAATGTACCTGCAAATTTTCAAGAAAAATAAAGATCGTTCAGGGGGCCAAAAGCGGGAAACCGATTTTCCCCATAGACAATACGTGTAATGCACAAAATGGCATCTAAAATGTGACGCTTGACCGATTTTAAAAAATCCGGCTTCGAGATTCTCTTCATTTTGCCTCAAAGAATGTGCCTGCAAATTTTCAAGAAAATAAAGAAAACCGATTTGTCCTATAAACAATACGTGTAATGCATGGGCGGAAATTGTGCAGGATCTGTATAATGACCTAAGTAAAATTACGATTTACTGAAAATTTTCTGTGAGACCCTATACCGTGTTTGGTATCTCTGAGAAGGGAATTTCATTGCGGTCATTTTGAGCTGAATGTCATTAGTGCGCCATTTAAAATAAGCATATTACGCCATATTATGTAATGCATATTAATTTGAGATTTTTTGCGATAACTTCGTGATGACGTCATCAATTTTTACCAAATTTAGCTGACAGTTGTCAAATACATTGATACACACACCTACCAAGTTTCAAAGATGTAGGTTTAAATTTCGCAATTTTAGAGCAAGTTGAAGTTATTTCGGCATTTCCGTAAATTTCATGATTTTTACGAGCAATTTTCGCCAAGTTGGTCTGTGATAAGGTATGTATTTTTTCAGTTGGCTGAATAGAGTATATCTTGAAGCACCTAAATCCAAAAAAAGGGTACGGTTTTAGCCAGGCATGATGGAGATACGGCCACAAGAAAATAGCCATTTTGGAAAATTTAGAGGGCGCTATTTTTATTATGCCGAATCATTGAAGCATGAAACTGATCAGGGATGTGTGCAATGACAAGATAAAGCCACAGTGAAAATTTGAGACAAAAATGACTTGATATGAGGAAGTTATGGCAATTTTTCAAATTCGGGAATGAATATTTTAAGAATTTTAATGTTTTTTAATGTTGCCGATTTCGGATTTGAATTTAGAGTATGAAGATGAAATTTTGAAGGTTAGGTAAAAAAAAGAAAGTTGAAGAACAAGTCTTACTCTATATAGAGCACTTTGTTAGAAGTCTGTAGCATGTAGGATAGTGGAGATAGGCAAGAAGAAAGAAAGACATGAAAATGGCCCGAAAATGGACAAAATGGCGCCTGGATGTTCATGCATGAGTGATTTCGGAAAATGAAGAGTCAGGTGCACTACAAGACATGGCAAGGAAGATGGCTATGAAATTTGAAATGAAATGGACGAGAGGAAGGGACCTAATTAGGAGGAACAAGCACTACGTGCAAAATGAATAGGAGTTTGAGGTAAGAAGATCAAGAAGAAGAAGAAGACTAGAACTGCAATCGTATCGGAACGATGTGCATGCAATGTCGTCCGTATCTTTTATTTTGTTGAAAAGTTGACATGCGAAATATAAAGTTATGCATGTTGAAACATGATATCAGATAAGATGGGAGAAAATAATGCTACTGTAAAATTAGGAGATGACAGAAAAATTAAAACAAGAAACAAAGAACAAAAAAACAAAGAATGATGATGTTATTGTGATGACAATGATAATGATGCTGATGATGGTGATTATGATAATGATGATGATGGTGATGATTATGATGATGATCATAGTGAGATATAATAATAATAATAATGGTGATTGTGATCATGATTACTATGATGATATAATGATGATGATGATGGTGATAAAGATGGTGATGATAATAAAGATGATGATGATGGTGATGATGTTGATGGTGATGATTATGATGATTATCATGAAGATGATGCTGCTATAATGATGATGATGGTGATGATAATGATGACATAATGACAATAATGATGATGATGATAATGATGATATAATGATGATGGTGATGATGATGATGCTATAACGATGATGATGGTGATGATGATGATGATGATATAATGATGGTGATAATGATGATGTAGATGATGGTGATGATGATAATGTTGATTATACTGATGATGATGATTGTGATAATGATAATGATAAAGGTAATGATAATGGTGATGATTATGATGTCTTAATAACGACGACGATAATGATGATTATTATGATGATGGTGGTAAAGATGGTGATGATAATAATGGTGATGATGGTAATGATGATGATGATAATGATGATGAGGATATATTAATAGGCTTCGGCCACGTGGCTTGCACACTATATGTGACGTATAGTATACCACGGCACATTGGCACTGTGTAGAATTGTACTGAAGAATATGTCATTAAAATGGTATGTACTGAAATGACTTTCTTTGCTATTATCTTGGCATTTTTTGTTTCTTTATATGCCGGTTTTGGTATCATACGAAAGAGCATTTCATAGCGGTCATTTTGAGACCACTCTCATATTTTTATGACAATCCTATCGGAGCGTGTGATGCATGCTAATTTATAGAACAAAATGGCGTCTAAAATGTCACGCTTGACCGATTTTAAAAATCCGGCTTCGAGATTCTCTTCATTTTGCCTCGAAGAATGTACCTGCCAAATTTCAAGAAAAATAAAGATCGTTCAGGGGGCCAAAGTTGGGATCCCGATTTTCCCCATAGACAATACGTGTAATGCACAAAATGGCATCTAAAATGTGACGCTTGACCGATTTTTAAAAATCCGGCTTCGAGATTCTCTTCATTTTGCCTCAAAGAATGTGCCTGCAAATTTTCAAGAAAAATAAAGATCGTTCAGAGGGCCAAAAGCGGGATCCCGATTTACCCCATAGACAATACGTGTAATGCATGGGCGGAAACTCTGCAGGATCCGTATTATGACCTGACTTAAATCGCGATTTACTGAAAATTTTCTGTGAGACCCTATACCGTGTTTGGGATCTCTGAGAAGGGAATTTCATTGCAGTCATTTAGAGCTGAAAGTCATTAGTGCGCCATTTAAAATAAGCATATTACGCCATATTATGTAATGCATATTAATTTGAGATTTTTTGCGATAACTTCGTGATGACGTCATCAATTTTTACCAAATTGAGCTGACAGTTGTCAAATACATTGATACACGCACTTACCAAGTTTCAAAGATGTAGGTTTATATTTCGCAATTTTAGAGCAAGTTGAAGTTATTTCGGCATTTCCGTAAATTTCATGATTTTTACGAGCAATTTTCGCCAAGTTGGTCTGTGATAAGGTATATATTTTTTCAGTTTGCTGAAAAGAGTATATTTTGAAGCACCTAAATCCAAAAAAGGGTACGGGTTTAGCCAGGCATGATGGAGATATGGCCACATGAAAAAAGCCATTTTGTAAACTTTAGAGGGCGCTATTTCTATTATGCCGAATCACTGAAGCATGAAACTGATAAGGAATGTGTGCAATGATAAGATACAGCCACGGTGAGAATTTCAGAGAAAAATGACTTAATATAAGGAAGTTATGACAATTTTTCAAATTTGGGAATGAATATTTCATGAAATTATGTGTTTTTTAATGAACCCGATTTCGGATTTGAATTTAGATTATGAAGATGAAATTTTGAAGGTTAGGTTAAAAAAAGAAAGTTGAAGAGCAAGTCTTACTCTATCTAGAGCACTTTGTTAGAAGTCTGTAGCATGTAGGATAGTGGAGATAGGCTTGATGAAAAAAAGGCATGAAAATGGCCCGAAAATGAACAAAATGGCGCCTGGATGTTCATGCATGAGTGATTTCGGAAAATGAAGAGTCAGGTGCACAACTAGGCATGGCAATGAATATGGCTATGAAATTTGAAATGAAATGGACTTGAGGAAGGGACCTAATTACGAAACACAAAAGATACGTGCAAAGTCAATACGTTTTCGAGGTAAGAAGAAGACAAAGAAGAAGAAGACTAGAACTGCAATCGTATCGGAACGATGTGCATGCAATGTCGTCCGTATCTCTTATTTTGTTGAGAAGTTGACAGGTGAAATATAAAGTTATGCATGTTAAAACATGATATAAGATAAGATGGGAGAAGATAATGCATACTGTAAAATTAGGAGATGATAGAATCGTTAAAACAAGAAACAACGAACAAAAAACAAAGAATGATGATAATGGTGATGACAATGATGATGATGATGGTGATGATGGTAATGATGGTGTTGATGATAATAATGATGATGGTTATAATGATGATTATGATGATGGTGATGATGATAATGCTGATGATTATGATGATGATGATCATGATTATGATGATGATATAATGGTGATGGTGATCATGATGATTATGATGATATAATGATGATATAATAATGGTGATGCTGATCATGATTATGATGATATAATGATGATGATGATGATGATGATGATGTTAATATATATGTTGATAATGTTGATGATGATGATGATGATATAATAATGATGACGATGGTGAGCATTATTATGATATAATGATGATAATGGTGATGAAATAATAATGATGATTATGGTGATGATGATAATGACGATGATGATGATGATATAATAATAATGATGATGATGGTGGTGCATGCCCTGACCCAAATGGCTTTCTACAGGCTCCAGTCTACATGGCCTCAACACAATGAAGTATAGTAAACCACGCGCATCACTTTGGGGTTGTGCGGTATTTAACATAAGGAAAGGAAGAAATCAAAGATCATAGAACAATGACAGTAGGGTAAAACATAGAAAGACAAGATGACAAAGAATAATATAGGGAAAGGAAGTAGGATAATATGCCTTTCCATAGCCTCTGGCCACGTGGCTTCCACACTATACGTGACGCATAGTATACCAGGCCACATCGGCTTTGCGTAGAATTGTATTGAAGAAAATGTCGTTAAATGGCATGTACTGAAATGGCTTTATTTGCTAATAACTGGGCTCTTTTTTGTTCTCTATGTGCCGTATTTGGTATCATACGAAAGAGCATTTCATGGCCGTCATTTTGGGACCACTTTCATATTTTTATGACAATCCTATCGAAGCGTATGATGCAAGAAAGATTTATACAACAAAATGGCGTCTAAAATGTCACGCTTGACCGATTTTCAAAATCCAGCTTCGAGATTCTCTTCATTTTGCCTCGAAGAATGTGCCTGCCAAATTTCAAGAAAAATTAAGATCGTTCAGGGGGCCAAAGTTGGGATCCCGATTTTCCCCATAGACAATACGTGTAATGCACAAAATGGCATCTAAAATGTGACGCTTGACCGATTTTAAAAAATCCGGCTTCGAGATTCTCTTCATTTTGCCTCAAAGAATGTGCCTGCAAATTTTCAAGAAAATAAAGAAAACCGATTTGTCCTATAAACAATACGTGTAATGCATGGGCGGAAATTGTGCAGGATCTGTATAATGACCTAAGTAAAATTACGATTTACTGAAAATTTTCTGTGAGACCCTATACCGTGTTTGGTATCTCTGAGAAGGGAATTTCATTGCGGTCATTTTGAGCTGAATGTCATTAGTGCGCCATTTAAAATAAGCATATTACGCCATATTATGTAATGCATATTAATTTGAGATTTTTTGCGATAACTTCGTGATGACGTCATCAATTTTTACCAAATTTAGCTGACAGTTGTCAAATACATTGATACACACACCTACCAAGTTTCAAAGATGTAGGTTTAAATTTCGCAATTTTAGAGCAAGTTGAAGTTATTTCGGCATTTCCGTAAATTTCATGATTTTTACGAGCAATTTTCGCCAAGTTGGTCTGTGATAAGGTATGTATTTTTTCAGTTGGCTGAATAGAGTATATCTTGAAGCACCTAAATCCAAAAAAAGGGTACGGTTTTAGCCAGGCATGATGGAGATACGGCCACAAGAAAATAGCCATTTTGGAAAATTTAGAGGGCGCTATTTTTATTATGCCGAATCATTGAAGCATGAAACTGATCAGGGATGTGTGCAATGACAAGATAAAGCCACAGTGAAAATTTGAGACAAAAATGACTTGATATGAGGAAGTTATGGCAATTTTTCAAATTCGGGAATGAATATTTTAAGAATTTTAATGTTTTTTAATGTTGCCGATTTCGGATTTGAATTTAGAGTATGAAGATGAAATTTTGAAGGTTAGGTAAAAAAAAGAAAGTTGAAGAACAAGTCTTACTCTATATAGAGCACTTTGTTAGAAGTCTGTAGCATGTAGGATAGTGGAGATAGGCAAGAAGAAAGAAAGACATGAAAATGGCCCGAAAATGGACAAAATGGCGCCTGGATGTTCATGCATGAGTGATTTCGGAAAATGAAGAGTCAGGTGCACTACAAGACATGGCAAGGAAGATGGCTATGAAATTTGAAATGAAATGGACGAGAGGAAGGGACCTAATTAGGAGGAACAAGCACTACGTGCAAAATGAATAGGAGTTTGAGGTAAGAAGATCAAGAAGAAGAAGAAGACTAGAACTGCAATCGTATCGGAACGATGTGCATGCAATGTCGTCCGTATCTTTTATTTTGTTGAAAAGTTGACATGCGAAATATAAAGTTATGCATGTTGAAACATGATATCAGATAAGATGGGAGAAAATAATGCTACTGTAAAATTAGGAGATGACAGAAAAATTAAAACAAGAAACAAAGAACAAAAAAACAAAGAATGATGATGTTATTGTGATGACAATGATAATGATGCTGATGATGGTGATTATGATAATGATGATGATGGTGATGATTATGATGATGATCATAGTGAGATATAATAATAATAATAATGGTGATTGTGATCATGATTACTATGATGATATAATGATGATGATGATGGTGATAAAGATGGTGATGATAATAAAGATGATGATGATGGTGATGATGTTGATGGTGATGATTATGATGATTATCATGAAGATGATGCTGCTATAATGATGATGATGGTGATGATAATGATGACATAATGACAATAATGATGATGATGATAATGATGATATAATGATGATGGTGATGATGATGATGATGCTATAACGATGATGATGGTGATGATGATGATGATGATATAATGATGGTGATAATGATGATGTAGATGATGGTGATGATGATAATGTTGATTATACTGATGATGATGATTGTGATAATGATAATGATAAAGGTAATGATAATGGTGATGATTATGATGTCTTAATAACGACGACGATAATGATGATTATTATGATGATGGTGGTAAAGATGGTGATGATAATAATGGTGATGATGGTAATGATGATGATGATAATGATGATGAGGATATATTAATAGGCTTCGGCCACGTGGCTTGCACACTATATGTGACGTATAGTATACCACGGCACATTGGCACTGTGTAGAATTGTACTGAAGAATATGTCATTAAAATGGTATGTACTGAAATGACTTTCTTTGCTATTATCTTGGCATTTTTTGTTTCTTTATATGCCGGTTTTGGTATCATACGAAAGAGCATTTCATAGCGGTCATTTTGAGACCACTCTCATATTTTTATGACAATCCTATCGGAGCGTGTGATGCATGCTAATTTATAGAACAAAATGGCGTCTAAAATGTCACGCTTGACCGATTTTAAAAATCCGGCTTCGAGATTCTCTTCATTTTGCCTCGAAGAATGTACCTGCCAAATTTCAAGAAAAATAAAGATCGTTCAGGGGGCCAAAGTTGGGATCCCGATTTTCCCCATAGACAATACGTGTAATGCACAAAATGGCATCTAAAATGTGACGCTTGACCGATTTTTAAAAATCCGGCTTCGAGATTCTCTTCATTTTGCCTCAAAGAATGTGCCTGCAAATTTTCAAGAAAAATAAAGATCGTTCAGAGGGCCAAAAGCGGGATCCCGATTTACCCCATAGACAATACGTGTAATGCATGGGCGGAAACTCTGCAGGATCCGTATTATGACCTGACTTAAATCGCGATTTACTGAAAATTTTCTGTGAGACCCTATACCGTGTTTGGGATCTCTGAGAAGGGAATTTCATTGCAGTCATTTAGAGCTGAAAGTCATTAGTGCGCCATTTAAAATAAGCATATTACGCCATATTATGTAATGCATATTAATTTGAGATTTTTTGCGATAACTTCGTGATGACGTCATCAATTTTTACCAAATTGAGCTGACAGTTGTCAAATACATTGATACACGCACTTACCAAGTTTCAAAGATGTAGGTTTATATTTCGCAATTTTAGAGCAAGTTGAAGTTATTTCGGCATTTCCGTAAATTTCATGATTTTTACGAGCAATTTTCGCCAAGTTGGTCTGTGATAAGGTATATATTTTTTCAGTTTGCTGAAAAGAGTATATTTTGAAGCACCTAAATCCAAAAAAGGGTACGGGTTTAGCCAGGCATGATGGAGATATGGCCACATGAAAAAAGCCATTTTGTAAACTTTAGAGGGCGCTATTTCTATTATGCCGAATCACTGAAGCATGAAACTGATAAGGAATGTGTGCAATGATAAGATACAGCCACGGTGAGAATTTCAGAGAAAAATGACTTAATATAAGGAAGTTATGACAATTTTTCAAATTTGGGAATGAATATTTCATGAAATTATGTGTTTTTTAATGAACCCGATTTCGGATTTGAATTTAGATTATGAAGATGAAATTTTGAAGGTTAGGTTAAAAAAAGAAAGTTGAAGAGCAAGTCTTACTCTATCTAGAGCACTTTGTTAGAAGTCTGTAGCATGTAGGATAGTGGAGATAGGCTTGATGAAAAAAAGGCATGAAAATGGCCCGAAAATGAACAAAATGGCGCCTGGATGTTCATGCATGAGTGATTTCGGAAAATGAAGAGTCAGGTGCACAACTAGGCATGGCAATGAATATGGCTATGAAATTTGAAATGAAATGGACTTGAGGAAGGGACCTAATTACGAAACACAAAAGATACGTGCAAAGTCAATACGTTTTCGAGGTAAGAAGAAGACAAAGAAGAAGAAGACTAGAACTGCAATCGTATCGGAACGATGTGCATGCAATGTCGTCCGTATCTCTTATTTTGTTGAGAAGTTGACAGGTGAAATATAAAGTTATGCATGTTAAAACATGATATAAGATAAGATGGGAGAAGATAATGCATACTGTAAAATTAGGAGATGATAGAATCGTTAAAACAAGAAACAACGAACAAAAAACAAAGAATGATGATAATGGTGATGACAATGATGATGATGATGGTGATGATGGTAATGATGGTGTTGATGATAATAATGATGATGGTTATAATGATGATTATGATGATGGTGATGATGATAATGCTGATGATTATGATGATGATGATCATGATTATGATGATGATATAATGGTGATGGTGATCATGATGATTATGATGATATAATGATGATATAATAATGGTGATGCTGATCATGATTATGATGATATAATGATGATGATGATGATGATGATGATGTTAATATATATGTTGATAATGTTGATGATGATGATGATGATATAATAATGATGACGATGGTGAGCATTATTATGATATAATGATGATAATGGTGATGAAATAATAATGATGATTATGGTGATGATGATAATGACGATGATGATGATGATATAATAATAATGATGATGATGGTGGTGCATGCCCTGACCCAAATGGCTTTCTACAGGCTCCAGTCTACATGGCCTCAACACAATGAAGTATAGTAAACCACGCGCATCACTTTGGGGTTGTGCGGTATTTAACATAAGGAAAGGAAGAAATCAAAGATCATAGAACAATGACAGTAGGGTAAAACATAGAAAGACAAGATGACAAAGAATAATATAGGGAAAGGAAGTAGGATAATATGCCTTTCCATAGCCTCTGGCCACGTGGCTTCCACACTATACGTGACGCATAGTATACCAGGCCACATCGGCTTTGCGTAGAATTGTATTGAAGAAAATGTCGTTAAATGGCATGTACTGAAATGGCTTTATTTGCTAATAACTGGGCTCTTTTTTGTTCTCTATGTGCCGTATTTGGTATCATACGAAAGAGCATTTCATGGCCGTCATTTTGGGACCACTTTCATATTTTTATGACAATCCTATCGAAGCGTATGATGCAAGAAAGATTTATACAACAAAATGGCGTCTAAAATGTCACGCTTGACCGATTTTCAAAATCCAGCTTCGAGATTCTCTTCATTTTGCCTCGAAGAATGTGCCTGCCAAATTTCAAGAAAAATTAAGATCGTTCAGGGGGCCAAAGTTGGGATCCCGATTTTCCCCATAGACAATACGTGTAATGCACAAAATGGCATCTAAAATGTGACGCTTGACCGATTTTAAAAAATCCGGCTTCGAGATTCTCTTCATTTTGCCTCAAAGAATGTGCCTGCAAATTTTCAAGAAAAATAAAGATCGTTCAGAGGGCCAAAAGCGGGATCCCGATTTGCCCCATAGACAATACGTGTAATGCATGGGCGGAAACTCTGCAGGATCCGTATTATGACCTGACTTAAATCGCGATTTACTGAAAATTTTCTGTGAGACCCTATACCGTGTTTGGTATCTCTGAGAAGGGAATTTCATTGCGGTCATTTTGAGCTGAATGTCATTAGTGCACCATTTAAAATGAGCATATTACGCCATATTATGTAATGCATATTAATTTGAGATGTTTTGCGATAACTTCGTGATGACGTCATCAATTTTTACCAAATTGAGCTGACAGTTGTCAAATACATTCATACACACACCTACCAAGTTTCAAAGATGTAGGTTTAAATTTCGCAATTTTAGAGCAAGTTGAAGTTATTTCGGCATTTGCGTAAATTTCATGATTTTTACGAGCAATTTTCGCCAAGTTGGTCTGTGATAAGGTATATATTTTTTCAGTTTGCTGAAAAGAGTATATTTTGAAGCACCTAAATCCAAAAAAGGGTACGGGTTTAGCCAGGCATGATGGAGATATGGCCACATGAAAAAAGCCATTTTGTAAACTTTAGAGGGCGCTATTTTTATTATGCCGAATCACTGAAGCATGAAACTGATAAGGAATGTGTGCAATGATAAGATACAGCCACGGTGAGAATTTCAGAGAAAAATGACTTAATATAAGGAAGTTATGACAATTTTTCAAATTTGGGAATGAATATTTCATGAAATTATGTGTTTTTTAATGAACCCGATTTCGGATTTGAATTTAGATTATGAAGATGAAATTTTGAAGGTTAGGTTAAAAAAAGAAAGTTGAAGAGCAAGTCTTACTCTATCTAGAGCACTTTGTTAGAAGTCTGTAGCATGTAGGATAGTGGAGATAGGCTTGATGAAAAAAAGGCATGAAAATGGCCCGAAAATGAACAAAATGGCGCCTGGATGTTCATGCATGAGTGATTTCGGAAAATGAAGAGTCAGGTGCACAACTAGGCATGGCAATGAATATGGCTATGAAATTTGAAATGAAATGGACTTGAGGAAGGGACCTAATTACGAAACACAAAAGATACGTGCAAAGTCAATACGTTTTCGAGGTAAGAAGAAGACAAAGAAGAAGAAGAAGAAAAGGAATGTGCAGAACGCGAACGGAAATAAGGCAATGTCGAGGACGACATTGCAAAGAAGAAGAAGAAGAAGAATAGGAAGGCAGAACGCGAACGGAAACAGGTCAATGTCGTAGGACGACATTGCAATAATAAAGGTCTAAAGGTCAGTGAATTTTCAGTGAGAAATCACCTCACATGTAATAACATTTAGTACCTTTGAGGTAGGATCAACAAATTCACATCACATGTATATCACTTGAACATGTTGAAGGTGCATGTCATTTTTGTAAATGAGTCGAATATGATTAAGGTCAGAGGTCAAAAGGTCAATGAGCTTTCAGTGAAAATCCCTTTACATGTTGTCATGTAATAACTTTTTGTACTTGTTTGTATATACACCAGATTCATACCACAGTTACATCCCTTGAAGGCACAGGTGATGTTTAAAAAAATAGGTCAAATGTCACCTAGGTCAAAGGTCAAAAGGTCCATAAACTTCATTGAAAGCTACTGCACGAACACATGACTTTTTGTACCTATGAGGAAGTATCACCAAAATTTCTCACTTCAGTATTAAGAGTACATTCTAAGAAATAAATTAATGAGAGCATGCATAAATAGCATTGTCTCATTTTTCCTAGAATAAAATGTATGTAAAATCACTATTATTATTATAATAAAGCTGCCATACCAAAGCTAACATTCTCATTCGCATAGTGAGATGCAACGCTTGGCGTTGCCTTGTTAAAGTTATTTTTTTCATAACACAGAAAAGAATCCAGAATATATGTCTGTATCTCGCAGTTAAAGTATTGAGTGCTACATTTCTCGTGTGAAAAATCCTATCTTAGATCGATATCAATCATATCACTGCCGTGATCATTAATATCTCTTAATTTGTTCTTAGATCGATATCACTGCCGCGAACATGAATGCATTTTGTTAACGGGGAATATTTCTTCAACAGCACGTGCCAAATATGTTCGTATCAAATGTATCAAATAAAGAAAAAAAAAAATCATTTATCTTGAAACCTTGGAAAATTTTCCCTCTTACGTGGAGAAATATGTTACCCTTTTCAAGAGTATTATAAAAAAATTTTTTTTTTTTTTTTAAAGTAAACCGTTCGTGTGTTAGCCTAGCATGCAATCACATTTATTTGGTGAAATGAATGACACAAAAAGAAAGCCAATGACGATCGAATAACCGAAAAGAGTTAATCGCAAGTTATAACAAGATCTCTTTATACTTTTATACTAAGAATGGAACCGGTTTAAACAAAAAGGTGAAGTATAAATGCAATTTTCCATTCTTAAAAAAAAAAAAAAAAAAAAAAAAAAAAAAAAAAAAAACAGATTCAAAAGTTCAACTTTAAATATTGCTTTTAAAATAATTGTAAAACCCTTGATGTTTCATCAATACGACACGTTGTAAAACTAAAGTGTAAATTCAACATTTTTCCTCGGTATCACGACTACATCACGAAGTGTTCAAAGAGCACCATTAGTCTACTCGTCATAATACACAAAAGTGAGTTAAATTTACACCAACATGAACACATAAAATGATCCAAAAAATATATCAGTTCTTTTTGTGCTGTCCTGTATATACAACTCTAAACATGATTAAGTATCAAATTATCACCCTGGTTCTTGTAGCCTGGTTTCATGTAGTCGAATACTTCAAAGTGTCAATGCACCCCCTTTAAACATTTTATTCTCAAAATTTCTATTCCATCCCTTCCATGTAAAGTTACATCCCAATCTCGTTGAATAAGGATGTGAAGCGCACAGCTTTGGGGAGCTATCAATGTGTAATATCCTGCGGGGGGACTGGGGTTTAAGAGAGCAAATCCAGGGATGGATGAATCGTAATGTCAGGCTGCGTGACAGAATGAGAGCCCAGCAATGTTCAAATAAGCAGCTGATTGATGAGCCTGCTACTCGGGCGACAGTCTCTTTTCTTATTTGTCAATTGGAGGCTACGTTAATTTGGCCTCATCAGGCTGAAGTTAGCAGACACGGCTGAAGCGTTGGTGGTGAGGATGATCAGTGGTGACACTTGATGAAGACCTCGTTGTGATCCCCCCTTTTCACCAATCTCGTGTGGTTTTATGAGATTGAGGATTCACCGCAGAATCCGAATATGAACATTAACGTTACAACAGAAATAAAACAATATATATCACACGTGGCGTATCGAGAAATGGGTAAACTTTGGGCCAGAAAGAGGAGGGGGCGGAATGAATCTCATCAGCCTCGCGTGCCGTAGCCGAAGTGCAAGTTGTAGTGATTCCTTTTTTTTTTTTTTTTTTCTTTTCTACTGGGCCTTGAAACGGGGAGGGGCGTAGGCCAGCTTCATCCTCAGCTGGTCACGCCACTTAGGCCTCTGTGTACAATTTTGTTCCTAGTTAGCCTGATTCGTAATATGAATTCTTTTACGGTCGGGGGCTACATCCTGGGGCTACATCCTGGGGCTCGATACTAACAGGGGTCCACAAATTAATGCAACCCACAAATTTCACTCTGCTATAGCAGAATGTCAAATTTAAACAGCTAAGTGCTCAGTACATGGTGTACACTGACGAGCAGTAGGCCTACTATCCTCCGGAACCCTAAAAAGAAACATTAGTGTGGTGTTCTCAGTAAAATTTGGAATTACTGCATATTTTGAAGAGAAAAAATTATTCTAATACATATCATCTCAAAATTATTATGAACTACATAACAGCTATACCTGTACGTCTAAGGTAATACAGTGGAAGGCTAGATTAAATATGGACTCCAAAGACCTTGGCGAATGCTATTTTGTTGGAAGAGATTCCATTTTGACACTTGAAATATTTCCAGAATGCCTTGAAACTCGCTTATTTTATCAGATCAGTTACTGGTTGTGTAAGGCACGCCTACAATGTTCATTGTAGTCTACAGCACAGACATAACAGAATAGTTCATATCCTTAAGTAACCACAAAAGGTTTTTGCCTGCAGACTAGTTTAGAGGAGCGCCTCAGAAAGGCTCTCATGATTTTCTGTGCGCATTAAGCTTGTAATATACACTCCCTTTTTTCAATATTGATTTATTTCCGATTGTATGTACATTAGATCAAGACCGAAATCAATCTTAAGTCAGATTATTATCAAAGAAGCCAGAGCTGATGGAATAGTTTGTATTAGGTTGGCAAGATTACAGGGAGGATACTGTATATTTACCATGATGTATCAGCGGTAATTTCGACCATTCTGTGTTTGAACATGATTCTTCTCAATCAACGTTTCAAGAGGTTTAATGTGGAGCCTGTAATTGGCGACCTAACGACACGATTTCAAAGGGGCCGTGTTACGATAGGCCACGATTAACTACGACGTAGCCTGAATTTCAGGCTGGTGAAAAACGCTTGAAATTAGTAAACCGACGGCGCCTCCTCGCCAAACTCGCGTTACCTTCCATATTAGCACATAATCTTGCGCTAAAATGCGTCAAAGGACGGGGTATGGAATCGTGTGGGACCTCGCACGTTATACTAGTTATACTAGAATTAAGAAATGCTACGCAGATAGGGCCCCAAATATTTAACCTCGGGAATTACTGTCTGCATAATTCCCGTTTTAAAGCTCTTTTTATATCTCTCTCAAATGCTAATTCTAGACAAAAGAAACAATAAGGAAAGAAACAATAAGGAAAAGAATTCACGCAAGAGAAAGAAACCTTTCAATGTTCACGCACTGAAGGTTATTCACGCACTGAAGGTTACTCAGTGTGTCTTACGTTAAAGGGCTGGTAATATTTGTCCGATAACAATAACGATAACGAGATTCTTTATTAAAGGTACACCAAGAGCTGCCCAACTGTCAACAAACTCGAGCATACTCCCACGTACTCTCCATGCAGTAGGGTTTTTAATTGAAAATCTGGTTGTCGTTATCGGATAAATTCATGTGACCAGCCCTTTACTTTAAGACATTCTTCTTTTTGTCTGCATGTATTCTCTTCTTTCTCTTAGGTGATGACGTGTTGTGTTTAAGGTTAATTATAGCAGTAATAGTTCTGGTTATCATGATGACACTGGGCGATTCCGTGCAATATGTCCCTTATGGCGCTGTCACATATTGACAATTTAGCCAGCGGATGCCAACGTATCAAAATTAGTTTCTCTAAAACGCTGGCAAACGCTGGCAAACGCTGAACTATCGATGTTTTTTTTTTAGGTAAGTTATGCGATCGTTGACACACGTTCACATACGTTACTTGTTAGTTACTCATAATTCGAAATACGTCGAGATAATGTCTAGCGTACCCAAAACTTATTTCGAACCAATGAGTAACGTGCTTTGAACCTATGTGTAACGTATATGGAACTTATCTCCAACGCATATTGACGTATGTAGACGTATTTGACGTGTTCCGGACGACCGCACAACTTACTGAACGTGTTTCTAACTTACAGCTACCATAATTTTTCTAATGACCTATTGGCAGCGTTCTTCGAAGTTTTCTTTGGCATAACGGTGGTGTTGATACGATGATGTTGATACTGCGACGGCGATGTTGATAATGCGATGTCTAGTGCGGTTATGACTTGAATCGTTGCTGTGGTTGTTGTTTTGTGTAAAATGGCAATCAGTCATTTCTGACTTTTATCACCCACATTTTTTTTTTCGTTATTTTTCTTTCACAGACAAACTAGTCAGATAAAATAATACAATTTAATTCTCCCTAATCGTCCAGCGGCAGCCTCTTTATAGGCTATACGACAAAGTGATCGTCGGCGATAGGCTGGTGTGCGCGATGCATAACTAAGTTAGACTATCGTCGGGCGTAAATTGTGAACGGCGGCAACATGCTAAGCATTCGTTGGTATAAGTTATATATAAGTTATCGAAACATTCTATATAAGTTACTAATACGATGCGTATCCGCCCAACTCGTTAAGGCCACCGCACACCTTACGATCGGTCTGCGATCCGATTTCAGAAGAAATGTAATAACATTTGACAAATCATTTAAAAACGAAAAAATATTTTTATTGAGGGTGTGAATAGTCATACAGATAGTAAAATCGATAATACGGCCTTTGCCGAGTTTTCTAGTCGGTGGAACGGCCAAATCGGCTCCGAGTCGTAGTGACAGCTCACCAAAACCCTATGTTTTAGTATTCATATTACTTTTCAGAACCTGAATAGGGTAGATTTCATTTGTTAAAATGCCAATATTTAATGCCATAGCGATTTATTTCACAAATCGGATCGCAGACCGACCGGAACAGGTCAAATACGTCTACATACACCAATTCGCGTTGGAGATAAGTTCGATATAAGTCACACATAGGTTAAAAGCACGTTACTCATAAGTTTTGGGTACGCTAGACATTATCTCGACGTATTTCGACTTCAACTTACAAGTAACGGGTGTGAACGTGTGTCAACGATCGCATAACTTACCTACAACTTATGGCCCGCGTTTGCATACGAGGGACGTATGAGCCAAACGCTGGCATACGTCGAAAATGTTTGTGCATGCACAAAATTTTACCTCGCCGTACTACGACGTATACCAGCATGTTTCAGCGTGCTCTTAAATTACAGACAATTACCCATAACTTATTCGAAGTACATAAGCGTATTCGCCATATTCTTCATACGTGGACATACGCTGGCTAAATTGCCAAGGTGTGACAGCTACTTTACGACATCATGTCTTTTTTCCACTTAGGTCATCCAAAATGAAAAAAAAATGTATTGGTATTACCGTTGAATAATGTTGCTAAATAAATATCCATCAATCAATCGTCATATCAAGAGATTTTTTTTTTTGGATGAAATAAATGGACAAAAATCATATTCCGTAAGGGACACATTGCATGGAATCGCTGGACTGATTATAGAAAGCGATGATAGAACTCATGATGGCGCATTGTAATACTGAGAGTGGCAATGATGGATTGGATGATAGTGATGATCTTTGTGAAGGTGGTGTTGATGGTGGTGTTGATGGTGGTGTGTGTTGTTGTGGTGGTGGTGGTGAAAATGGTGGAGGTGGGGTATCCGTAGTGTTGGTGTTGTTGGTGGTGGTGGTGGTGCTGGATGGTGGTGCTGGTGGTGGTGTTGGTAGATGGTGGTGGTGGTGTCCGTGGTGGTGACGGTGTTGGTGGTCAGCTTTCTTTTCATGAAGGTTTGACTTCAATTGCATAAGTTTTGCAGAATCAATCTACTTTCAATATAGAAATTATTTCCAAATATCCTTTTTAATGTGCCATTTAGACTGTTAAGAAAATTAGAGTAACCACCCAATTCAGAAGAAAATGATGAAAAGGCATAAAACACACACACACACATAATATTCCTTAAATCGGATTTTGAATAGTTAGATATACGGATAGAACCGTGGCATTTGTTTCTTTTCAAAATAATTAATCACCTCCATGTCCCATTATACAATACACTGGAGGAATAGCTTTTAACAGATTGATCGATTTTTAAAAACTTGAAAGTAAAACTAAAACAAGCTTTAGCTATACACAGATCAGAATTACTACAATAGGGACAAATCATAGACAAAATGATACACGCAATAATAAAAAAGTAAAACAGGCTTTAATTAGATATACATAGATCAGGGGGGCGTTTCATGAAAGGACTTGTCAGATATTTTATCCGACAAATTTGCTCTCAGCCAATCAGATACAAGGATTTCAGTAGCTTATAACAGTTGTCGGATAAAATATCCGGCAACTTCCTTTCATGAAACGCTCCCCAGAATGCTATAAGGACATATATAGAATATACAAAAATGATACAAGCAATAATGAAAATACAAAATGTCAAAATGATTTCATTTTCAATTGTGATAAATAGACTGAAGGAGAAAATAGAGAATCATATCGTGTTGCTTGTTTAATGAAGACCCATTTGTTCTCTGTAATCATCTACCATGGCGGTCACTTAAAAGCATTATTGACCCTTGTTCATATCGGGGGTCAGTTCTTTTGTATACAGTATTCCGCTCGATTAATCTTGAATGCGGCTTGTTGAAAGACATCTAAGGTAGATATGGACCTATTAAGAGAGGAGGCTCCGGTCATCGCTGGTGGTCAGGACACCTTGAGTAATCATTACCAGGGGCAATAATTTCTTGCCAATACCGATGGGGGAGGGGGAGGGGGAGGGGGGAGCGATATGTGAGGGAGGAGAGAGACTGAGCTGGGAAGGAGAAGAGTCTTCCCCTCCCAGATAAGCAGGGGAGCGTTTCATCCAGTGTTTTGTCAGTGATTTTTACCGACAACTGTTATAAGCTACTGAAATCCTTGCATCTGATTGGCAGAGAGCAAATTTGTCGGTAAAAATCACTGACAAAACGCTTGATGACACGCTCCCCGGATTTTTAAATGTTATCTTGTAGTATTGAAGCTCTATCTCCAAGGAAATTGTGTCAGTATAGTATCAAAGCTTTGCAGCAATATCCAAACAAAACACAGATAAGACAAAAACCTTTGCAAGGGCGACATCAGGAAGCAAAGTCGCCAGGCGGGGGAATCTTGGGAAGGGGGTATCCATCTGTGGTATGGAATTACGTTCTATATGACGTTTCATTAATCTTGAAGTAATTTTCTAAAGCACTTTCAAACATTCTGACCATCCCACAATAACTAATAGAAATTTGAATGAAATTTATACATCTGTCCTATACTTTACACACATTTATACCGTGGATAATCGTTTTAACATTTCGCTTTTCAACATTTTTGTTTGTTTGTTTGTTGTTGTTGTTGTTTGTTTTTTTTTTGTTTTTTTTTTGGGGGGGGGGGGTGGGTCACTCTCTTATGAAAATGATCTGTAATGACGATGATTATGATAAGTCAAGCTATCTAATCTAACTCATGCATAGACGTCTCTCTGGGTGCACTTTACTTCCGAAGCCCTAGGGCATATGAATTAGCTGCTGGAAACTTCCTATAGCATTCCTTCTATGGATTTTCCCGATCTTTATCCTCCATTTCATACCTAAATAAACCATCACACCTTGTAAAAACGTGTTCCGTATAATGCACTTTGGTGACCGATTTTTTTCCCCATTCACTACCAAAGTAGTCATAATATTAACATCATAATCATTTGCATTTATACACCCATCTGGTTGTTCTTAACTGCCCGTGTCTACCTTAGCTGGAACTTCACGAATGCATGCTAAATGCACTAATTTTTACAATGAACTCCATTTATTACATTGGCATATGGAAGGAGGGGCATAACCAACCCGTGTATCCCTTTAAATCCAATTTGCCATTCCTAAAGTACACTTCTTCTTTTTTTTTATTTAAATAGAATCCCAGATTCGGTCCCATCTCACTGAGGTTTCTTTACTTATTACTTGGTAGTGGGGGGGGGGGGGGGCAGGCTTGGGCTCCTGTAACGGCCTATGAAAATACACGTATGTGTTCTTAAAAGTAACTCAGTCTACAACTTGATAAATTATCAGAAGACGTTTAGAGCATAATATGTTGTCATCCCTGTTTTCCGATATTTCTGGGACATTTTTTTTTAGAACTTTCTCCTACAACCATGAATAATAATCATTTCGCATTTTAACTGTGTTTGTAGCCACAAAAAAAGGGGGGGGGGGGTTGACACAGCGGGTAGCAGAAAATAGGGGAATCGCAAAATGGGAGGTGTCACAACAGATGAGTGTCGAAGGGAATGTTGGAACATAATGGGTGTCGAAACACAGTGGAGAAATCCTGGAATTTCAGTCAAAATAGCTTCAGGAAAAGTTGAATCCCATGCGAGAAGGCACTATCGCTGCGAATGCCAATCAATAGAGATCGATGCTCTATTAATAAAAAAAAGCACTTTTTTGCATCAAAAGTAATAAGGGGAAAATTGATTTTGATAATTTTCTCTCAGAATAAGTGAAATGCGCAATGTTTAGAGAATAGCATATACGGAAACATAAAAATGAGCGCCGGAAAGCAATGTAAAGCAATTTCATTTTTAAATCAAATTTGAAACCACCACGAGCAGGTGCAACCTTGCCGCGTATTCGTCAACATAATAAAAGGCATTGGCAAGGATGTGGGGTAAAAAGTTAAAATACAGCATCAAGTATTTGGATGAAATCCACAATGGAGGGATTTACAATTGTCAGAGATGAGATGTTTCGTCTTCTCAATTCAATTGCCGATGTTGAAGAATGAAGAGACATTGTCACATCTAGCCATTACTTGTTCGTGCATGGTATACGTGACCCATTCTGCTTCATATTTGCAACATGACAGACATACTTTTTAATTCTTTGCCTTAAAGGACATGTTCAGCAGCATTTGAAACATAACTTCATAAATATATATTATATAATCCTGAAAATCTTTCTCATTATCGTGTTAGGTGACGGGATGTGATAACATGATAACCTACATTTCTTGAGAGAGAGCACATCGAGCGAGCCAAAATTCTGATATATTTGTAAGATCTATAACCTCTATATTGTACCTATTCGTAAACTTTAAATTCAATTTCGTTATCGAATAAAATCAAATCATTTTATTACCCCCCCCCCCAAAAAAAATACAATCAGTATTATAGATAATAGTGGAGGGATCATAAAAAGCACAAAAAGACATTTTTTAAATGTTAAATGACCCCTCATCGAAGTACAAAGAAACTTCCACAAAACCACCTCGAAGCCCGAAAATGAGTTTCGAAATCCTGAAGGGGACTACGCCCCCGCCCCCACCCGGTCCCATATTCTAGCGAAGCGCATGTTCATGCACTGATTATAGAAGAAACAATGAAGGGCACAGCCTGTGGAAAGGAGGCATAATAATTGTTGATAAAATAATGACAACGGTGAACGGGATGACCTTCGACGACCTTAGAACACCATATCGCCGAAAGGCATAACTAATTCGCTGTGGAACGTGACGACTTTGTTTTATGTCCGCTATGAAGAAAAAAAAAACCTCACAAATGTACCGGTAATGTGAAAATCTTGAGACAAATATTTCATGGATAACGCAGACAAAGCTTTTATATAATGCATTCGTATCTTAAAGATGGACAGAAAAAATGAGGACAGAAAGTAAGTTCTGAAAGAGCAAATGAACAGAGGAGGGTAAAATTTAGATAATAATTGAACATAAGTAAACATCACGGGCGTATCATTTATGCATTAACATCCGTTTGCTTATCAATCTACCTAATACCTTTGAAAGTGTATGATAGGCCTCATTTACATGTATAAGTCAATAAAATTGTTGGTTTTGTCTAATGCACACAAAACAGGCACAGAGAGACTTAGAAGGGTGATTGTGAATACACAAGGCGTCGACCGCGGCGCTAGAAGGATATAATGGGGTATGCCCCCAGCCCCCTCTCCGACCCCAACATAGGGTTCCATGACATTTGCTCCTGCGACAATTGCTCCGGTTTAGGTTTGTCATGTTAATCCTAAACCTAAACCTAACCCTAACCCTAACCCTAATCTTCACATTGTCCTGAACAAAAAACCAAATTATGACCTTGACCTTAACCTTTGACCTTTCGAGAAATGGACGGAGGAGCAAACGTCGCAGGAGCAAATGTCGTGTCACCCAACATAGACATGATACTGGGATCAGCAATCCCGTCTTGGCTGTCAGAAAGTTCGTTAACTTGACTTCAGGAGCATGTTCTTTTTACCCTTGTTGGAAAATTTGAAAATATGAAAATTTTATTTTAGCTTGTTGAAAAAAAATATGTCATATTACAACCACAGTGATAATTTCATTTTTGCTTGCTGAAAAATATGTAATTAACCAACATTTGACCAAAATGACGATTTTATTTTCGCGTGTTGAAAAAGAAATGTCATAACCACAGTCGGCAAACTTGAAAACATAAGGACCCTTTTTTCGGCAAATTAAAAAACGTTGATTACCCATTTCCTTAATAACAAATAATAATAAAAATGATAATAGCTATATTTATATTACGCAAAATTATATTTATCCAAGGGGATGCAAAAAGCGCTTACAAAGTCCCACTAGCACCCACTTGGCCTAAGAGTTTGTAGATTACATGTAATATCTTATATATATATATAAAATTATTTATCTATATGTTTTATTACATGTAATATCTTACTAAAGGAGGACTCAAACCGCAAGTCCACAGTTCGGCGACGTATCGACGAGACCACGACACCCCCTACAAGAATTTTGAACCAACCTGTCAGCAAAGTTTGTATGGCACCCCCCTCCCCCCGCACCTCCCTCATCACACTCTTGCTTGTTGAAAATATACTTCCAAATGTTATATTGCGTTCGATCCGCCGTATATATCATAAGCTCCCATTATCCGATGAGTCTTTTAAAATTTCAGCATGGTGGTCGCTTTGAAAAGAACGTTTCAAACAACATTAATCTCACATTTATTTATTTTTCATCTAAAGGTTGAAATAAAAATATGGAGGTCTGAAGAGGGAGGAAGTGCAAGTATGCCAATGCCATATCATGGCCATAGGTTATGAAGCGTGTGGATGGTTTCATTGTGTTTGTCTTTGATAAGCAGTATAGCTTGGCCTATTTATTGCATGCTCGTTTCATGTTGTTCTCATTTTCAACAAAGCGAAAGCCACCTACGCGATGTGAGTTTTTGAAAAACATTTCCCCCCCCCCCCTTTTTATTGAACATGTTGAAAGTAATTTTAGAAACTGAGCGCCATGGCTGTCAAACGGTGTGTATTTTTTTCTTTCTCCAGTTATTTTCATGAGGTTGGCGTCATTTCGATGGCTGATCAGACTTAATTTAGATCTGAGAAGAATTAGGAGGGAATTTAGAGAATTATCTGTAAGAGGAAGGGGGCGGCAAACCTTTTCTCCTTTCCCAGACACGCAACGCAAGTATTCATACTCGCAGAATGAGGCAACGCATTTCATAAACTTGGGGGATTTTGAAACTATTCGAGAGGCATTTGAATTCAACATTTGAATTCAACATAACATTAACATTCATCTTAAACCTCAAGGCATTCAAGTGATCGTAGGAGAGGGCATGAAAGGGGTAGTAACATTTTCTTTTCACGTTGCCTTTTCTTTCCTCCCTCCCTCTCTCTCTCTCTATCTTTTACTGGGCTGCTGCACCTGCCCCTCCCGGTAGCTACGCCACTGCTTTTGAAAATGCGGTACCAATTCTGAAGGATATTGATATCAGGATCATAAAGGCTTTCGAAAAATTGAAAAATGAAAAAGACAATTTCAGTTGCCTTGTCCACCACTTATACTGAAATGAGCGAGCATACATTTCATATTAAATCTGAATATGAATTCTAAGAAATATACAGTAGGATGTATTGTATTTAGATTGCCCTTTAGTTGATTTCACGAACGTCTTTGCGATAGTATTTTGTGATGATTATGAATAATAATGATGATGTGATGATGATGATGATAATAATAATACATGTAATAATAATAAGGATTGTCACTCCATCAAGCTTTGCTTATGTGACAATCCTTCTTTATGATTCATTTACGTTAATTATACAATGCAATTACTTTATTTGATAATGTATTAATATTTACTATGTTGTAATTCAGTTTGTAAAATATGTTTGAAGAAAAAAAAAGGATCATAAAGATAAATAAATCAAATCAAAAATCAAATCAAAGAAGGAAAAAAGAATGCAAAAATTTGTTCGGAGAGCGGCATGAAAATGGTGCATACAAATCAATTACTAAATGATTAGTACATTACTTTGTGTCATGTCATTAATTCTGCATCAGCTAGCTCATCTATCCCCGCAGGACCCCACTCATCATGCTCACGGGTTTATTTGAGCCAACCTTCATTAGCCGCCACTGCCCATGGATGAATTACAGTCCGAGTGGTCATTGTAACCATGGTAACCAGATAAAATCCTCCTGGTTAATGTTCACCCTGTTTGCTCTTGGGCTCTCCAGAAAACAAGGGTAGCCCCTGTCGCCACGCCCATGTCATCCCAAGGTCCATAACTTTCTTGTTCACAGGACTGGTATAACAGCCCCTGCAATTAAAATGGGCTTAAAATTGAAAAAAAAAAAAAAAAAAAAACTCATTTAAAAGAGTTTTTCACGGGGATTCCGAATATGACAATGATTTATCTTAGAAATCATCAATAATTCTGGAATCCAGCTTTTTTAAAAGTGACGACTCAGACGGCTCAAAAAAAAAGGTTCGGAGCTGCATTACGCAATAGGATTTGACGTCACTGCAGGAGAAAACATTGCAGGTACGCCGCTCAGCGCATCGAAAGTATACAGACAACACTTGTGTCTGGAGAATTCTTTCCTCGGTTATGGAAGAATTTCATCGTGAAAGAAAAGGAGAAATGACTGAAGAAGACAATGAGAGCGACGAAGAGGTTGCAAGTGATTTCAATGACCAATGAGCCGCCTTTTACGGCAAACCCAACCCTCGAATGTATCCCTTCCTCAAAAGCATTCTCGGGGAAATGGTCGCAGCAGGTAACCGCCGATCGAGATTCGACGGGACCGGGGCCACTCCATACTAGTCTGCATGCACAAACCCTGGTCACTCGTTTGATAGTTTGTGTTCTAAAGAAAACTGACGCCAAGCTGACAAGAACGCGCACGCAAAAATAATGAAAGAACAGTGGTATGAGTCTAAACAAAAATCGTCTGCTCGCGACTTCTCGGTAAAAGTGGGGGTGATTTAGGGCATAAAAGTGACCAAAAAAGGGCAAATTATGATATTAATTGAAAAAAAGGGGACATTTATCCGAAAAATAATATGCACTTGATAATCCTAGAACGTTTCTGGCCATTTTGTCATTCCTAATTATGAATTAGAATGAGATTGTAAGATCCTTAGTTGTAGGACACAAGGAAATTCCTTCAATGACGTCAAATGCGTCATCAAGCCACGTGACCGTATAATCTTACCTTTTTTTCGAGTGGTGAAGCTTAGCAAGCGTGAGATCTGTGAAAAAGGGATGGTTTTTTGTTCAATATAGGAATTTTCTATGAAAAAAACCTTCGGCTGGAATATTAACAAGTAGAGGTGTATTCATGTTTTGAAAGGCTAAGTTAGTTGGGTTGCAGGGGCCGTTTAAATTTCCACCTCCCTTGATTCCTTCCTACCTCTCCTCGAATTGACACCCCCCCCCTCCCCCACATTCTCTCTCTATCTCTCTCATCTTCCAATCACGCTCACCATTGGACAAATTTTTCCCCATTCCCGCCTCTTCACATGCCCTTGCTCTTCCACTTTTCGTATCTGATTCTCTCTCTCGCCAGTATCTCTCCCACTTACCCACATTCTCTTTATCTCCCTAAATAACTATGTCCTCCCAGCTCTCTCCCCTCACTCTCACCCTCTGACCAGTCTACAGACTATTCCTCTCCCGCCTCTTCACCTCCCATCTCTTCCTCTTTTCACCTCTCAGTCTCTCCCCCTTTCTTTTTCATCTCTCTCCCATCATTCTCGAATTCAGACTTTCTCACCCCCCCTTCCTCTCCTCTTTTCACTTCTCAGTCTATCTTTCTCTACCTCTCTCTTCCCCATCTCTCTCCCATCACTCTCGCATTCCGACCCCCCCCCCTCCCCGCCTCTTCCTCTCCCATCTCTTCCTCTTTTCATCTTTCAGTCTCTCTCTCCCTATCTTTTATTTCGTTCTTCTCCAATAATTGGAGAAGAAAGAAAGAAAGAAGAGAGAGATAGTATAATCCGCTTTTGTAAATCATCATACAAGATGCATGACAAACACGCAATTGTAGTACGAATATGCGTATAAATATGATAGGTCAAAATGATGTGTGTAGTAATGTCAAGATTCACCATGATCACAACTACAAAAAAGATACGTGTACAGTGTGATTCGGTTTCTTTTAAGCTGCTTAAAGTTGACCTCTTTTTCTTCATAAAGATACAACCGGAGGCTTATAACTGAATCTAAATAATCACTTCGCCTATCACTTGTTTATTACCCCCCCCCCCCCCCATTTCAGAAGAGGGAGAAAAATCAGCGGGTTAAAAAAATAAAACGCTTTTTGCGATTCATCAACAAAAATCAAGGAAATCTAATGGTTTCACTATATACTGTTCACGTGTTTAACATTATCCATCAGAGAATCTTACACGCTGTGAACTAGCTTTATTTTTTTTAATGACTGAATAGAAAAAGTGTATTCGACCCTCGTGAAAGGTATAATTCTTATAAGGAAAGTTCAGTGAAAACGAGGAAAGAAAAGGGGGGAATTTTCCATACAATTATTGAGAATACGAACTAAACAAGGACACTGTCGACGTGTCCTTAATTATCAACACGGTTTAATTTTCTCTAGCAAAAGGAATATGTGCACAATCATTACGCAGCCACTGAAGGTTGAAAATTGTCCATACATAAATTTTGACTTTCAATCAGCATTAAAGGGCGTCATATAAGATTAAATTTATTTTAAGGTGCAATTAAGAGGTATTAGAAAGAAGCTTTAATGATAGGAAACGCCCGGCTTGAAAAGGGGGGGGGGGCAAGGGCACTGTCCACGTGAGTCAAAATTTCTGGGTTCATATTCCAATGATATCAAGAATGTAGAAACATGATTGTGCAAAACACGATCCGACGGGCAATTACTCCCCAGTCAATTTCATACATTAACTGAATTCCTATACTTAACTATGGACCCAACACGAAATAACCCTAAACGCTAGCCTTAAATTTAACCTATGAGACCAACCCACAACCCTATAACCCTTTGGCGAAAACAGTCCGCAGAAAATGTTGCCGGTGTGTGTTTCGTCTTTGAAACGGACGATGAAGAATGCACAATGGACTATGGACTGAAATAACTCCAAAGGAAATTGACCCTTCAGAAAACGTTGGCTTGAGAAAAAAAAGAAAGAAAATCAGAGGAACATATCCGTGAAAGAGTGAGTGGAAAATGGACAAAGAAGAAGAAAAAATTATAATCTTTTGCATGTTAATATCACTTTTTAATATCGGGAATCTTCCATTCGTTTGTGCAACTGATTAATTCAAAAATAAATTATACCCCTTTATTTATCCATTTTACCTTTTGTTCATGTTACGTTGTGGGTACATGATTCCATTCCGTGAAAAAAAAGATTGTATTCCAACATCATATTAATGAAGTTTTATCAACTCCGTTACCAAATGCATGCTAGATATCTATCATCTCATTTCTTTTCAAGATTACGCAGATGGACACATAACAAAGTATAGAAATCAGAAAGGTCCAATTGGCCGTGAGGTGGCGCTATCAGAGCAGATATTACAGCTATATGGCAAATACGTCTGGCATGCTATCAAACAAACCCTCGGATGAGTATGAATTATGAGTAATATACAGATGACGGCGCTATTACACCTGATCTGGCATAGGGAATTAAAGGAAAATAAAACCCTGGGGAAATATCCATTTCAAAATCGGTTACGAAATGAAAAAGTTTGAAAAGTCTCAATTTACTTTCTCTGGCGATCCTCAAATTGGCAATGTTGCTTCAAAATGGCAGGTTTAGTAGTACAACTCTCAATATGTTTTGTACACAAAATTTCATATTTTCTCCATTATCTCTAAAGATCTTGCTTGTCTTTTTGTGAACTCAACATATGTTGTTTCAAATACATTTTCCCACGATATATCTTGAGCTAAGGAGACAAGCACAGAACTCCTAAAGACGTCTTTAGGAGTTCTGTTAGTTCTGTGGAGACAAGCTGCACCTTCATTGTCAATTTGAGGACCGCCATAGAAATTAAATTGGGACTTTTCAAACTTTTTCATTTCGTAACCGATTTTGATGGAACTTTTTTTCTTTTAATGCTTCTCTCTACCCTCTCTTTTCATTGAAATTTATTTTCCCCCAGGATTTCATTCTCCTTTAAACCCTAAAAGGGCCGGGGGCAGAATCCACCCCCCCCCCCTAGACGTTTCTCGCGATATGTCCGCAATGTGCATAACAGTCGCTGCAGCATTTAAGGATTTTTTTTCTTTCGAATCTCACGCATTTTTTGAGACCGAATTCCGGCACCCGCCTTCAGTGGACAGAGGCATAATAATCTCATATAATCATGAGATGCCGTCATATTTAGTTGATTGCAAAGAATTTGGCAAGCTCTGTTATTAGGATATGAAACATGAAAAAAATGTTGATATATTTTCCTTCTTTTTTTCCTGTAGGTCGGTTTGCATAAGGAGACCCAACATCGTGAAGGACATGATGAGGCACTTCAAAGATCGTACAGTGGAGGGAGAAAGTTACATTTTTAAATTCGCCGGAGAGCAAGCAGCAGATGATAACGGTGTTATGAGGGATGCACTCACCTCATTCTGGATGGAGGTATTCAACAAGTACTTCGAAGGAGAAAGGGATGTGCATCCCCTTAACCATCCCGATTTAACCACCGAAGATTACAGCACTCTGGGGAGAATTTTGTATGTTGGTTAATATCTGCACCAGCAGTATTTTCCCCATTTCCTTTTCAAAGATCTGCGTTTTGGCAGCACTGTTTGGGGCCATCGGTGTTAATGACACACAGCTTGTGGAAGGGTTTATAGGGTCCTTGGACAAGGGAGAAGGAGATGTTGTAGCCAACGCACTAGAGGTTGACGCATTTGATGACGAGTGTGAAGATATTCCGCTAGAAATCTTCTCTCGATACTATACGGTGTCAAGCAACTTGTCACTCCAGCAAATGTCAGGGATCTGTGTGTCCGGTGTGCAAAGGTAGCACTGTTGCAAAGGCCACAGTATGTCCTAGGCCCCGTTGCACAAAATTTGCGTTTGAAAGCAACGCAGGAAAATCAAACGCAACTTTATTTTCAGCAAATCAGAAGTGCGCATTAAGGACTTGCGTTTGATTTTTAAGAGTTGCGAGTAAACGCAAGTTTTGTGCAACAGACCCCTAAACTCGATGAATCTAGGGAGACTCAAGGAGTTTGAAGAGTTTCAGTCACCAGCTGGTGTACTTGATATGTACATTGCCCAGAAACCGACCTCGCAAAAGGTTACTGCGTGCCTTAAAATGTTTCCAACTACCATTGCGCAGCGATTGGTGGCAGATTTCTTAAAGCGCGCATTACGGTCAGTGGATGACGAAACCTTGGCTAAATTTCTGAGGTTTACGACAGGCAGCGATACAATGACAGTTCCCGCCACTGAAGTGCAATTTGTTGAACTTCATCGACTAGGGAGACATATTGTTGCCCATACATGTAGTGCGACAATCGATTTGCCCACTAGCTATTCAACTTACAGAGAATTTAGAATGGAGCTCTTGAATCAACTAAATTCAGGCTATTGGGAAATGGATTTTGCTTGAAAAGCAATTTTTGTCAAGCCCCAGCAACTTGATGTGATACCAAGTGACCCAAATGTTTGCTTGCAAGTTTTCAATAACTTATTTCAAACAAAGTGTATTGAATTCTTTATCAAATTGAAGCTAAATTTCATATCTTCTCCATTATCTCTAAAGATGTTGCTTGTCTTTTTGTGAACTCAACATATGTTGTGTCAAATACATTTTCCCATGATATATCTTGAGCTAAGCTGCACCTTGAGAGATAATGGGGAAAATATGAAATTTTGTGTACAAAACATTTTATTATATGAAATTTCAAATATTTCAATTTATATGGATGTGATAATAAAGAATCTCTCCCTCGTATGAAAATACATTGTAGATGATTTTACATGTTCCATAAGGAGTTAAACCACGTTTTACGTTATTGAAGCAAAAAATTGATATATATGATATTTCATATACTAAAATACATAAGGAAAAGTGAGTGTGTGACATCATCGGTTCACTCATTTGCATACCGCCCATGTTATGCATATCACTGTTTCAAGAAATAATGCAAAACTTCAAAATGCCGAAACTCTCTTATTTTACATCCGATTTCAATAAAATGTTCAGTGTTATGCTTGTTTAATTTTACTCTATTTATTCAAATCAACTTGATATTAGTGTGGACTTGGCCTTAATCTTGAATCTTTATCTGACAGCAGAAGAAAACTCTGCCTTAAATTGTTTACCCAAATACGAAACTAGATACTCCCTGAGAAACAAAAAAGAACTCTGCTTGCCTAAGTGCAAGACTAATAGATACAAGAATAGCTTCAACCCTTGGTGCTTATTTAATTTACAATAGTTAGCAAAAATGTTCTTACTATACACGGATGTATTTGATATCAAGGTGAATAAAATTTATGTAGAACTACTGCATTCATTTCTGAACTGATATATACATGTAAATTATGGAAATTCCTTAATATAACGTGTAGACATTCTCTTCGAGCTACACACGTGTAGTGACTGCACCTGAACAGAAATTATCACCCTTGTATAGAAAGCCGGAAGATAACTGAACCTCTATTCTTTTAAATCCTAGAATATTTACTGATACTGTTTTGTTCATTCAATATTAAATTTGTAACTTTTTTCTCAATATAGTTTCTGATATTCGTTTTCTACCCTATCTTACATAAGACTTCTGTAAAGCAGGTATTTCTTCATGATTTACCCTCTCAATGACTATTCATACAATGAAACTCAAATCACTATAACACTCTACTTTGGATTATACACCGTATTTCTAATTGGTAAAAATGACTTTTGAAACCATATTCAGGTGTATATTGTTTTACATCCATTTTCACTCGGATTTTCATTTTGTATTTGATCCGAATCTGATTTTTTATGGTCATAGTAATATCTGATTTCTGTGATAATATATTTCACCAAAATTCAAATTCTCCTATATCATCTATTTCTGAATATAGTAATTGTTAATGCTGTGTTGTTGTTTTTTCAAGTATTATGTTCTCAATTTTATGTATTTTATATGTCAATCTTTGTATTTTTATTGTAAGATATATAATATTGTCAAACCATTTTTTATTCCTTTTGTAAAAAATCCAACCTATGATTGCAATAAATGAAAGTGTAGTGCCTCTGCCATTTAGGCAGAGGTACATTGTATCCCGCACCGCTCGTCGGTGCCGCGCGGTGCCTTTGGGATGGCACGCGCGCATAGGTCAGAAGAACTGAACCTGTTGAAGAGTGCACATGCATTTTGGAGGGGGGGGGGGGGGGGGGGGAGACAAACTGTGCGCTTTTCACGAGCGCGAAGTCCCTTGCGGCCGGGGTCCAGGGTCCTTGAGCGGGACCTGGAAGCTCTGGGATTCTAGATGCTTCCTGATGCAATCTCAGCCTTATTTTGCACCATTTACAATGTTTTTTGAAACCTCATTTATATATTTTACAGCATTATTTGATCTCACAAAGCTTCTGACATTACATGTCCCACAGACAAGTTCAGGTAAATCCAAATAATTTCCAAGTGTCAAAAAAGTCCTGTGATAAACGTACTGCGTAGAATTCACTTAGCTTATTTTCTAGCTCTAGCTGCGCCGCTATCTAGCTAGCTCAGCTCACACACATGAACAGTAGCTAGGTACGTATGTACGTGCGTGCAGGGAAGTCCCTTTTTCATTATTTACAGAGGACTTCCAAGTTGGAGATAACTTTCATTTTTTTAGATGCAAACAAGTGTTCTTCCTTTATTATTTCTTTTCAGTCTGTCTTACCCTTTAATAAGGTCTGCATTTAGTACTTTCTGGAATTTGATTTGTTTTTTAAACATCAAGGAGACATGATTTCTGCATCACATTTTTATGCAATAGAAGTTTTTGAAGGACAAATTCATGCAAAACTCGATGATCAGAGACAGCACCCATACGCAGCTAACGCTATGAACTTTGTTCCTTATTTTAAATTATCAGAAAGGAAATCCTTTTCAGCTATGGATATAATCATCTGATGACCAAAACATTGATTTATTTGGATCAAACTGTAAACTGATAAACTGTCAGTGAAATTAAAGAAAAAAGAAGGGGGAACTCTCCAAGTATCACTTGAACTTGCTTATGAACTTTCAGGAATGGATCAAAAGTCTCTAAATTCCTGGTACCTGTACATTTGTTACAAAACTTGTTAATTTATTTATTGAGGCAAATACGATTAAAGATAACATGTCTTACGCAAGAGCTAATAACATGTATTAGAGAATGAATGTATACATGTGTTTCTTGTACAGTTGGATTTTGATGAGGTTACACATCACACATTCTTTCCTTTTACCTTTTACTTGTTTTACCACACATTCGGGGCTGTGAAGCCCTGATCTTTCTTGTGCCTAGCCGCACCTTGCGTTTTTTCGGTTTCAATTTTCAAACATTTTTTGTTGTTGTAATTGCATTTTTAATCTCTTTCTCTGGCAATGTGGCATTTTCTTTGCCTAATTCAAAATCTCCTGAAAAATTAGACGTCTTACAAGCTCTTGTATTCAAGGCAAGTCTTATGTTAATCTTTTTGAATACTGTAAATGTAGGATTTAAATGTAAGGGTACTATACTTGTAATTAAATGTATATTACACTCTCAACATTTAATTGTATTCAGGACTTTATCAAAAGGAGGAAAATCTTTCATTACTATTTCCCCTTTTGAAAAGCTTTTTGAGGTTAAAGATGATAATTTTTTAAATGCACGTTTCGGGCTGTTTAAGTATTATGTTTATATTTGCAGATTCAGAGGAATCTCCAAAAATTTGGATGGTTTCAAGGCACTCACGAAGTCCAACAATGATTTAGAGTATAGAATAGCTAAGAATAAGGGTAGACTTGCTCTTCACTTTCGAAAGTGGAGATTACACTTCAATTGATGTTTAGTTGATGTACAAACATTTGCACTTACAAAAGTACTGACATTCTATTTGTATACATAATCTCTCCATTGCCACTTTGCCACTTGCCGTAATTATATTGTTTACATCTTTGTTCATTGTAATTATTCCTTGAGTCTGATCAATAAAAATTTGAATTAAAAAAAAAGAAGAAAAAAGCATTAAACAATGAAATGAAGCTAAACTAGAACTGCAATCGTATCATTTTATTTATTTAATTTAAAAATCCCCTCCTTAGGAATGCCCCCAAATGATCACGTAGATCTTTCTGCATAATCACCTCACTTTGATAAGAGGGCCATAATCCATCACGAGTCCAATGTGACTTCCCATAACAACTACATACATGCACAATAAAAAATTTACAAGTATATTGCATGGTAATGGTTTAATGGTATCAAAATCATTTGTAAATCATCCTTAAAGGGAAATCCAACCTTAATAGCAAGTTGCTTTGAAAGAAAGAGGAAAAATCAGAGAAGCAGATTGATGAAAGTTTGAAAGAAATCGGACATGTAATAAGAAAGTTATGAATTTTTGAAAGTTGTAATCACTGTGCATATGGCAATTCCAAATTGGTTGAATAGGTAATGTCACTGTGATGTAGCTGTGGAGAACTCCCCCATTCGCTCTAACACACAAAATGACTAAAATGTCACTTTCTTTCAAAATGCATTACTCAGTAGGATCTTTTTGTTCATGAGGACCTATGACAATATGCTATCTCCAATATATTTTGAGTACTGGCCGGAGGGTAAAAGCGCCTCGAAGAAAACTGCAAATTAATTATATTTTTGTGTATGACAAATGGGAGAGTTGTCCACAAAAATGTCACAATTGACTCACCAAATTGCCAGTTTGAGATTCGCATAGATGTAGTGATCTCATTTTTCAAACACCCATAACTTTCTTATTCCTTGTCCGATTTCTTTCAAACTTTCACCATCCTGTTTTTCTTATTTTTCTGCTTTCACACAAATCATCTTATTTCCAAGGTTGGATTGCCCTTTAATAAGGTAACCTTATGTGATTATCAATCATTTCTTTTAATATCCGCAGGGCACTCTCCATCACTGTGCAAGACCAGTAAGCTTTTCGCTGATCTCCCAGAGTTTCCTCGCTACCCCGTCATCCCTTGCCTTCGCAGAAGGGACAACGGCACGACAATTATCAAAGTACTGACCAGTAACGCCATTTACCTCTCCTGACACAGCCAGATAAAGAGAGGTCTGCGCTCCTACCTCTGGGTCCTGAAATGCAAATTGAAGAAGAAAAAAAAAGTTGAAATCTTCTATCCTTATTATTAAAAGGTTAAGCGAATCAGCATTCCTGCTACATTATTCTGACAAAAGAAGGGATGTACACAAATAGACAATTTAATAACAAATTTAAAATAGTAGTCAAATTTTATGGGAAAACAATGATTTTTGATCAACAAATGTGAAGAATTAAAAAAGAAAATCCTTCTAGAAATATACTGAATTAAAAATCTATTTGTTCTGCAACACAATTAGAATAAATTGTGCCAATGTAAATCTTTCTGTTCATGCAGGGGTGACGATGTGCAGCATTCTGTATATAAAGAAGAAACAACAAACAGGTACACTGAAAAACTTGGGGTGCTAGTCTTACCTTCCAGAAAAGAGATCCAAGGATGAAAGAGATGATTTTCAGTTCAGGTCTGTAATTGAGAAGAGCTGTCCTCACTGTCCCAGGGTGAAGACAGTTAGTAGTTACACCTGAATAGAAAACACAAGTTGGAATTACTCTCAAATGCCACATCTGATCTGATCATCAGTGTGTGAGTGGAATCCCTAAAGCTGGAATCCCAAGCTGAGTTGAGAAGGGGTTAATATTCATAATATCACATTTTTGTAAAGCCAGTGTTATAATGGTATTCAGATCTTTGTGTTCTCTGGAAAAAGCACTTCATAAATCAAACTTTTGTCATTATCATTACAATAAACAAATTTCAGCCCCAAAACTCTGGGTATTTTACTCATCCAAAGAAATCTGGGGCTAGAAAATATCATTAAAAGTTTACATCACCCAACATGGTTTAATTTTGTTATGAAATAAGACACATTTTCATTGTCCCCAGGACAAGATATCTTGGAGGTGCTCAGACATATGCACTGGTGACAATAAGTCCAGGCTTTATTTCTTCAAAGATATAGGATTAGGGTTGAAATTGGGTTTTCAGTTAGGTTCAGGGTTAGGGTTAGGATTAGGTTTTGTGTTTGGCCAAGGGTTGAAGTTTAGAATTTAGTTAGTGTAAGTTGACGCGGAGCAATTGTCGCAGGGTCTTGTGTCCTACAACTATCTAGGAAACTGTCAACACATTTAGAAAATGAATAAAGTGGAAACTCACTATAACGAGGACCTTGTAAACATGAAAATTACCTTGTTATATAAGGAATCTCCTTATATCTGAGCTTTAAAAAAAAAGGAGGCAAAGACCTGGGACAAGCAAAATTTCTTTGTTATATCAGGAATCTCGGTACATCGGAGTTCTTTATAACGAGTTTCCACACAGGCCTACCTGTTCCCTCCAGTCTCTTGCTCAGCTCTCTAGTGAATAGAATGTTAGCTAGTTTGGTGTGTCCATAGAGCGTATAGCTGCTATAACTCTTCTCACCACACAGATTATCAAAGTCAATGTTCCCCATGGTATACACAACAGAACTGACATTGATGATACGACCAGGACCAGATTGCTTTAACATACCTTTGATGAATAGAAAAAAATGAGAAAAAAAATTGTGTAAGAACTAAAATTCAATTATATTTCAATTGATACTGATTTATACCTGAAAGTTAGTGGAATTTTCATGCCCTAAGTTTATTCCACAATTACATGACTGTACTCTAATTACAACATAAAAGAGATATAGCTGCCATAAAATCTAATTGTTCTTTTTTACATAATTTTTAATGTCCTGCATGACAGTTCAGAAAGAAGTGATAGGCTCATCCCTGTTCAGCTGCTGACATAACCAGTAGAATCTATGTTTATTCTTAATCTGTGAGTGAAATATATCAGTAAAGTGTACAGAAAGGAAAGTGAAATAAAAAGATACATGTATATTGAATAAGTGCATATTAAATTTTCACATGTATTTATTCATAATACGTACCAAGTAGTAGGTTTGTTAACAGGAATGGTCCAAAATGGTTTGTGGCATATGTCATTTCTAATCCATCTTCTGTAATAGTCTTTTTGGCAGGAGCTGTAGAAAAAGGGGGCGATTACAGACAATTAACATTAAAGGAAGAAAATATATATTTGTATAATTCATACCAATATATCATACAGGCTAAATCCACCTGATGGAAAAATCAAACCCTAAAATTGCTTTCACAACAAACAGAAAAGGAAAAAAAAAATCAAAGATTCACTCTTTCACTAGATGCATTGTATTAATTATCCGAACTAGACATTTACAATTAACTTACCATACAGATATATAGATCTCGACAATTCTACAATTGGTTTGAACAAGAAATCACTACATATAGGTGAAAGCACTGGTAGACAAACAAGGCTCCTGAACACATGCAGAATCTGTGTCTGACTTGTTTTCTAACTACAGGGATTCTCATATATCATAATGGAACAATTTTCTAAAAGGGGGTCTGTCAAATTCCAAAGTGCCTGTGGCCCTTGAGCACTCCTTTGTGTGGAGTCATCATGCCTAAACTTTATCTGCACACAAGAAAAGCTCCAGACTTACCCAAGATTCCAGCATTGTTAATAAGGACATCTAGCCTGTGCTCCTCCTGCTGAAACTCCTTCACGAAGGAACGTATAGACTGAAGAGAGGACAGGTCCAGCTTCTTGACAGAGATGTTGGCGTAGCCGGTAGCAGCGATGATTTCATCCCGGGTTGCAGCCCCCTTCTCAACATTACGACATGCAATGATGACCCTTGCCCTCTTCCTAGCAAGTAGTTTGACCGTTGCCTTTCCAATACCTGTTGCAGAATCAACAGTAGAAAGTATATTTATAGACCAAGATGGAAAGAATGGACTTCACATGAGGGTAGCTCAAAGTAGTCATAAATAGGACATTGTTTCACTGTGAACCCCTTGGCAACATCACTCCACATTTTGTGGTTCGGCTCAGTAACTTTTGATTCAGAGCCCTAAAAACTATACCAGATGCATGAGTAAAAAAAGCAAAAATTTCTGCACGCACTATGTCCATTCTGTTGCATGAGCATATATATATGTTGTGTTTGAGAATAAGCTTTAAAAATCCCTATACTGGCAACAAATTGAGAGGTTCAAAATCATTGTTTTTTTTAAATCAAAATTTGCAATTTTTTCAACATTTTGATTAAGTTTCCTAACAATGTATATTGTTTTCAAAGACATTTTAATTTTATTAGAACTATTTAGCACTAAAAGAAAAATATTATTGTTGCCAATTTGAAGAACACAATGTGATCAATTTAGCCCTTAAATAATTCCTAGTTCCTGTCAGGAAATAGAGTTAACTGATGCAAGCTTGTTACAAAACAATGCTTGCAAAATTTCAAGCAGTATATTATAACTAGCTCTTCTTTGATTACTTTTGCTGCAAAGGGATTTCCTTGGGTCAAGTTGAAAATGTGACCAACATATTTCTTATGCTAAAAGTAAATTACCCCTACTGACTGTCAACTTAAGAAATTCACCATCTACTTTTTGTTATATAATTTGTGTGTGTGATCCACAAACACAAAAAAATAAGCTTGTGTTATCAGAGCTAGAGGCAAAACATTGCATAGTTCTTGTTTTTTCTTTTGTTATTCAATCTAGACCTACTACTTTGTATGTGTACTAGGTCTTTGTAATTGGAAAACTCTCTTAAATGGGAGAGTCTCCCAAATGGGCTGTTCACTGCCAAAATTAGTGCTGATGAATGAAATGGACATATTTGCAGATCAATATAGAAAAACAGATCTAGACCCAACATTCAGCAAAATTACAAAGTGCTGCTTCAGTCATTGAAATTCATATACAGATCTAGGGTTGCGTTCATGCAAACATTTTTTGGCCCCAGAATCACGGTTTTGAAAGACGTTTAGTTTAAAATATGGTTGCATTCATGCAATTTTTCGTCGGTCGTAAAAATAAATGTGTTTGAGATCGCCAAACTGGAACGCAGAAAAAGGTGCGTTTTGAAACACGTTTCTGCAGAATCACGGTCACGGAATTACTGAAATTGCATGAACTTAATAGAGATCTCAAAATGGCATGATTCTATGACATTATATGCGTTGAAAGTAATATAGGGAAACATAAGAAAAAAGAAGAGATGAGGATAAAGACGAAGAATAACATAACGAAAAATAAAAAGAGAAGATAAAATGATAAAATAGAAGGAAATATATGGAAAAAAAATAGAAAAATAAAAAACTATAACAAAGGAAAAGAATGAGAGAGAAGAGAAGATTAAAACAATGAATAACATAAGGAAATATAGAAAGAAGGAAAAGAATGATAGAATTTTTTTTTTAAAGAATAACAAAGAAAAAGAGAGAGAAGAGAAGATTAAACCAATGAATAACATTAGGAAATATATAAAGAAGGAAAAAATGATAGAAAAATTATTTTAAAAAGAATAACATAAGGGAAAGACAGAAAGTGAAAAAGGAAGATCAAAACAAATAAGGAAATGTACAATATACATATGACAAGATAAAAGAAGGAAAGAATAAAGAAAAATATAAGGAAAAAAGGAAATGGAAGTTGATAGGATAAATACAAAGAACATGAGGAAAAACAGTAACAGAAGATGATAGAGATAAAAAAAAGAATATAAGGAAAGACAGAAAGAGAAGATAATAATAATAATAATGAATATTTAGGAGCGCTAAAAACAAAGTACTGTAGCGCTTACAAAAAATACACATTTGAGAAGAAAAGACAACAGCAACAGCAAAGAGACACTCAAAAAAGTAAGAGATTACATTAAAACATATTACTGGGGAAAGAGATGTTTTCAGGGATTTAAAAGATGAAAGATCAATACAAAGAAAAACATGAGAAAAGATCAAAGGAAGAAAAACGACAGTAGAATAAAGACAAATAATAACATAAGAAAAGACAGAAAGAGAAGGTGAAAGAGCTATCAAAACAAATAGCATAAGGAAAGGTAGAAAAAGAGAAAAAAGAAAATAAAGGGATGCATTAGGAACGTACAATACTACGATAGTCATAAGAAAAGATGAAGGAAAAAATGAAAACAAACATAAGGAAAAAGAAAGAGAATATAGAAGTATAAAAACAGAGAATAACAGGAAAGACAGAAAGAGAACATACAATAATGTGAAAATGTCAAAGTTTGCATGAATGCATTATGCATCCAAAATCTATTCCTCTTTATTAGGATAAATCAATTAGATCTAGAAAAAATTCTTCGAGCAGGCTAATCCCAAGAAAAGAACTCTTTTCTGATTGGCCTTTAATTAGAAAGTTCAAGACAATGAAACCATTTCAAGTTTCACTCAATCTACATCTGTATCTTGTTATCCTTTTCTTTTATTTTTGTAAGCTTGTCAATTTCTTCCTGTAACTTTTTGAATCTTAACTTTAACTTAAGAACTCACTGACTCAGTCAATACAAAAGACGACCTACAAAAGCAAACAAAGTGTCTAATTCTTCAAAAAATTATACCAAGAGGATAAGTTCTTATATTTTTAATAGACGAGCTCCAAAACGTCATATATTTCGGACAAATCCTACGTTAATCCTGTATTGGATCAGAGGCGCGAGGCCAACCAAGTCAAATTTCAAAGTCTGCGGCGTCCAACTCCTGTTCGTGGATAGGATGAGGAGCGGGCAATCCCCTGGCGACTCAGCCGAAAGTCAGGGCAGCATTGCTGTTTCACTCACCGTTGCTTCCTCCCGTGACGATGATTGTCCGTCCTTCCATTGTGAGGCCTTCAACAGGAGCAAATTTCTGTGTAATTCGGATGTACAGACGAATGGCAAGTATCACAAATACTGTGACACCTAAAACTGAGGAAATATTATCGATGAATACCATTTTTAATTCTTTAACTCTTCGAGGCATCGAGCAGTCATGTCATGGAACATCCAGCGCCTTCTCGTAGCCTTGTTCTCAGCCCTTGCCTTATCAGTGTGCCCAGCGAAAAAAATACTGGGCCCTCTTGCATAAAAAGTTGCGATTAAACGCAACTCAAAAAAAATAAACGCAAGTCCCAAATACGCGATCCTGATTGGTTGAAAATCGAGTTGCGTTTAATTTTTGGAGTTGTGTTTAATCACAAATTTTTATGCAAGAGGGCCCTGTACATGTTCTGCTAGGGAGAAGCGAAAATTCTGAAAGATCCAAAATTTTACTCAATAATGCTCTGAGAAGGAAAAAAAAAAAAAAAAAAAAAAAAGTATATCAGCATTTTTGGAGGGACTTTTTACTCAAAAATTCTCCGACAGGCAAAAAAAAAAAAAAAAAAAAAAAAGGTTAGCAGCAATTGGGGGGTGCATTTTACCAAGGGCGGCACCAGGATTTTTAAAGTGGGGGGGGGGCAAATGGGGGCAAAAGAAAATGTTGGGGGGCAAGGGCGGACAAAAAAAATTTTGACACTTTTTGTAGTGAAAATGTACAGAATATTCGGCTATAAACCTACCCAGATATGAGGACATTTTGAGCATCTAGCTGAACTGCCGATTATAAAGAGGTGTTAGTTATATACTGCGAGCGAGCAAAGCGAGCGAGCAAAAATTTTGACATTTTTCATATTAAAAATGTACAGAAATTACATATTCGGCTATAAAACTACCCCAATATGCATGAGGACATTTGAGCATCTTGCTGCCCGATTATGAGGTGGTAGTTATTTATTGCGAACACTTTTTGTCGTGAAAATGTACAGAAATTATATTCAGCTATGAAACTACCCAGATATGAGGACATTTGAGCATCTTGCTGCCCGATAATAAGGTGGTAGTTATACATTGCGAACGGGCAAAAATTTTGAAACTTTTTGTGGTGAAAATGTACAGAAATGATTATTTGGCTATAAAACTACCCCAATATGAGGACATTTGATCATCTCAGCCTGATTATGTGGTGGGAGTTATAGGCCTGTATTGCGAGCGAGCGAAGCGAGCGAGCAAAAATTTTGACACTATTATAGTGGAAATGTACAGAAATTATTCGGCTATAAAACTACCCAAATATGAGGATATTTACACGAGCTGAGCGAACAAATTTGCCCCATGCCCCCCCCCCCCCACCTTGATGCCGCCACTGCTTTCCAAGTTTCCGTTTTCTTTCTTTTCTCCATTCCTTTTTCACTTTTTTCTTTCCTTTTCTTTTCTTTTTCATTTTCCACCGTTTTATTTTTTTTCACTCCGAAAATTATTGGGGGGGCAAATGGGGGGGGCAAAGCTTCTGACTGGGGAGGCAAATGCCCCCCCCATGCCCCCCCCCTTGTTGCCGCCACTGTATTTTACTCACATATTCTCTGACAAGCGAAAAAAAAACATAACACCAGAATTATGCTAAAATTCTGCTAGATTTTGTCAAATTATGCCTAGCATAATGCTAGATGCTAAAGCGGTGAAAATTCTGCCAACTCTGGCAACCTTGGCCCTTAAAAAACAAAATAACACGTTAGCCTTGAATGAAAACAGGTCAGCGCGCGCAGTGAGGGAACCGCGATCGGACCGGAGATCATGCGGCCATCTCCTCTCAATCCTCCTTCTCTTCTTCTCCTTCTTCATCATTCTTTATCTATTAATTCGGAAACCCCTTCTCTACCTACTCAGCCCCCCCCCCACCCCCTCTTGAATTTGATTAAAACTGCAAATTTATCACTTACATGTGCATCCATCCACATAACAAAAAAAATAAATGAAAAAAAAAAAATCCGTACCATTAAATTTCTCAAGCTCAAGATCTTACCAGCCCATGACTTTGAAAGTACATTTGTATTGAGAATAAGATGGGCCTATACTCATTCATATATCTGAACAATAAAGTTTTGTTTTTTTAAATATAGGTTAAAAGGAAATGTACTCCCTGATATTAAGTTCATTTTGATAAAAGCAGAAAATATAAGTAAGAATTAGGGACACTAGTCTGAGGGAAATCCTCTAAAGAAAAAGAAAATTATGAGGTTTCAAATTTTGTGATCAATCAAACAAAAATTGGAAACTTTGTGATTAACTTTGCAAACACCTATCCCATTTGTTCTGTACTTTTAAAAAAAAATCATGAATTTAATTTCATCCGGATAAAAAGTTAGCCCCTTGCCCTACTCTTTATGAAAAAGATCTATTAATTCTTCAACAACCAAGGAAAATTAAAATTTCCTCTCTTCCTTATACACTAATAATTTTGTTTAAGTACACTAATAAAATAGGCTCACTAGAATTAATCAAAGAGTTTCCACTTCACATTTGATCAATCAAAACTCTACTGAAATATTCTGATTCATAATTTTCTAATTCTTTACATTTCCTCAATCTCCTTTTTTCTTTTGCTTTCATTATAAAAAAAATTGATATCAGATTTTTAAAAAAAATTATAAAGGACTTCCTAACAACCATATGTATATAAAATGCATACACTGTAATAATGATAAAACTCAAACGATTCATATTAGAATAATTTACATAATATATTATTTCACACTTTTCAAGCTCATAGAGTACATGTATCGTTCTGTATGTAAATCATTTATTAAAGTTTGTTTTAAATATCACAATTAAAACACATGATTTCAGGTACACATTCTTCCTTACTTCCCAGGATAGTTCTTGTTATCATCTTCTCTCATATCCTTGTAGATGTCTACTTCATTATTACTCTAACCTACACTTTCATTTTTTTAAGCTTTTCAAGCTCCTTTATTATTTCAACAATTTCATATCATTTCTTACTACACTTATTTCTTGAATTACATACTATAAAAAGATGGCAAGGATTATCAGAGTATAATAATGGCCCTACATGCTATCAGTGTATGTAATATGGTGTAAAAATGAAGCCCAGAAAAAAAAAGCACTTCAAAATCATCATGTGTTTCACAAAAGTAAACATATACAAGAGGCCAGAAATGCCAGACTCATTTTCCCCCATAGACTGCAGTGTTAGACTAAAGCGTACCCCTGTACGGTTTCATAAATGGCAGTATTTAGTCATAGATATCTTAATAATAACATTGCATATTTGAAAATCTTTTTATGCCTGGCTATTTATTTTTCCTTCTGAACATCATTACACAAGACAGATATCAAAATTCAACAATTTATTAAAGGAGAATGAAACCCTGGGGAAAAATCAATTTTAATGAAAAGAGAGGATAGAGGGAAGCGATTTAAAAGAAGTTCCATCAAAATCGGTTAAGAAATGAGAAAGTTATGAAAGTTTGAAAAGTCTCGATTTACTTTCTATGGCGATCCTCAAATTGGCAATGTTGCTTCAAAGTGACAGGTTTAGTAGGACAACTCTCCATATGTTTTGTACACAAAATTTCATATTATCTCCATTATCTCTAAAGATGCTACTTGTCTTTTTGTGAACTCAACATATGTTGTGTCAAATACATTTTCCCATGATATATCTTGAGCTAAGAAGGAGACAAGCTGCACCTTGAGAGATAATGGGGAAAATATGAAATTTTGTGTACAAAACATATGGAGAGTTGTCCTACTTAACCTGTCACTTTGAAGCAACATTGCCAATTTGAGGATCGCCACAGAAAGTAAACTGAGACTTTTCAAACTTTCATAACTTTCTCATTTCTCAACCGATTTTGATGGAACTTTTTTAAAATTGCTTCTCTATATCCTCTCTTTTCATTAAAATTGATTTTTCCCCAGGGTTTCATTCTCTTTTAAATCAAGCCTCCACAAAGTTACCGATTCCTTTCAAAGAGAAGGTTGAGTTCAGGGGAGCGTTTCATCAAGCATTTTGTCAGTGATTTTTACCGACAACTGTTATAAGCTACTGAAATCCTTGCATCTGATTGGCTGAGAGCAAATTTGTCGCTAAAAATCACTGACTAAACGCTTGATGAAACGCTCCCCTGCTAAAAGTGAAAAATAATTTGTGAGCTTTATCATTCTTTTTATGTCAGTTAATTGGAAGTACATGTATATCGGAAATCTCTTGAGAAGACTTGCTCTTCAAAATAATTTGATGGCCCTTATAATCGAAGTTTGACGAGAAATACCTGAAATGTTTAGACCAAACTTCCATGCCACATGTGTGTGTAGTCCCATATAACCGTTTCTGTGTGATTTTCAGCAAGATTGAGTCATTTTCCTTTTTCTTATCATTTTCAGGATTCTAAAACCTCACAGTATACATAAATTCTCATGTAGTAATCAACCTTTCCTAATTGCTTCCAGACAGTCCCTTTCACAATGCAATTACATGACCAGAACTCAACTCCATCTTTGACAGCAAATGATTTACAAAGTTGTAATTCCCAAATATTGTTAGTATGGACTCTGCATCATATTCTCTTCATACAGCAGCCACTTTGAAAGCAAAAATAATTAGGATTCCTGCTTTTGCTTTATGTTTACATCAAGACAATGACCTCATTGTCAAATGCACTCCAATGTAGCATAGCATTGCTTCAGATCAGTCAAATATATTTTACACATGTACAGGTTTGAAAGACATACATGAATTTATAAGACATCAATAATAACTTAAAATGTCAGATTCAATTCAATACAAGCGTAGTAACTTCCATGCTATATCATAATACCATAATGTCACCAGTCGTGGAGGGGTTTGACAGTTTTGGATTAATAATTTTTAGAAAATACCATGGCTATTGAGGTATCACCCACCATTCGATGCCAAAAATGCTTCTGAATAAAATCCACCTAAAAAACATTACATCTACATGTAATGCCTACTATTGAATACTGATAAATGCTTCTCTGCTTATGGTATTTAATATGTCAGTATTTGCTAAATAAAACTTATATGACAAGCATATAATAATGTGCAAATAACTGCAAAACTGCAGAGTATTATTGTTTTCTTAGCGTTTCTACAAGAATATCCATCTACATACAAGTGCTCCTCTTTGTGTGCAATCACATACAGCAATACTGTAATACAGCAATTCTTTGACAAAAATTCAAAATTTGTGTTATGAATATAAACAAAATAATTGGGGAGACGGAGTTGTGAGCCAATGATGTTACAAACCTATGACTGAGTTGCCAATTCGTCTAGTGATTTTCATTCTTTTCCCTAGTTTTTCATGCCACTAAAAGTTTCATAACTTTCTTATTAGTTGTCTGATTTTCCTCAAACTTTTTGTGATCAGTCTGATTTTTCTGCTTCAATTAAAACCATGTAATTTTTGGACTGGACTTCTCCTTTAAGCAGCCAGATAAAAATCTAAACAGCTCTGAAATTTCATAATTTGCTAATTTGGCCCTCAAAAGGGACCAGAATGTTTTCGAGAGGTATTCTGCTTACGTCTGGGATTCTAACAGGTTTCTGATCTCCATTTAAATCTACAAAAACATGAACACACTGGCCTACTGCACATGCCATTTCATTATAACCATCAAAGCAAGCTGTTTCATTCTTCTGTAAGAGGATTCCATCTACTGTTAAAGGCTTTGTGAGCTTGCTTTTCGTCTCTTGCTCTGCAAAGAGGCCAACAGTATAAGTCACGCTAGAATTTCCAAGCTTCGTGACAGCCATGCCAGCCAAAATGACTTCAGGATAGTTGAGTGGCTGCCTGAACGTTCCTCGGGTGTCGACCATAAACCCAACAATGTTTGATCCATCTGGGGTCTTCCTTGGATGCCTCAAGCCGCAGTGTTTGATCAGGTAGTGGTTGATGACAGTGTCAAAGAAGGAGTAGTAGACAACGTTATTCACATGACCAAACCAGTCCGTGTCATGCACCCTCGTCTGTACTGGAAGGAAGTACTTGTAGAATCGTTGTTGCCATGGAGATGGCTTTAACCCTGTAGCTGCCTTAGAATCACTCATGGTACGCCCACTAGCACAGAACAGGTTCGAAGACTGAGCTTGGAAATGTAGACCTCGCTGACATAGGCTTGTAAATAGGGCAGACCTGCACTTATTTAATGATGTAAGGCGATTCACAGCAACAGACATCTTGGACTTCCCTCTCAACTTCTCAGTATGTATCAAGCCTGTTGAGATAAAACAAGAAAGAGTGGTTCTAGACCAAACTATTCTGTTGAATGTAGGGGAGGGGGGGGGGGGGTATGGCTTTAATATGAAACAGTTCTTGTTATAAGCATGTATACAATTACAAAGTGAAGACACCCCCCCCCCCCCCCCACACCCTCATAGAACCATAAAACCCATATATGGCTTAGTGTATCAACAATCACATTCCACAAATTCAGGTCCTTCTGCTCAGAAAACTTATCATTTACTTTAATATTGAGGACAGGCTACCCAAGAAACTGGAACTCTGGTGCATTTATGCTCCACTGCTACATGTATTTACTATCCCATATTGGGAGAAAATCGGAAGATAATTTATCTTTTAAAAAAGCATCATGATCTAAGACACACAACCAGTAATGCAGGGCTAGAGGCGGTATTCTGAAAACTGTTTTATCTCTAATATTGCTGTATCTTCACAGTTAAGATAAAATTGGTATTCTGAAAATTGCTGTAACTTCTGTTGTATCTTTTGTTGTATCTTTGTTTACTCTGCGCACGATCCTAATATACATATATGAGCACTGAAGATAATATCATGAGATAATTAGTATTCTGAAAATTATTTTATTTTTTGTTATATCTTATCTTCCATGGTAATTACAACAAAACTTACAAGAGCTTCTAGCTGTTGTATCTCATGATCTCAGCAATTTTTCTAGCTCAGAATCAGATAGTACATGTACATGTACATTAGGGCCTAATGTACAATTGTACATGCTCGAATAGCAAGATGGAGACTGTGTGTGATTCAAGATCTCATAAAGGAGACATTTTGAAGAAATTTAATACAGGTGGGATTTGATGATTTTATATCAATATGTGACTTGGTGCGAGCAGAAGAAGGTGAGCCAGTTTGTTAATTAACTGCAGTCCAATAGTGCTTGCCGCATTATAAAATGCGTAATTTGATAACTACGCCCGAAATTGATATGTGCAAAGCCGCCAAAGCGCATGCTTATGTTTGACTTAAGGGGTGCTCCTTTTGGTTGACCTACCTATATAAAACCCATCTAAATTGGTAAAGTGTCAAAGATAATATAAAGGCGGTCCTTAAAGAGATAATATCCCCCTAAAACAATTTTCAGAATACCACCTTACAACAATATTACCATGGTATAGATGCAAAAGTTATAACAATTTCAGAATACCACACCAGGAGTGACACGATGTATCAGCAATTTCTGAGACACTTTCAGTATGGCAGCAGGTTTTCTTCTTCTTCCTTCTTTCTTCTTTCTTCTTTCTTCTTTCTTCTTTCTTCTTTTCTTCTTTCTTCTTTCTTCTTTCTTCTTTCTTCTTCTTCTTTCTTCTTCTTTCTTCTTTCTTCTTTCTTCTTTCTTCTTTCTTCTTTCTTCTTCTTCTTCTTCTTCTTTCTTCTTTCTTCTTTCTTCTTTCTTCTTTCTTCTTTCTTCTTCTTCTTCTTCTTTCTTCTTTCTTCTTCTTTCTTCTTCTTCTTCTTCTTCTTCTTCTTCTTCTTCTTCCTTCTTCTTCTTCTTCTTCTTCTTCTTCTTCTTCTTCTTCTTCTTCTTCTTCTTCTTCTTCTTCTTCTCTTCTTCTTCTTCTTCTTCTTCTTCTTCTTCTTCTTCTTCTTCTTCTTCTTCTTCTTCTTCTTCTTCTTCTTCTTCTTCTTCTTCTTCTTCTTCTTCTTCTTCTTCTTCTTCTTCTTCTTCTTCTTCTTCTTCTTCTTCTTCTTCTTCTTCTTCTTCACCGTCTCTCAGTCAAATCGCAACACACAACACTAAAAAGACTACAGCCACTTAAACCGTAACAGGAATTTACTTGAATCTATAAGTATAACCTTGTTCATTGGATAAGTGCTTGAATCTATGCGATGCAATATAATACATGTACATTGCTTTCATTTCCTTTAATTAAATCTAACTTTCGTAAGGCATGCTAAACACGAAAATGTAAAAACTCACATTTCCGTCGATCCCTGACCTACTGTTCAGCAAACTTCAGCTACACTGGAAATGGTATTACGACTTTAATACGAGAGCTAGAGACTGACGGACCAAGAACCCGGAGCAGGGTGCAGTTACTAGTTACCACCCGCGCCCGCTGAACTCTGGCGATGATGGTCCAGCCGGCCACACGGTACGGGCCTATGAAGCGGGTACCGCCCATAAACGTTAACCTATCAAGGTGCTAACGTTGCCAATCACTAGCGTACCCAAGGGGGGGGGGGGGGCAAACTGCCCCCTTGACAACTTTTGATTGATAAAAATAAATTTTCCGCCCTTTTTGACCTTTTTTTCTTTTTTTTTCATTTTTGCTTGTCAGAGAATTATGGAGGAAACCGGGAGGAAAACATCTGACATCTGATACCCCCCCCCCCCACTGAGTTTTGGAGGGCTGGCGAGAAGAAAAATATACGGGTCTCCCTCCGAGCAGAATTCGAGTTGACAAAATTTGCCCCCTTGTAAAAAATCCTGGGAGTAAATACACCCCCAAAATGCTTTAATTGAAACCTTTTTTTTTTTTTTTTTTTTTTTTTTCTTTTCTTCTTTTAAAAAAAATTTATTTAGCAGAATTTTGCGCTGCTCCCTAGCATAATTCCATTTTTAACGCTGGTCACACTGCAAGGCGCTCGCAGGGGTCGAGGAGGCAGCAGGGTCGGAATTGAGGCGGAAATCGAGGCTAGGGGATTCCGTCAAAGGGACCCCCCCCCCCTCCACGACATCTTGCAAAATCATCTCATTCTGAAAATCAAGAGAATAAAATTCCTTACTTTCTCTAAGTCATAGTGCACATACTGTGGTCACAAAAATCATTTTTGTTTTAGAGTTTTGTTTTTTCTAACACTCACTGCACAATAAAGGGATCTAGTTCAATTTGTAATGAAATTGATTGATTTTATTTGCCAAGCCTCTAACATACAACAATAAAAGAATATCAGATCAAAATTATGTAAGCTTGAACAGGATAACCCACGAAAGCTCGAGAGCTTATTTCCAGTGGGGTCCCCAACATACAAAATTAATTAGTTCAATTTGTATTATTTACAGACTGAGAAGAAATTTTTTTTTTTTAAAGAATAATAAAAATGATAACAAAAACAACATTTATAACATGTAATAATGATTATAATAACAACAAAAATAATAATAATAATAAGAAGAAGAAGAAGAAGAAGAAGAAGAAGAAGAAGATGATGATGACGAGGAGGAGGAGGAGGAGGAGCAAAAAGAATAATAAAGAATATGTTGAATCTCTAAAACGTACAAAAACAAAAGTATATACAAACTTAGACAGCATGAACCTGGCAGAGAAAAGAAAAGTGTTCTTTCTTCTGGCAATTTCAATCATATACCATGTCATTTGCTTCTCTCCTCTGACTCTCAAGTGATAGGTATTCCCTTAATTTCCTCTTAAAAAGAGCAAAGTTTTCTATTTCCTTTATATAATTAGGAAGGGTATTCCAATGTTTGATGGCAATGTAATAAAACGAATTTTCAATGCTACCTACTCTTTCTGGTAAGTTAAAGTTGAATCTGCTATTTCTTGTATCATAATTATGTAAGTCAGTAACAAGATTGAAGTTGGATCGAATATAATGATTTGACCTAGTATGATATATTTTATGCACGTGATGCAATACGAGTTGTTTTGATCTTTGGTTAACTTCAAGAAAACCAGCTTTAGAAAGTTCGCTGTAGCCAACATGAGTTCTTGGACCAGAACAGTTGATGAATCTCACCATTTTGTTCTGTATAATTTTCAACTTCTTTTGTTCTAACTTGTTTATGTTACTATACCATACAGGGTTAGCATAGTCAAACAAACATTGAATAAGAGCAAAACAGAGTATACGTCTTGCTTTTAAATTCAAACAATTTTGATATCTGTACAAAAATTTTAGACGAGAATTTGCTTTTTTTACAACTGATTCTACTAAAGAAGAAAATGAAATTGCGCTAGCCAACTCAATGCCTAAATACTTCACAGATTCTTTTCTCTGAATTACTTGATTATTGTGTGTCACTTTGAATTCAAATGACTTTTTAGAACTACTTTTAGAACAAAACAAAATGCTTTCTGTTTTGCCCAAGTGTAAAGAAAGCTTATTATCAGTCATCCAATCGACACATGTAGATAGCTGTTCACTGAGCTTCTCCTCAAGAAATTTTGGATTAGGATTTGAATAGAGTAGTACGCTGTCATCAGCGTACAATAATAGTTTACAGTCTTTTATACAAATACACATATCATTGATATAACTTGTAAATAGAATTGGGCCTAAATTGCTTCCCCGAGGAACACCGCATGTTATCGGCATTAGTTTGGAACGAATATCATGAATGGCCACTACTTGGTGTCGATTAGACAAGTAGGATCTGAACCATTCTAAACTTGCCTTGTTAAAACCCATTATTTCTAACTTTTTCAACAAGACGCCATGATTAACTGTATCAAAAGCTTTTTGCAGATCAAGGAGCACCATATACCAACAAAGCGCCCTTGGGAAGTTTCTGTCCTCAAATAATCAGTTAAATGAATTAGACATGTTTCAGTCGAATAGTCATGTCGAAAGCCAGATTGAAATTCATAAATTATATCATTTTCTTTGAAGTATTTTTCAATTTGAACACAGACCGATTTTTCCAGAATTTTTGATGCTACGCTTAAAACACTAATAGGTCTATAATTGGTTACATCAGTTTTATCTTTCTTTTTATAAAGTGGAGTCACTTTTGCTATTTTCATATCCTCAGGAAAAGTGCTCGTCAAGATAGATAGGTTCATTAAGTAACTTAAAGGCTTATATAAAACCTTCGCACCATCTTTCAGAAATTTAGCTGGAATCATGTCTAAGCCAGTACTTTTTGATATATTTAATTTATGTAACTCATTGAAAACAAATTGTTCACTGATTGGTGATAACTCGAAGCTGTTTTCAAGTACACCTTTTCTTTCGTAAAACTCACGAATACAATCATTGTCTGCGCTGAAAAGATTTTTACAAGGAGGGAGTTTGTCTAATTTGGCGGCCACATTTGTAAAATAAGAATTGAATTCATTAGCAATGGCCATCTTATCATGACATAATTCCCCATCGATTGTAATGACAGATTCTTGTTCTTTTCTCTTCTTACTTTTTAATCCTAAGCTTTTCAGATTCTGCCAAAGTCTTTTCGAATCTTGTTTATTTTCTTCTATCTTGTTTTGTAAGTATTCTAGCTTAGCCTTTTTCACCTCTCTTTGGACCATATTTCTTAATACTCTGTATCTTTTAGAGAGCGTCTCATCTTTTGCTCTTTTCCTCATTTTTTTGTATACTATATTTCTCTCTTGAATTAGGGAAAGAATATCTTTAGTCACCCAATTTTCTGATCTTTGTTTTATTCTTACCCGTTTCTGTGGCGCTATCATATTCAAAGTTGAGATAAAAACATGTTGAAATATTGACCATGCCTCATTTACATCTGTACAGTCAGTTATTCCTGACCAGTCAACAGCAGACAGTTGAAGATTGAAAGTCTGTTCTGTATATTTTTTCATGGATCTAATAGTACTAGTCCTGTGATGACCTATTGCCAGTCTAATATTTTTCCGTGTACAGAAAGTACAAGAATGGTCGCTAATACCAAGATCAATGATACCACTTTGACTTATTTTATTTTCTTTGCTACAAATAATATGATCCAGTAGAGAAGAACATGTAGGTGTAACGCGCGTTGCGTCTTTAATGAGTTGACTAAACCCGTGAAGACTCAACAAGTCAATATATTTTTTAGCCAATGGCGATTTGTGAAGAAGACAAATATTCATGTCTCCTAAAAGAATAATTTCGTCATCCTTCTTTAGTATATCAAAAGAACTGGACAATTCCTCGATAAACAAATTGTTCTTAGGAGGTCTATACAGAACACCCACAACAATTGGTTTTGATCTTGGTATAAGCAAATTAATCCACAATGATTCCGCATCTCCTGTACATATATCATCAATAATATTAAATGCAATATCATTTCTGATATATAAACATACACCACCTCCAGAGCCAGAGGGTCGATCACGGCGTATGATTTTATATCCGTCTATTTCAACTTCTTCATCATTTATGGAATTATTTAACCATGTTTCAGTGAAAGCAATAATAGACAGGCTTATTCTTTTAAAAAGAATTCTAAGTTCCGATATCTTGTTCAGAATAGACCTCACATTAAGGTGTAAGAAATGAAGACCTTTGCCGTTAAACTTTTCTTCAAATTCCTGATAAAGAGAAATTTTTTCATCTGTGAGGTTTGGCAGAATTGTTTTTGCTTTCACTTGGTTTTCAGGTGTTTGACTGACCCTTAAATAGTTTTCTTTTAGTCTATCATCAATTTGGTTTTCTTTCTCTAGACAATCGTCCGTAAATAATGAATCACAGAAAGATGGCAGACTACATGTTAAACAATTCCAATTCTCATTAGGGCATTCATATAACCTACAGTACTCTGATGAACTTATAGCTTGACAATCAGTGTGAAACCATCTTTTACAATTAGAACACAAAAGGCCGCATTGATTAGATTTGACTGGCTTATCACAGTTTCCACACGGGAACTTATATTTCCGACCGTCACCTAATTTATTCGGACCATCACTTAATTCTGTCAGACTTTCACTTAATTCGTTACCCTTCTTACAAATTGAAGGTAGTTCTCCCAGTCTTTCATGTCCACCTTGGATGGTCTGAAGGCTGGTTTGAAGGCTGGTTTCAGTCGTGACCTCTGACTGACTGCGCTGAAATCCAAAGATCTCCCAGAAACAGCTTCGGCGTAGGATCTAAGGCCGCTGCTCTGCTCTTTGCAAGGTTGACCCAGGTTTACTCGGTAGAGTGCTTGATGCCACCTCGCTCCATGTCGACTGCTTGTATCCAGATCAGACGACCGCTGAGTCAAGCCCTGGTCTCGTGTTGTTCGTTGGTCAGCACGGTTGATTAGGCGTTGCAAGTTGCCTGCCAAGATTCGTTGACCAGCTCTGTTGAGGTGAACACCATCACGCCCGAGATGCTGTTCCCTGATATTATCGTTGATGATGAAGCCCCACCTGTTCTCGTTGGCCACCAATGTTGCTAATTAGAATAAGTTCAACACTTAACAACACTAACATTGATAGAGTGAATAACATGAAATTTCTTGGATTAATAATTGACGAAAAGCTTACATGGAAACCACAAATCGATAAGATATGTAGTATAATTTCGAGAAATATTGGCATAATCAATAAACTATAGCAACACTTTTCCTCCACACACACTACTCACCTTATACTCCACACTGGTACTTCCACACATTACTTATGGGATCGTAGCTTGGGGCAACTCTGCAAAGGCACATTTAGAGCGTATACTTTTACTCCAGAAAAAAGCATTAAGGGTCATATGTAATACCAGTTTTCGCTCTCACACGAATACTCTCTTCTATCAACACAAAATCCTCAAAATTACAGAATTACACCACCTACAGTTAGGCTTGTTTATGCACAAGTTAAAGTCGCACGAACTTCCACATGTTTTTTTACTCTATGTTTACATCCAATAATAATCATCACTCTTACCCTACCAGACAGGCTAGCCACTATCACCTGCCGCGAACAAGAACCCTCTTTGCCAATAAAACTTTCACAACAACCGGACCTAAACTTTGGAATTCCCTTCCCCAAAATATTATTGAAACTCCTAATAATCATACGTTTAAAAGAAAATTAAAACAGCATCTCTTACTAACATACAAGGAAAAGCCAACCCTCCAAAAATATCCCGGATACAAGCCACACGCGGAAGATTGATCCTGATCTCCCTCCTTGCTTGTTTTATGTTTTTTAATTTAATTTTTTTGTTTTTTATGATTTATTCCCCTTTTTCTTACTCCCTTTCCTGATTTCATCTGTTTTCCTCTATCAACCTGTCCCTCCCCATCTGCTTCTTCATCTAGGTGAGCCTTTGTGTTTTTATTATTTAAGTTAGTCACTTAACGTATACTATGTGTAAAAAAAAAACAAATACTAAAAACAAAACAAAAAACAACGATGAGATTTCTGAGTCATGTACATAATTATAATGTTTTTTAATTGGGAACATGCTATTTACAAGCTCCGCTTCTCTGCTAGTTCCCTTTCGTTACCTTTTCGATTATCATTATCAAGAAACAACTGAAATGTGTGTAAACCTCTCTCTGTTATAACATTTATTTTAGAAAACAATATGTAAAACCAAGTCCATATATGCGTTATGTTTGAATGATGAGTTTCTTCTACAATGTAATGCAGGTTTAAATGGCCGTAAAGAAAGCTATATTTTAAAGACTGGGCATCGGATCCATGCAGTTCTTCTTTTTTTTCAAAAGTAGGCGGGGTATATCAATCATATTTTTCAAGCCGTTTATAAATTTAGGGCCTACTGAATCAACTGAAAAAAAAATTAATCACAATTTCAAATCTAACTGGTGAATGAATGTTATCCCATCCACTTATACATGCATGTACAAGCTTATCTGAAGATAAGCTTGTACTCCACAATAGCTTTCACAGGGAAATAGGCTTCAGTGGGTTTTGTATGTAATAGCGGGTTATATGGTTCATTCTAGATCATAAGATCATACATGAGAGGAAAATAAATTATTTAAAATTTTACTTTCACCTCTGAAACTTCCTCAAATTGTATAGCATAGTAAAGAATTGAAGAGTCCTTGAATCAAGTGATCTAGCAAAATTAAAATCTTGTTTATAGAGCAATTTTGTTGTCTGTTTCTGACTACTGCAACAGTGAATGTTTGATACAGTCTCACACTTCCCTGGTCCAACATAGGCAGGGGCCTATGAGTGAATATTATCAATTTGGTAGGCCTATGCAGCTGAACAATCGGAATTAATGAAAATTCTTTTCTAAATCTAGAAAAAGCATTATATACACAGGCCCTAATGAGGACTGAATAATTGAGATTAATCCCACTTCCAATTTCTAGCAGATCTACGGTTCACTTGCTTTTATATTCTGGATATCTCTATACTGTATCACGTATATAGTACATGCAGAACTTCTGATTAATCAAAATAATGATAGACCTACATCGAATCAGTTAGCCTATAGACCGAGTAAAATTGATTCCTAGTTTCTCGTCCGGAGCTTTTGAAACTGAGGAGGAACTAAGGGGTTCCATGTCAAAGTGGCGGATTTAGGGGGGGCAATCCCTGCCCGTGTCCCCCCTTTTGAAAGAAAAGTATGCATTGTGCCCCCTCTTTTTATGATTGTGCGCCCCCCCCCCCCCTTTTAGAATGGAAAACCTTTTTTTTTTTTTTTTTTTTTGCTTGTCAGAAAATTATGGAGGAAAACTGGACCCCATACACCCCCCCCCCCCCCCACTAAGCTACTTTTGGAGGTCTGGCGAAAAAAAAAATTATCGCCACTCATTTGCAACAGAAAAGAAAGAAAGTCCACCCTGATTTGAATAAAAGAAGAAAGATGAGCGAAATAGATTAGTGAAAGTTTGAGCAAACTCCATATAAGAAATAAGAAAGTTATGGATTTTTAAAGTTGTAATCAGTCAAACACAAATTGGCAACTCCGTGACGTATCTTGCGAGCTCCTTTCCCATTTGCTCAGAACAGAAAATCTCGGGGGGGGGGGGGGTGTCCCACGAAAACGAGTAAACAGAGTTATTTGTTTCTTCACCACCAGACGGGTAACCCCGGGGATTTCGTTTAAGGTATCAAAAACAGGAACATTCTGAGAAAGGGATATCAAATTCACTATAGTATTATGAGACTGTATTGATGAGAAAAGATTCTCGAAAAGGGTAGGAAATTTGACAGTATCATTCGGGAGCCAGTCAGGAGCAGCGCATCTGAAAATCTTCCCGTGGATATTTTTTTCATGAATCCAAAGAGTTTATTTCCTATATATTCTTTCAATGAAAACATCATTCTGTAATGTATTCCAAACTTAAGTAATTTGTCTTTAGCTCTTCCTTTTTTGGCCAAAAAAGGGCCAAGAAGAATGAATCCTCGAATGGGGTGTATACCATACTATGCAAAATCTTTAAAATCCCTGTTAAGGATCTAAAATTCAGAATTTTTGGCGGGTTTCCCTGACAGGGTATCAAAAACCTTTCAACTTAAAATCCTCGTTTAGGGTGCTTTTCAGAAAGTCATGGATGCGGATGCCGAAAAGGCCTCAATGAGACATAACCCCCGGGAGAAAATCTCATAAATGCTTATTTTCTGTTTTTGATGAATGAATTAATAGATTTGTTTCATACAGGTTTTGTGTTAAAACATATGAGCAATGATTATATCTTAGGTGCAAGTATGATTGAATATTTTCTTTAAAGAAAATGGAAATTAATGATTTTTGGGGTACATGGCAAATGGGAGAGGAGCTCGCCGCAAGATACTTCATGGAGTTAATTGGCAATTTGTGTTTGACTGATGTAAATTCAAAAATTCATAACATTCTTATTTCTTATTGGATTTTGCTCAAACCTTCACTGATCTGTTTCTTTATATTTCTGCTTCTTTTAAAACTAATTTGTAATCAGGTTGGACTTCCTCTTTAACTGTGTTTGGGGCACAGGAAACAATGAAAAGGGACAAAATCGGACACATAAACTGTCAAGTAAAACATGATCATCTCCTAAATGGGGGTCTGCTCGCTAGTCATAAGGACCGCTATTCATAAAAAAATTATTCATAAGGATGGCTATCCATAATAAGACATAAGGGTCGCTATTCACAAGGGCCATTATTCATAAGGACTGCCATTCATAATGAGACATAAGGGTCACTATTCGTAATATGGAAAGAGGGTCGCTATTCATAATACCAAATAAGGGTCGTTAATCATAAGGACCACTATTCATAATAAGTCAAGGGTTGCTATCCCTATTCGAAGAAGAGGGTCGCTATTCATAATCGAAGAAGAGGGTCGCTATTCATAACAGGAGAAAGGTTAGCTATTCATAATAGGTGAAAAAAGGGTCTCTGTTCATAACTGAAGAAGAAGGTTGCTATTTAAATCAAATAAGAAAGGGAAATGGATTAAGGACAACCCCACGATACTTTATTTAAGAAAGTTTTAAAATGCATTTCTGGCTTTTGTCAAATATATCGCTATTTCTATTTTTATTTTTTTTAAAGTGAACTATATCTATTAATGCTCCCCACACTTTGAAAGGCACTTTACCAATGCCTTAATAATTAAAAAACTATGTCTAATTCATACACCTACAATGTGCTAAACCATGATTTCAGTTCATTAACTAAAAAAAAAGGTCCCTTCCGTGGGAGGAGAGGACCCCCCCCCCCTCCTCCACACACACATACACACACATACAGATTCAGATTCTCCCGTTTCTCCATTCGTTTGTGGAGACCCTAATCCTTAGCCTTTATCTCAAGTTCCAACAATCGTCCATTTGGGGGAGGGGAAAGTTGCGCAGGGAGGGGGGGGGATTGTCGTAGGGGGTAGTTGTCCTGGAAATTAGTTGTAGGGGGGTAGTTGTCCGGATACGGGCTTGGAAATTGCCGCGAGAAATTTGTTTTGTTTTTATTTTGGGGTGGGATATCAAGCCCTCGTAGCAATATTTTCATAATACGTGATGTTAGTAACGTAGAATAATTTATCGGCATTTACCGTTCTTATAGTGTGCCCCTGTTTATGGCCATCGACGTGGGAATGGAGTATGCCCTCCCCGGGTCCGCTCGCTATTCATAAGAACTGCTATTCATATAAAACCGCTATTCATTTAACACGCGCTATGAATAGCATTCCTTATGAGTAGTTATGAATAGTGGTCCTTATGAATTGATGTCCTTATGAATAGCGAGGAAATTTGTCTATCGATCGTTTTGCTCGCTATTCAGAAGGACCGCTATTAGTACAAAATCGCTATTCATTTAGTCACGCGTTATGGATAGCGGTCCTTATGAAAAAGTGGTCCTTATGAATAACGGTCCTTATGACTAGCGAGGTTACCCCGCCCTCCCAGGTTTGGGACTTTCAAATTACCCTGAGTTAAAGTCACCTTTCAGAGCATTTGAGTGTGGTTTCATGGGAATTACGAACTTGCTTAATTTCATTATTTTCTTTGAAATCTTGATTTCGGTCTTCCTAATCATAATATAATTTTTTCCCCCTTCATCTTTACTTCTATCCCTCCCTACGTCTCTCTTTATTTTCTGCTTTCTCTTTTCTTTCCTTCTTTGCTTATGTTATTCTTTGCTTTGGGCTTTCTCTCATCTTCTCTTGTTGTCTTTCTTCATGTTCTCTTTTGTATTGATCTCTCTTTCTTCTTTTGTTTCTGTATTTTGATCTTTCTTGGATCTTCTTTTTTTGTCTTTCCATATATTGTTCTTTTCCCCCTTTCTTTATCTTCTTTTGCTGTCCTTCCCTTATGTTATTCTTTGTTTTATCCTTCCATCATCTTGTCTTTTTTCTCTCCTTATGTTTTCCTTTATTTTTTCCTTTCCTTTCTTTCATCTTTTGTTCTACCCTACCCCTTGTATTTCTTTATTATTCTCCTTTTATATCCTCTTTTGATCTATCCTTTATCTCTTATTCTTTGTTTCTTCCTTTTATCATCTTCTCTCTTCTGTTTTTTTTTTCTTATTCTAGTATCTTCTTCTCTTTCCTTCTTTTATGTTTTCAGTATTTTTCTCTTATTTCTTCCTTTATCATTTTGTATGATTTTGTTTCATATTTCTCTTCTAGTTTTCTCCAGAAGGGCGCAGTTTTGGGGAAGAAACCTGCCATAAATTGTGACGTCATTTAAACCTAACTGAGATCTAGGATGCGTTCACAGGCGCCGGAAGTGGGGGGGGGGGGGGGCAAAACGCATGTTTGCCCCCCCCCCAGCCCCCCTCAAAAAAATCAGCAGTATAGGAGTAATAAAGATTAAACTAAAAAGGAAATGAAAGAAATAAAACCTTAATTGAATCACATAAATACGATTTTTCATTAAAAGAAAAGGAGAGTAAAATGGAATTAAATTTCGTACACATTCCGCCTGCGCCCGTCTTTATCAATGGAGAATTTGATAATAACGCGATACGCGCATATCGTGGGAAAAGTAGGCCTACTCTTTTGTTTAGCACCATTCTTAAAGCATTCATGCCATTTACCGAATATTTATTTGTTTGTTTGTTTTTTTAATTATAAGATGTGTAGTGATGAAGATTCTTTTTCATATTGGTAAAGGACAACATTAGTTCCAATATGTGCTACATGGATATTTTAAAGGAAATCGTTTAGAAATGGAGCTTCCGGGGCAGAGGAAGGGGGTGGCATAGTGGTCCTCCACCCCACTTTATTAAACTCGTGAAAACCTTCAATTATGAATAGCAACCCTCTTCTCCTATTATGAATAGCGACCCTCTTCTACGATTATGAATAGCGACTCTCTTCTTTGATTATGAATAGCGACCCTCTTCTTCGATTATCAATAGTGACCCTCTTCTTCGATTATCAATAGCGACCCCCTTCTTCGATTATCAATAGCAACCCTTATGACTTATTATGAATAGCGGTCCTTATGATTAACGACCCCGATTTGGGGTTATGAATAGCGACCCTCTATCTGTATTATGTATAGTGACCCTTATGAATAGCAGTCCTTATGAGTAAAGACCCTTTTCTTCGATTATGAATAGCGACCCTTTTCTCCTATTATGAATAGCAATCCCTTTGAATAATGGTCCTTATGAGTTTATGAATAGTGACCCTCTTTTTGCTTTATGAATAGCAACCCTTCAGGTATAGGAAATTACACGTTATGAATAGCGGTCCTTATGAACCATTGGTCCTTATGAATAGCGGTCATTATGACTAGCGAGGTTACCCCTCTGAAATGTTTGCTCAATCACTCCACCAGATTGTAATTGAGATTGGAAATTATCTTTTATTAAAGAAGGGTAATTTTGCATGTGAAGCCTATATCCCCCGGTTACAAAAAATATAAGAAGTAATAAACAAGGCCTACGCCTGCACTAGACCGAAAATTCTGTCTCTCGTTCATTAGTGAATGGCCGACCCTGTCAGAATTAAGAGGCTAATGAACGAGAGACAGAATTTTCGGTCTACGCCTGCACCTATTCCAGCTTTTCTTTGAATCCACAAAATGAGGATTTTTGCGATGATTCCCTTTCTTGAAGCAAAAAGGTCCCGTAGAAAGTGGTTCCTTGCTGAAAAATTATTGCTAGTTAATCCCGTGATCTCAGATGTTTTGCCCCCCCCCCCCCCTTCCTGGATACGCCCCTCGTGCGAGATCCATCCATTTTATTCTTTTTCCTTTCTTATTTTCTACTGAAAGGCAGCGTAGCAGTTGGCGAAGTTGACGAAATTGAGGCAATTCGTACCGGGAAATTTCTTTGTTAAAATTGCTTGGCTTCGGTTTTGCATTAGTAAAATATAGCGTATGAAGTAAGTATTGTTGGTGACTATGGTGAAATAACTCTAATATTTTATTGTCTGTGATTATAGCACTATTTACTTCTGTGTGGAACCGGTCGCTGGCAAGCAGCGAAGCAGCGAACATGATGATGATGAGCTGTGTACGGCAGCGTGCCTGTACTGTCTTTCCGGGGAGCTTAGGCGAAGGCAGTGCAGATGCTGCGGTTCGCTTCTTTCGGAATTCGGCGCGTTACTTAGTTCGGGGGAAACTCAAAATTGGCAGTCATGACATGTCAGTCTTCCGATTTCGGGAGTATTCATGTTATGAAGACACTCCACACTCGGCTCACAAACGAGGAATTGAGTTTTTTTTTAATTAGAACGATGTTCCTCGAATTTGTAAACATTGCAATGAAATAGATCTAGACTCACTTATATACATGTACAACTTACAAGCTTATCTGAAGACTCTAAGTCTAACTTAGATCTACTCGTAATTTTCACCTCACCGTTCAGACTGGGCAGTGGGGGTCGTTTCATCAAACCGCCATAACAAGCAAGATCAGCGACATCTCGACATTGTGCTGTCACTCAATTTGCCCGCTAGCGGCGCTAGGTGTTCACAAATATTTTTAGAATGCCATCACAAGCCAACTTTTACTTTTTACTTTAGTCTATAAGGGCTGCGAAAAAATTAAAACTGTAAATTGATAGAAAATTTACTTCCTGAACTCCAAGCACTTTCCTTCATCGAATAGCTTTTATCAGTGTTTATATTAGAATATTTTCTTATCATGTTTTGAACCCCTAAAAAGTAGATAAATGAGATTAATATCATTTGTCTTCACATCCGTCTACCACTACCAGTACCAGGCATAAGCATAGTCGTAGAAGCAGCATTGAAAAGGGAACAGTCTGTATCTACAGAACCGTTGTGCATGTGAATGGTGACAATTTATTATGTACTGTACATATTTTCCCCAGATTTTTCCTTTTTCAAGCAAAGCATTGATATAAGTAATATATCATGTATTTTTCAGTAAATAAGCATTAAAACTCTAGTCATAAAATATCTTTATTTTCTCAAAGGTGAACGTCTGAAGGAATATGGGTCTGCATTTGATAACTTTTCAATTACTGTATCCTCTTTACGTTTGTCACCCTCTGTGCCTCGGTCTAGACACTCCTCTTGACAAGGTTGATGCGACAGGAAGTTCAGGTATACTATTAACAGGATGACAGAAAACGGAAGACGCAGTGGCAGTGGAGATGGAGCAGGACATGAGTCAGACATTAATGAGAGACGTGAACTAAGAAGAGATTACAGAGAACTGATAGCTGAAACAAACAGTAATCACTATGTTTAAATATTTTATTACATGGGATGTCTAAAAAAAGCAACAAGATTTTAATTGGCATCATCAATAAAACTTTGTAGGTAATGTTGTTTTAGTATAATCTAAACTTAATGTGAATTTCACAAAGAATAGGTCATTTTCTTAATTAATGTATTCAAATTTATACACATTTGCCTAGTGACAAACTGTGCATGCACCTGCAAAAACCTATTTTTTTCAATAGTCAGAATGTGAATTGCATGTATTGGGTGTTGTTAGGTTGGACAAAAATTTTGGCTTACCCAACCTAGCAACACTTAATGTATGTAATCTGCATTCTGACCACTGAAATACAATGACTTGTAACAGGTGGATGTAATAGTTCGTTACTAGGAGTTTGACAAAGAGGTAAGCATTAAATTTGAATGCTTTACGAAACTGGCCTATTAAGAGAAAATGCAAGTTATGATTGCTTTTGAAAGAGCATGCGTTTGTCACGTGTTAAAAGACAGCACAGTGAATCCAATCTATGCTTTAATTCTAGGCTTTGTTTGATCTAGTAGAGATTATGTTATGTTGCTATTTAATTTTTGTGGATGCATACTCAGATTCTTTTTGTATTGAAGGAATGAAGATGCTAGTCAGGATATGGGTTCCAGACCAAATGAGTATTATTTACTATTTCAATTAAAAGGCAATGAATTTAAATAAGTCTGACTTTTATTTGATAGAATAGTATACCATTGACAAATTCAAGGCTTGAAGCAGTTTTACATGAAATCTAGATTAACCAAATATTAGACTGGAGCTTCTATAAAGATTCATGGTCCCTGATGATATTCCAGATTGGCACAAGAAATAGGCAATGATAGGATTGCACTGTGCATTACAAAAGCTTCAATTGATATTCCATTTCCAGTCTTAGTTTTCCTTATCACTAAGTTTATATTAATCATTTATATGATAGCTTAATAAATGGAATGTCAAAAGCATGTGAAACTTATTTCTCTCAATCTCCTCTGCTTTTATCTTCTACAGGGGAAAGCTCTGAACTAGTCAGACCTGAATCTGATGGATTAAGTGGCCTCCTTGAGAGAGGTGATGAACTCTTTAGTCAAGGTTAGTATTAACCCCTAAGCACTTATACATGTACAAGCTTATCTGAAGATAACCTTGTACTCCACAATAGCTTTTACTGGTGAATAGGCTTCATTAGCTTTTGTTTGTATCCGCAGGCTTTTTCCAGTCTACTCTAGATCATTCATACATGAGAGGAAAATAATTATTTAAAATTTCACTCTCAACTCTGAATCCCCAAATTTGTGGCAGAGTAAGAGTTGAAGAGTCCCTGAATCAGGTAATCTAGCAAATTTAAGAAAATTAAATCTTGCTTAGAGCAATTGAATTTTGTTGTCTATTTTTGACTGCTGCAACAGTGAATGTTGGACACAGTCCCACATAGGCAAGGGCCTATGAGTGCCCCTAAGGTGCTGCCATTTTTACAGACATGTATCATAGATCCAATTTTTGTAGAAAAGTTTACCATCCTTTATTCTTCCCCCCCCCCCCCCATTGTTCATCATGATACAGACATTTCTCCATTATCTCTAACTTCACAGTCAATGATTCTGTCTTGAATGTTATTCAGAATGACAAGCTCTTCTTTATCCCAAACTATTCTAATCAATATTAAGATTTGTGCCGCATTAAAGCATCTTTTGAACTGCATTGTGTTTTGAGGATACTGGTAAACTCTAGCATGACATACAGTAACTGTTTGTTTTGTCCCATCTGCATACTGCAAAATTTAATCGAAAACAGTCCCATTCTGAAAAAGCTGAAAGGTCAGATGTGTTCAGGACTTATTTTTGAGAACATCTGCTGTCATAGATAATGCCACTCTCTGTCATACATCAGACTCCTGTGAATGCAGCGAAACCTCATACCAGCAACCATAGCCTCCATTTGCATCATTCACCACACTTTTTATGGTTGTGAAGGCTTAAAGAGAAAGTTGAGTTCTGGTCATGCGATTACATTGTAAAAGAAACTGTCTCAAAGCAACTGGGGAAAGGTTGATCATGCCTATGCAAGAACTGGTGTATACTATGAGGTTTTGGATTCATCAAAATGATTAGAAATTGATCCAATCTCACTGAAAATTACATGAATTGCACACAGAAATGGGTATATGGAACAAATGTTGAATGAATGTTTGGCCGAACACTTCAGCTATTTCTCATCCTACGTTGTATTTTGAATATAAGGACATCTGGGGAGCGTTTCATGAAAGGAATTGTCAGTGATTTTTACTGACAAATTTCCTCTCAGCCAATCAGATGCAAGGATTTCAGTAGCTTATAACAGTTGTCGGATAAAAATCACTGACAAAACGCTTGATGAAACGCTCCCCAGAAGAGCAGTCCTTCTATGATGCTCTCCCAAACTGACGTGAAACGAACGAGAAAGCTCGCAAATTATTTTGCACCTTTACCAGACTTCAACCTTCTCTTCATAAAAAAGAATGTGATGATGGCACAGTAGACTGGCTTTAAACCAGAATTTTCTTGTGACTGGTCTCGACAGTTTAAGTTGGCAACTGCAATTACTACACAAATGAAAGAATGATACATCTTGATAGTCCCGCTTGATTCTGTAGATAAGTAGTCTTCGTATTCTGCTCTTGTCCCAGTCATCGGATTGACTAACAGGGCCCCGACCTTAGAAGCAGCCTTAGATTCTCAGTTCTTGAGAACAGCTGCAAGCCTAGGATACCAGAAGGCCAAGAAACTCCATGTCGACAACAAGTTTGACCCAAAAGCTTTTGTGGAGAAGCTGGTAAGAAATTCATGTTATCTTAGGTAGAAAATTTCTTGTGTAGTCAACTGATTTTTAACACAGCTTGTTAGCAAATTGAAATTTGAAAAAAAAAAAAATAAAATAAAAAAAATATAAGCAAAGAAATGGTGGAATTTCAGTGTATTGTTTTTAAAATATTTTTAGAATGATGTATTGCCCCTCAGAATCCTAACAGCGGCAGTTGTCTGTGAACTTTCATGACTTTTTCTCTTTTCCATATTTTGGAATGTAAGATATTTTCTAATCGTAGGGATTAATTTAACATAGTTTTAATAATTAGGGGTCTTACTATGCTTTTATCAGTTAAAGATAATTCTTGTCATTTTGGGGGTCACTGAATTTGCAAAGATCATTCCCCTCAGGCCCCTCTTACAAGTATGTCAAGCCCACCGCGCACTGTACTGTCAACTGCGATCTGATTTTGGAAATGAATCGTAGTAGCATTAAATATGGACATTTTAACAAATAAAATCTATCTTATTCAGGTTCTGAACAACAATATGAATACTAAACATACAATTTTGGTGCATTGTCAGCATTCTACTTGGAATAAGGGCCAACTTGGTTTTCAGTCGTAGACTATCATTGGACTGCTCTAACGTCACTTTGACTTGGAGCCGATTTGGCCTTTTCTCTGACTAGAAGGCTCGCAATAGGCCGTAATTTTGAATTTACTACCTATATGACTATTCAGAACCTCAGTCAAAATATTTCATGTGTTTAGATATTTATACCAAATGCTATAACATTTTCTTCCGAAATCGTATAGTGTGCGGTGGGCTTGATATAACTTGTAGATCAACATTAGACATTCTCTAGGTATGAATTCTTTGACAGATAACATTCATGAACTGTAGGAGACTCGGCAGTGGGAACGATATTGAGATTGGGGAACAGCACTGGTCCAGTCTGGGCCGAGCTGCGGCACCGGCATTCAGTAGTGCCAGTAGCTTTCAGTTCATGTAAGTTTGACAAGAATAAACAGCACTGACTGTGTTGACAACAACAAAAAAATCCCCAAAATCTGGAACCATGTTTTAAAGATGTCTTTCACAATTTTACTTGCAGTATTACATAACTAACCCTTTAAAAAAAAAAATGGAAAATGGAGAGGTAAAATCAGCCATATGCATTCTATATTATTATCAGTCTCAAATGTACAATGCTTATGCTACAAGAGATAAAATATAGAAGTTGATGCATGGAGGATTGCAAAATAAATTTATCTTGACTTTAATCAGAATTTTTTTGAAGCTAATGAAATCAGTGGTGGATCCAGTATTTTGAGGGAGGGACCCGCTTTTCAGAAAATTTTCTGACATGCAAAAAAACAAAGAAAAGTGAAAAGGCCATCAGCGTTAAAAAATTCTCTGACAAGCAAAAAAAAGGGTCATTAGCATTTTTTTGGTGTCTTTTTTTTCCCCCACTGGAGAGGGAGTGCAAGGGCCCTGCTACTACATTGTATTATTACACCACCATTGCCAGTAAAATACACCTGGGTCAAACCGGTCGAGAGCAAAAAATGTGGGTAAAACACCTTGTGACAGGATGTAAGCAATGACCTAAACCCAGGACCTCTCGTATAAGAGTCAAGAGCCTTCACCAATATACCCCAGTGCTTCTACTCTTATCTTTAAATGCTTTCACTCCTCTATGAAGGCTCGGCACCTTTGAACGAGAACAGCCCAGGAAATCAGGTGGTAGGAAACAAAAAGACGCTAATGCCGAGGAGCAAACAGGCCCTGCAATCGTTCCCAAACAGGTAAGTCATGGCCTTTTCAGAAAATATCTCTCTGGCTGTGTCGATATTGCCTATCTGTGACAAACAGACTGTATATCATCTGAGAACCAGAAGGGCATTAACTCTATGTTCAAGTTTATGAGTTCTGAGCCCTTCTGGCTCAAAACAGATGATATGTGGTATAAGGCATCGTTTGAACTCTTGCGTTGTTATAAATAAGCTACCCCTCATCCTGCTGATGTCCAGACTGTTTTTATGTTTTCCCCTCTCCTTTCAAAGCTCAAATCTAAGGACAAGGATAAGACTCCTACTGAGGTGACGTCGGAGGAAGTGGAGAAGTTGGTGGCCATTCTGCGCCAGGTATGCACCAAGGAAGACGGCACCTACGAGCCAATCTCCTACTTTGACTTGGTCATCAATCCTGAATCTTTCAGCCAAACGGTGGAGAACATCTTTCATTTGTCCTTTGTACTGAAGGTATGTCCACTGAGTATGTTACACAGCTGTGATTCCACATTTGCTCCAGGCTTTATTTCATCAAAGAAGGATGCTTTAAGGGCTGGTCACATTTGTTGGATAATTATGATAATGATAACAAGATTTTCAGTTAAAGGTACACCATGCAATGTTTTGTGTGCGTGTGAGTTATGTTCGTATATGTTAATAGTCGGACAGGTGTAGGGTGTGCCATTAATGAAAAATCTTGTTATTGTTTTCGTTATTGGACAAATGTGATCAACCCTTAACCCTAAAAAGACTGGGCTATTTTGGAGGTATTGAGGATTAGGGGGGCATGATGACCCCTCCTTTATATCTTGGCCGGGACATGACCGATCTCCGCTAAATTTTTGCACGGACCTCTAGAATCATGTAAAGAGCGCAAATCCATCATTATTTTTATGTAAATCTTTATGCTTTTATTTGATATTATAATTTATGCAAATTATATGCGTAAATACACATTTTTGAGTGATATCAAGTAATAAAAGGCCCTGGAGATAAAATCTCTATGCGAGAAGCTCTATATAAACATTAAAAACATTATTATGAAAGAAAAACATTTGAAAGTGCTTTCAATTCTTGTGTATTCTATTGTTTTATGAATTTCTTATATTTTTTTTTTTTTTTTTAAGTTTGCTGCTTCAGGGTGTTCTCTGGACCACTTTTCAGTTAGAATATATGGCAATAACAGCTTGAATACAAAATTATAGGTGATAATGGAGGAATATGAGGAAATGTCATTTCTCCGTTTTCGGGCTGACATGAGGTCACAAAAGGTCACGAGACTCGGTAACGATACGACCAATTTTCGTAAACCTTGGTGTCAAAAAATGTGCAAGACTTGAAAGAAAAACATCAGAAAATGGCGCGGCATGAAATGCAGTGGTTCAAATTTCTGGGGGGCATCATGGCCTGCCCCCCCCCCCCCACTCTTTTTAGGGTTATGGCTTCAGTAGGATTTGGGTGTCAATTAAGATTTAAGTTGGGTTAAAGGGTTAGATTTAAGTATTGTTTTGGGTTCATAGTTAATTTTAGGAATTTAGTGTTAAAAAGTGACCGTGAAGCAGCTGTCATCAAAACAAACAAATTTGTGGCTGTATATCTTTTCTATTGCCCATCACTGGAAAGACAAGAGGGCAATAGGACATCTATCGAATATTGCCATTCATCAGTATCATGTTAAATTAATTGACATAAGCTGCAAGCAACTTTTTACCTCCCATTAACATGAGGAAACTAAACTTAATCCTCCCTCCAATTTTAACTCTAACTCGATCCTTAACCCTCTTAACAATATCAACCATAATGCAGTGTTGGACCAATGAGACGTAGGACAATAGAGATTCCCATTCAGAGATAAGCTGAAGATATTTTTTGTTTTTGTTTTGCCCTCAGGACGGCCATGCCAAGGTGTACTTGGACGATGATGATTTACCAGTTGTAGAACCCTGTATGCCTTTCAATGAGGAACAAGGCATGGAGCGGGTCCTCAAGAAACAAGTCCTGGTCTCCATTGACATGGACCAGTGGAAAGTAAGGATCTTATCTTCTTTCAATTTATCATTCTTTTTATTTGTATGAATTTTTTTGTTGTAGTTTGATGGAAAACAGTTTAACCCATTGTTGAAATGATATACATGTAGCTTTGTCAGAGTGAAGGTAGACATATCAGAGAAAAGAAAGGATTTATATTAATATTCATATTTTATAAAGTCAGAGATTTTTCTCAAGGCAACATCACTCACCCCAATTGTTCTAAGCTCTTAACGGGAGGCTCCTGAACGTGAAAGAAGAAAAGTCGGTTATTAGTTACATGGCGTGAAATACTGCAGTTGCAATAAAGCACAGAAATTTAGCTTGTGGGACCTCCCTGGCCTTTCCTGGCAGTCAGTTGACGAAAATGATGTCTTCCTATCCATTTGCTTTCATTCACAAGCTGTTTTGAATTGTCATTTTCTCAAAATGAACATTTCCGTCCTATCGTGGCCTGGATAAGTAATGGTAAGCATATAGTTGTACAGATTTGCCACATGTTTTTTTTTACAGAGTGGCTGCCCCACAGCTACTGGAAACTGATCATCTTGCCATGTTTTTCCTTTATTTTTTGTTAGGAGCTGATTGATGTGTTCGATATCAGGGTGCCCCTTGTTCCAACAAGACAGGAACCTCGTCACAGCAATGGCCATTCGTAATCATCACAGAACTACTGCACATGTTATCTTTGAAAGGCAAAGCTTTAATGAAAGTGCTGAAGCAGAGACTTTTTTCCATTGATGTGCACAATTGGACATGAAAGTGGTACTCGATGAGCATTTAGTCTTCGGGTAGAAGCTTAATATTGGGCTGCTTTTGGACAGATGAATATGGACAGAGGTTCTTTTTATCACAGGATGTGCCAAATATTGTGCTGACTTTAGAAAGATTAGTTTGCAAGCTTGTATTCATCCTTCGAAGGTGCGTAATCAAGGTGAATCTTAACCACTACGGACACACCAGGTAACAAGGTTTATGACAGTGACGCAAGTTTTTTTGATAGTCGTGGCATCACAGGTCGCTTACATCGTACTATGTATAATTCCAAATTGCTGTTTGTGCACACGCAGGTATGGAGACATTAAAAAAACAAAACCTGTCGGGCGACACCTGAGCCACGTTTCCATCCTGGTGGCTTGAAAACTGTAAGCTTTGATATGGGAGAGAGTGTCAATTTGCAGGGCATATCTTTTTGACAAATCTTAGAATGGAATGGGTGATATGTAAGACCTTCTAGTCGTAAAACCTGGAATGATATTCAGGAGGATTTATTGTGCATGCTACTAGAGGGAAATCGGGATATGGTAGTATGTTTAAGAGTCATCCAACTACAGTGGAACCTAGTTATAAAGAACACTGTTAAAACAAACTCTCATTATAACAAAGTAATTTGCCGGCAGGGGTGTCGATCCAAGTTCATGATTGGGGGGGGGGATGACCAGCAAGGGAGCGAAGTGAACAAGCGGGGGAGGGTGTGGGAGGGGGGATATCCCTCCTCCCACACTGGAGACTTTTTCAAATATCTGTCTGCAAAACTTGCATTGTAGAGCATCCCAAAATGGTTTTTAATGAAAAGAAGGAATGCATAGATCTATGCCAATGGACAGAACCTCTTAATTGAGAATAACAATTCGAGTGAACGAGTTTTCTTCGATATTTTCGCATTGAAATTATGGCATTTCTTATTTTCTTACTTCTAATCATAAAAGAATGTAATGGTATTTCAAGATCAAACATAATGAGTTTGGATGATTATTAGTTTTAAGTTAATATATCATGGGCCCGTTGCACAAAACCTGTGTTTAATCGCAACTCCTAAAAATCAAACGCAAGTCCTTAATGCGCACTTCTGATTGGCTGAAAATAAAGTTGCGTTTGATTTTTCCCTGAGTTGCGTTCAAACGCAAGTTTTGTGCAACGGGCCCCATAACTCTTATTTAATTCATCAAAAAAAATTGGGGGGGGGGGATGATACAGGCCATCCCCCCCACCTCAAATTTTTTTGGGCATATATACTCCCCATCCCTCCCCCCCCCCCCCCAGGATCAACACCCATGTTTGCTGGTCCCACTTCTTTGTATTCTATTGTTTTTTAGCCCTGGTATTGCAATGTTATAACGATATAAAGAGGTAATTTCCTTGGTCCCAAGGAGTTTGTTATAAAGAGGTTCCACTGTACTATCTTTAACAGCGAAATAGACGAGAAGTGCTCTTAACCTTGCTTGAACTTCAAGGAGCAAGGAATATGACCCCTGATGGTTGTTCTTCCTTTTTTCTTTTCAGCCAGTACTATTTTCGTTTGTACTGTTACTGTAGGATTGCTGAATACATACATGTCATGAAAAAAGAAATCATGTTTTTGTTTTAATGTTTATGGTTTAATGTTTAAACAGTATTCAAACTCACTATATTAATTTGTTTAGTTAAATTTGTATGTAAATATACATGCTATTTGTTGGAAGTACAGTTAACTTTGCCTAAGTCGAATCTGTTGGGACCACAAAAAAAAGGTTTGACTTATGCAAAATTTGTCTTAGGAAATGTAAATAACACATGTTTTGCATAGTTTGGTCACAAAAAAGATTTGACATAGGGAAAACTTGACTTATGCGACTTTGAGTTATGCAAGGTTAACTTTAGTATCGTATTTCATGTTAGTTTTGTCACATTTATCAACTTTTTCTTATATTTTCATATATCTTTTCTTTTAAACTTTCTGCTGCAGCTGTTATACAAATGTAAATAATCATGTATCATATATATGCTTTTCTAGCCATTTTGGTGTAGATCATATTTGTAGTACATTGTATTAGTTTATTTGTGATCATCACTTTACCATGCCATCTTTGCCAAATATCGTGGGAACATGTTCTAAATAGTTTTGTTGACATGTATTCATTTACAGTTAAAAATAAAATTTCTGCATCTGTGAAAATCAATAGGATATTATATAGAAAGGGAACCAAACAATTGGTTTATTTATTGTTATTAGACAAAATCAGCCCCAAAAGATTAATATGAAACATTAATATTAACCATTAAAGAGCATATTGAGAGAGAAAAAAATCAAAATATACATGTAGGTCTGCACAGAGGTTGAAATTCACTTCTATGCATGTGCAAGGTTGAATTTCTACTCATAAATTCCAGATGTGTATAATTACCCATACACTTGACTTGTACAGAACTCTCAAGATTGTAATAATTTTTCCTAGATTTAGGACTCGTTTTGCATTTTCATTTTGATATTTTTCTGTTTTTTGTTACTACCAATTTGTGACTTTGTCTTCCTATGGAGCAAACAGTACTCTTCCTAATACATGATGGATAACATGTCATTTGATAACATTCCTATGTACTTTTTATGTGCCTTTTTCACATGTAAATAAAAGTTTGTAAAAATGTTGATAGAGACATACATAGATGTTCATGTTAAGAGCAAAATATATTGCTACTTCATTTTCGAGAAAAATCAACCCTTAGCATGTGACTAGACTCTTTATTTCATTTGAAAAAGAACGCTGAGTTCTGGTAAGGGTGAAAGTAATTTTTGAACTTTCTCATTCTTTTTAAGTCAGTTTAGAAGAATATATCAGAGAAGTAACGTCCCTTGAATACATGTATTTGAAATATGACCCGAAACAGTAATTTTATTATTTCTCGGCATGAAACTGTCGCGAATCTCGACCACCCGCGAAATTCACGAAAGTTTCATGCACTCAAAAATTTCTGGTTATACAGTAATCAAAGAAGGAGAGGAAATGAGAAGAGGCAATAGACTGGACAAAAAAAAAATCACATTTTCCTGAATGGCCAAGATTTTGTCGATTTGGAGTGGGTTTGGTGATGTGGCTGGGGTAGTGATGACTGCATGTAATTTATAAACAATGAACATCAACTGTAATAACACACAATGAATACACATCATTGTTCTAGAATTAAAAAAGAAAAATAATTGTCCTGCGTCGGTTAATGAGGATTACACAAAAGTCAACAATCAATAAAACAACCGTTTAGAGATGAAATAGAATATACATGTACATGTATAGACATGAAATACTTTATTCTCTCACCACCCTAACCTTCATGGTGTTCGATTGGAATTATTCCAATTAGAAAAGGAACTGCATGTATACCCAGTACCAATAGAGAAATATTCAAAATACTTGTCCACATGTAAACCACCATAAAATATCAAAATTTCTCATTGCCAAGTTTGTAAAAATTATTTGGCATAAACTTGTACATGTAATGAGAGATTTTTTGTTTTGTAGGAGTAGGGCCCTTTAACTAGATTTTGATCAAATGGTGATGATTGACGAAAGAATTAAAAATGTTTGAAAATATTCTCTAAAGTACATGTATTAAAAACAGCATTTCATCTCATGAGATACGAAAAAGAAAATCAAAATTGGCCAATTAATAGCTGCATACTAAAACAACAGATCATGTTTATGACTGTACTTTGCTTTCAATTATATCTTAAATACGAGGCAAGTCCATATTCATGTCCAAAACAAATGAAAATCAAATAGTTCACATGACAATTGTATTTTGTCTAGGATTATGCACATATAAAGAGGATAGCCCTACAAGAGCATGGATATGCCCACACTACATGTCAAGTCGACTGATACTTTTATTGTCAATTTCTGTTCATTATTCTGGTATACTCTGTTTTAAACAATAAAATGTACATTAATCCTAGATTTTGCCTATGGCACAGAGATAATAACATTCACATACACCCCATCCTATGACAATCAGGTACATACATCAAAATATTCATTAAATATTTCAAAATACATTTTGACAGGAAAGACTCATGTTTGAATGTTTTACAGAGTTTTCACTCAACTTGAGAATGGACCACACCTAATGAAAAGTCAACATCGCTACATTTTAGATCTAAAATACAAGATGATTTGCTTTATTCCATTAAATTTTCAATATAAGTTTGGGCAAATTCATATGGGCTTAACGAAAGCTTGGCACAATCACACATGTAGGCTTGTAGTGATAATAATGTACCATTCTTGGAAGTTTTGCTTCACCCCAGCTTTGTTTCTTGGTTATATTGCTGCCTAAATCATTACATAAAGAGTAATTAAACATTGCTAAACAGTATCTTTAGAAATGGAAATTTGGTTTATTCTTTTGTGGGTTCTTCCCCTCAGCAACAAAAGCACATGATTAACAAATGCTTGCCATACTGTGGGATGGAGAGGTAATAAAAAGAGAAATCCCTTTGTTAAATACATTCTCTTACATATACTCCATTTGTAAAAGGGAATGATGGTTCACAAATGCTTGACATACCATGGAATAAACCTGTTTACCAGTCTTATGCATAATTCTTGAACAAAGGTTCTCTTAACGACTCATAAACTTGCCAGAGGCTTGCCCAACATAGCAACAGCTAATGTATGCAAAATGGATTCCATCCATAGAGATGCCACTATGCATAGCAGGTGCATTAACTAGTTGGTAAATCGGGGATTCTGGAGAGAAACATGCATAAATCTAAATACATTTTACAGTTACATGTAACAAGTCTATTGAAAAGTATGATCACTCTGCCACCTACACGTACATTCACTTCAACATACATTTACTACATTTCAATGAGAATCAGGCCCCTTTGAAATACATGCAGCATATTTCTGTGAGTAACTTGAATACACTCCTAAATGTATGTACATTGATACCACAAACAAGAATATTTCAGTCACCAAACTGTACATTTACACAGAGATTGACAAAATATCTTTTAAAAGGCTAACGGCACACAAGGGCTAAAAGTGGTACACCTCTGGAGAGCTCATGAAATTTATAAATGTATGTATATCGTCCCTCAGGAAATCACTTTTTTTCTAAAGAAAAATCTACTAAGAGCTCACATGAATAAAAAATCAAATTTACATTTATATGTATGCAATAACATAACATCAGCTCTAGTCATGCAAATCCTTATTATCATGATTCCAAGTATCTTTCATAAAATATTCACTTATCCAACGATGCAAGGTCCAAAATCAACAAACTCATGAACATTGGTCAGGGGTGGATCCAGGATTTTGTATAAGGGGAGGCACACAAATGCAGGTTTGTCAACTTTTGGAAACTGCTTGAAGGGAGACCCGTATTTTGGGGGTCCTGCCAGCTCTCGAAAAGTCACTCGGGGGGGGGGGGGGGGGGGGGGGGGGGGGGGGGGGGGGGGGGGGGGGGGGGGGGGGGGGGTCTAGTTCCCCTCCATAATTCTATGACAAGCAAAAAAAAAAGGGGAGGACAGGCCGGGTGTGACCCCCCCCCCCCCCCTCCCCCAAATCACTGCATTGGTTATGATAGACTTTTGTCTACTGTGTCTTGATGTGAAATATCTCTATTTCATATTTTTCTAATTTTTCAAGTCAAGATCTCTTTTGGTCTACTTCTAATTTCAAGAAAACAAAATATTTCACTAATTCATATGAGTGATGCAATATTCAATTTTCTTCATACATCTATAAAAATGCATGTAGTCTACTGCAGAAAATAATATTAATATTATCCCCTTTGCATCACGTTGATCAGTATGTCTACTTGGTTTAAAGAGGGTTGCCAATTTTATGTATAACAATGCTTCCCAAAAGAAACATGAAGGTATGGAAAGCAAGGGAAAACAAACTCATAAAAATTGATATCAAAACATTATCTTAATAAAAACATGCACATATCATATGTAAAACACAACATACATAGATTTCCCAGTTGCAGAAAAATGCACTTATAACACATGAAACAAAAGTAGCATTACATTTGGCAAAAATGAGATAAAACCTATCTGTGCAAGTCTTTAAGATGTATGTACAAATAAAAGTATTCTAGGATTCAAGTAAAAATAAAATATGTAAATCTAGGTGTAATTTTGTACAGGAGTATTTCATTCAAAAGAGAATACTAACCAGAATCCACACTGATTAAATATTAAATACAATGTACCGATAGTTGACACTTGACACACTGAAGTTTACCCATGCTATCCCTATGAAACAAAAATGCAAAACTAACTTCATTACAAAAACGAGATAAGAACAAATGTAATGTTACAACTGAACTTACTGAAGTTTCATTCTTCTCACATAAATATGTCTTCTAAACAAACTATTTATAAATACCGGTAATGGATATTCAATGATCAAGGAAAATACATGTACTGTACAAAGCCCTAGAAAAAATGACAAAGTTGGCAAGCATTTTTTTTCCTCCTCTCTCTCTCGATGAGCAGAGCATACATGAAAGGCAGAAAAAGAGCTAAGATAAAATGCCTCAAATTCATCGTGCATGATTTGTTCAGATGTAAAAGATTCAGTGTAATTTCAATGATGGATTATTAAACTAGCACATCAATGATGTGGCGCTCATCCGGCATGCAGCAAAGAAATTGATGCAATTTGTACTTTGAACACAGTAGACATTGTAATGAATAGATGAAATGTACATGTATTGGTTACATGCATGTACAGATGATGAAGTGCCTATTGCAGATCTGGCTAAATGTGGTTTGGAAGGAGACAGTGACATGTAGATATGAATGAAAGTCTGGAAATTGACAACTCAAGTTGCACGACTTCAGTTAAAAGATTTTGGGGAATGTAAATTTTAATAGTTTTACTGTGTGACAGAGAAATTTGAAATAAAGCATAAAGTTAGTCAAGGTGAGGTATCTCTACCAACTGTGAAATCTTTATTGAGAGAGATTTGAAGGTTAAGATTTGTAATAAAAGAGAAAAGCACTGAATGACATAAGTTATGCATTGGTGTAAAAAAAGAATTTTAAGGTTGGGACATTTAAGGGTGGCTTCAGTGCATTGTCCCTCACTGTTTCAAGTCTTTATTAGCTCATAACCCGCTATTGTTGACCACTGTCACTTCTGGGTTCTCGGTTCTGTCGATGATGTCGACAGAAATCATGTAGAAAGGTATAGCCTTTGAAATAATCCAGCAGCCATGGGTTTCATAATGGACAGGGCAAAGAGTTAAAATAAATTTTGTACAAATTACCATAAATAATTTTCTAGATAAAATTTCAAAATTCCGAGTAGAAGTTCAATGAACCTCATGAAAGTCTTCCTCAATAAATGAGGAAGAAGAAGCAAGTTTTGTGATTTTGTAATAAATTTCGCATAAATTAGCATAAATAATTTTCTAGACAAAATTTCAAAATTCCATGAAGAAGTTCAATGAACTTCATGAAAGTCTTTTAGATGGAAGAAAAAAAATCAAAATCAGTCAATAAATGAGGAAGAAGAAGTAATTTTTGTGATGTTTTAATAAATTTTGCATAAATTTGCATAAATAATTAGCATAAATTATTTTCTAGCAAAATTTTAAATTCCGAGTAGAAGTTTAATAAACCTCATGAAAGTCTTTCAAATGGAACAAAAAAAAAAATCGAAATCGGTCAATAAATGAGGAAGAAGAAGCCATTTTTGTGATCTTTTTAATAAATTTCGCATAAATTAGCATAAATAATTTTCTAGACAAAATTTCAAATTTCCGAGTAGAAGTTCAATGAACCTCATGAAAGTCTTTCAGATGGAAAAAAAAAATCGAAATCGGTCAATAAATGAGGAAGAAGAAGCAATTTTTGTGATTTTTGAATAAATATCGCATAAATTAGCATAATTAATTTTGTAGACAAAATTTCAAAATTCTGTGTAGAAGTTCAATGAACCTCATGAAAGTCTTTCAGATGGAACAAAAAAAATCGAAATCGGTCAATAAATGAGGAAGGAGAAGCAATTTTTGTGATTTTTGAGAAATGCGCATAAATTAGCATATTTAATGAGTTTCAAAATTCTGTGTAGAAGTTTCGAATCCCCCACCTAGTGCTATCATATAAAGCAAACGGAATTAAAATCGGGTAAGAAATGGCGAAGAAGAAGCATTTTGAAATTGTGGACGGACGACAGACGAAGGACGGACGGACGGGACGGACGACGGACGGACGGACGGACGACGGACGACGGACGCCTCGCCACGGCATAAGCTCATCTGGCCCATTCGGGCCGGATGAGCTAAAAATGTATTCATATTACCTGAGGAAATACTTATTTTAGACAATATAATATATACGAAAGTATGACAACTGTCCTTGGAAGATAATCGTTTTCTTCATAGAAATGGTAGTACCATCTGAAGGCAAATACTTTGTATACATACAGTCTTTTGCATGTTGTGAATGCTATTCAATGAAGGATGAAATTATTAGCAATTTCGGGGCAGGTAGTGAAACTTTGAAATCAGAAAATGTACTCCATCTGCAAGTCTAAATATTCTCACTTGTCATAGGGAAGTACATGGCATTTCCAAAATATTAACTCTCTTGGTCCCTTTGCCCAAAGTAACATATAAGTGGTTAAAATGTAGACCACAGACTAAACTACTGAAAGGGGGGGGGGGCAGAAGACTGGGATGAAATGGTGAACAGAAAAATTTCTCAGTATTTGCCAGTATTTTGATCATTTTTATTGTCACTAATTTTGCCCCTTTAAGCCCACAGTACACTACATGTAAATGAACCTTAATAAAAAATAGTTCACATTTTCAAATGTTTATATCAAATGCTATTACATTTTCTTCTGAAATCGGATTGCAGACTGATCATATAGTGTGCGGTGGGCTTTAGGCCATCCATAGTAAATCCTTTAATAGTTTAGAACATAGGCTTCAATTAAACCACCCTTATGAATTCAGGCCTAAGATTTTGAAATTAAGTTATATAGTACAAAAGTCCAGTATATATATGGAATGATAGGAAGAAATGTGAAAAAGCTGATCTCTCCTCATACTCGTCTTATTTTTCTAAAACACTTGATTTCTTCACTTAAATTCAACCTTTCTTCCTAGAGACTTCTAGTCTTCTCCTCCTAAAAGATTGCTTTCAATTTTTCATTTCACTTTGATCTTCTTGGTTTTCTTAACTCTCTTTACCTCAGATGTTTTTTGAGCTATACCCAACATATCAGTGGATAATTTAGACTTGTCCTTCTTATGAGACTTTTTCTTTTTATCTGGAGACTTCTCTGGTTTTGGTTTGGCCTTGATGCCGATAGATTTTTGGACAGGAGCTGTGGTACTGAAAGACGTTGGATTATTGTTAGGATCCATTTCCTTGGACTTCTTGGCTTTTTTCTTGGCTTTCTTAACCTTCACAGTCCCAAATCCATTTTCTAATTCAACAGATTCAACATCATCCCCTTGCATCTCTGACTTTCTTTTTGTTTTTGCTGGGCTCTCTTTTCCTGATCCGGAATCTCGCTTTTCCTTCTTCCTCTTCTTTTTCTTTCCTCCGTCAATGCTCAGTGCATCTGCCTTGCTCACATCAGAGGTCAAAACACTATCTTTGCTCTTCTTTTTCTTTTTTCTCTTGGGTGAATCACCATCTGGAATGTCTGGCAGGGTAGTCAAACTGTTCGTTACTTCAGCTCCATTGCTGGATACGTCTTCTTTCTCTTTGATCTTGTCTTGATCTTCTTATTTGCCTTCCCGCTTCCATTTACTTCAGCTGATGAAACTTTATCTCCATCTCCGGCACCCTGCTTCTTCTTTTTCTTCTTCTTAGTTTTCTCTGTTGATTGCTCAGCAGAAGCCTTCTTCACTCTCTTTGGTGATGGTTCAGAGGAAGCAGTTCCATTCAGATCACCAGGCTGGACATCTGCCTGCTCGAGCTTGCGCTTCTTCTTCTTCTTCTTCTTAACTAATTGATAAAGATATGAAATAGATATAAACCTATATTATTCTATTTTATCATATGAAATTCTACATCATGGAATGTAGAAATCACAACATGGCACTTTTGCAATTTGCAAAAGTTTGCAACCCTGAAAACATGTCACTAACTTTGTAAAAGTTTCATGCGGCTAAAGTTTCTGGGTTTTCAGTATCTTTCATTTTCCCATACAAATATCACTGAGAACATACTTGTTTTTCAACCTGCATTCATCTTACCTGATGACTCTTGATCCTCAGCCCCAGTGACCTCCTGCTTTTTCTTCTTTTTCTTCTTGATTTTCTTGGCTGAATGATCTGCAGAAGTCTCCTTAGCTGTCTGTGTTGAAGGCTCTGCAGAAGTCTCCTTTGCTGTCTCTGTTGAAGGCTCTGCAGAAGTCTCCTTTGCTTTCTCTGTTGAAGGCTCCACAGACTTCTTCTTTACCTTTTTCGGTGAGGGCTCTGAAGGCTCTGCAGAGGTCTTCTTCACTTTCTTCCGTAAAGGCTGGATGGAAGAAGTTCCATTCTGATCACTAGGCTGGGCATTAGTCTCCTCATGCTTGCGCTTCTTCTTCTTCACTACATTTTGGAAAGGGCAAAAAATGAAAGTAAACTGAAGATAAGTGATACAGTACTATTGAAATATATTCTATATCATACAAGAATTTCTTTTAAATAAAAAAAATTTAAAAAATTAAAAATAAATTGATCAAAAGGTTATACAGCTGCACAGAATTTGATTTATGCCCTTATCACTGGTAAAATGTCTTCATAAGAACAGAGTGTGAGTTTAATAAGAAAGTCTGAAGTGGTCATATTGTCATCTAATAAGAAGGTAAAGAAAGGGTAAAATTTGTATCTAATTTTAAACATGATCTGCAATGATATACTGTAAACATGGAATATTTCGCGGTGTGGAAATTTTCGCACATTTCGCGCGGCATGAAAGTTGCGTGAAAATAAAAACATGCGAATAGTTTTGTATAAAAAGTATTCTTTTGCCCATGAGCCTAGCGCGTTGGTGAAATCAAAAACATGAAATTCACCTTACTCGGCTGAGTGTGAAATATTAATCGTGTTAAAATTTCCACTTTTACAGTACAGTGGAACCTCGTTATAACTCTCATTATATAACAAGGTAATTTTGCTGGTCCCACTTCTTTGTATGATATTGTTTTTTTTACCCTGATATAACAAGGGTTCGATATTAAGATGAAATTACCTAGGTCCCAAGGAGTTTGTTATGAGGTTCCACTATATAATGTCTACTCGAGAGTTTTGTTAAGGCCCTGAACACTTAAGAGGCAAGTTATTTTCTTAATTTGAAACAGACAAAAACTTATGAACTTGGATGACAGAAAGCAACTTTATTTAACAGGCACATGTAATACAAAGTTTAAATCACAAACACTTATTGAATTTAAATACTCACTTAGCAATCATACATAAAAGATAATCTGTAATACTAGTAATGGCAGAAAATAACTTCTCTCATGATAAGCTGTAATCTCTTCTATTTTAATTCCAATTATTGAAAAATATGATACCCTCTGAAACAGGTAAATATTATAATTTGTCGCAAAGCACTTGACAAAGAAGTACATGTAGGCATTTCATATGGATGTATTATAAAAAATGGACTCAGCAAAGTAGCTCAATGGAGAGGGTAGAAGTGGTCTTGAAAGAGGAAGGTCCTGGGTCCAATATCAAGTGCCCTTTGGCAAGGCATTGATCTTCAAAATCTTTCAGAATTTACAAAAAGTTTTAGGTTTTCCGGTTGCTAATCAACAAGGACATGTCTTCTTTTTAGCAATGTTATACAATAAGAATTAACATCATAATCATAACTAATACATGAAAAATACGTATATTATTATATTATGCTATGCACTAACCCAAGGTAAAAAGATGTGCAAGGCTCAAGGCCAAAAGCTCATGAAAGCTTTGGCCAGGAAATATCTTATCCAAGAAAATATTAAGGAAAATAGAGGAAGGGGAGGGGGACAAAATCAGCATATGCACAGCAGAAAAGTCAAGCTCTTTCCTCTTAGATTTGGTCTTCAAGAGGTATAGAAACTGTCGTGGTGGAATAGTCCCTTTGGAATGGAGAAAGTGTTCTGTAAGTCCTAATGGGTATCTGATAAGATACATGTAACATGTCGGCCAATTCCTTACAACTGTGAAACAGAAAGTGGCTCCAATGCTCCCTTTGGTATGGAGTGTGCCCACATGTGGCAAAATTGGAAATTTTGCAATTGAATCTAATGAATGGGGTAATAATACACTGTAAGGTGCTGGGATAAGTTACTTGTAACTATGAAATTATGAATGGCTGGAATGCTCCCTTTACAGTAGGTTTGCACTGGGAGTGCAAAAGTGATAATAAATCCAAATCACATGACCAAGCCATAATAATACACCGCAATACATGTAGTGCATTAATTGGTTATTTCTAACCATACAATGGACGCTGACTAAAGTAGTCCCCAGGATGTGAATAAGATGCTAAGATGCACAGTAATTTAGAAATTACAAAGGTATCAAATAAACAGTGAAATAAAACAGTGTATCAGGTGTTCTACAGAATCAGTTACATATACTTGTAACAGTAAAAGAGGCATCTAGTTGAAGTGGTCCCCAGGGAGTGGAGGGTGCACCGTAAGTTCAAAACGATAACTGACTCTAATGAACAGGGTGATAATACACTGCAAAGCCCTCCAATCATTTACTTGTACCCGGAACATGGTGACTGGCTAAGGTGGTCCCAAGGGAGAGGAGAGGGGATGAACAGCTGGTACAGAATTAAGATTGAATCCAATGACTAAGTGTAGCAATACACTTGCAACTGGAACTGCAACTGGAAAAGGCATATAAAAGCAGTTATTTTCATTACCTGCCTTTCCACCTCTGTTCGTCTCTTCTGACTGTCCGTGATTTCCATCATCACCACTTTGCTTCTTCTTGCTCTTTTTTGGTGAAGATTCAGCGGCAGTCTTCTTGCCTTTCTGCGTTGAAAGCGCAGTCGAAAAATCTAGTGATACCTTCTCATCTCCAAGCGGGACGTTTGGCTGCTCGTGCGTCCGATTCTTCTTTACATGCACAACAATTTGATTCCCGATGAGCTCAAAACTTGTGATATTGCTGCCTGTGCTACATGGAAAGACAACTCCTGCAGACCGTTTTGATTTTTTTCCTTTTTTTCCTTTCATCACTTCGGCAGTTGGCGACACTTTTGCTTTCTTTTTGGTCTTGCCATGTGTGCTATCTTTTGAGGCAGCCTTGTCAGAGTCCTTGTTGTGGTTTGATGCAACTTTTTGGACATTGTGTGAAACATTGACCTTTTTCTTTTCCTTTAGAAGGAACAATGAGCCACTTTCTTGTGCTTTATCACCTGAAGGTTTGTCACCGCTTGCTTTCCTCTTCTTTCTCGTGTTGGCTTTCTCCAGACCAGTTTCCATGTTCTGTGGCTCAACCTCTTTCCTACCTTTGCCTGTTCGTTTCTTTGTTTTTGTCTTGAGGTCTTCACCAGATTTATCTGTACTTGTACTGGCATCAATTTTACAAGGTGACAAATCTTTGCTCAGCAGTTTCTTCTCATTCTTCTTTTTTCGTTTTGCAGTGCTAATGTGCTTGTTGGAAAGTTTATTACTCCCCTCGCTCAAACTTGAGTCTTTCCCGACAGATGACAACTGTTTTCCTAACTTCTTCTTCTTCTTCGTTGATGTCCTTTTGCCACTGTTCACTATATTTCCATTTACAAGGGGGAATGTTTCAATATTGCTACCTGAAGTTCTAAGTTTATCACTTTCATCAGATGTCTTTTTCTTCTTCTTTTTCTTTTTTGCTTTATCTTTGCCAGTTCCTGCTTTCTTCATGTCACCATTCACACCCAACCTGACTTTTTTGTTCACAATGGCTGCATCACTTTCCTTGTCCCCTTTCCTTTTCAGTTGTTTCTTTTTCTTCTTGTCTGCACTAAAATCGACACCATAATCATCCGTCATATTCTGCTTGATATTTTCATTTTGTGTAGCTCCTTGTTCATTTCCTACAGACTTTTTCAACGTCCTTGCTTTCTTTTTCACATCCAAACTCACTTGCGCAACACCTGGAGTAAGCAAGCTATCATTCTTGGAACTATCACTTTTCCCTTTCTTCTTCTCCTTGCTCTTTTTACCAGTCCCTTCCTCTGAACTACTTCCAGTATTGATCTTACTATCAACCGCAGTCACAGCAGGTTTCGGTTGATCCTCTTCCTTGGATTTCTTTTTTTTTGCATTTAGTTTCACCTCAAAACTGACCTCTCCATCACTATAAGTGAGGGATCTATCATTTTTTGAGTATTTAGTCTTCTTTTTATCCTTTTTGCCCGGTTTGACACTAGCACCATGCGTCGATTCATCCTTATGTCTGGATATTTTCTTTTTCTTAGCTTTCACTTTCACCCCTATGCCGACTTTCTCCTTTATATGATTTTCAGACTTTGATGCTTTGCTTTTCTCTTTTTTGGTACTTTTTATTGTCTTTGCCTCAACACTGTGTGATGCATTTTCGGAGCTGTTTTCACTAGTTTCAGACTGTTTAGACACTTTTTTCCCCTTGCCTTTCTTCTTTCCAGCCTCAGCCTTATCCAAGGTATTTTTCCGACCATTTTCGCTACTTTCAGAATGTTTAGACGATATCTTATCCTTGCCTTTCTTCTTTTCGGGATTTTCGTTCGCAGCCTCTTCCATTTTTTTCTTTTTGCTACCTCCGTCAGAGTCAGATTTTGAAGAGTCGGTTCCTTGGGCTTCTGCTGTTTGCTTGGGCAATGGCTCAGTTGATTTGGGGGTATCCTGCAGAAAGAACAAAAAATGTAGCTGCATTATGTTTATAACAGTGACACTCATATCAATGATTATAAGTCATGTTGTTGAGTAAAAGATAGTGCTACAGCCAAAGCTGCAAAACTTTCAGAAGATACAAGGAGTAGCTTCTTTAATAGCCAAAATATCTGGCAGAGTAGAAATGATGTGCAGTGAAACCTGTCTACAAAGACCACTCAAGGAAGACAGGAAAATCAGTTTTCATGAGCAAATGGTCTCTGTGTACAGGTTTCTTTAAAAAATGTTTCAATGAGAAACAGTTTTCAAGGGAAACAAAAACTATGGTCTCTATAGACAGGTGGTCTTTCTATACAGGTGGTCGCTAAAACAGGTTTTACAGTATTTTGAAGAAAAAAAATGTCTAACCATATCTCGTCAGTATGGGCAATAAAATTGGCAAACACCTAATGAAAGCTGAGGAAAAAAAAAGGGCATACATTTCAAAATAATGTTTATTCTAGCCTAGAAATTTTAGGAAAACTATGCACTGGATATCCCCCCCCCCCCAAAAAAAAAAAATAAATAAAATAAAATAAATAAAGAAATAAAGAAATAAATAAAAAATAACAAAAATCATAAGCACTCTTGCGATCTGACTTTATTAAGCTGTGAGTTCTGTCAATAGCGAATAAGAAGAAGAGACATGCATTAAGCTTTACTGCACTGGGCTATTTCAAGCTCATCTCTCACCGATGGAAGCCTCCATGCCCCCCCCCCCCCCTCGATCTCGGCCACGACATAACCAATCACCGCAGAATTTTGCACTAACCTCGAGAATTGCATAAAGAACACAAATCCATTGTTATTTTTAATCAATATTTTTTTAATTTAATATTATAATTTATGCAAATTATATGCATAAATAATCAAGTAAAGAAAGGCCTTGGAGACAAACTTTCAATGCAAGAAGTTCTCTCTAAACCTTAAAAACATTATTACATAAAAGAAAAAAAAATTAAAGTGATTTCAATTCTTGTGTATTCTATTAATTTACAAATTTCTTATGTAATTCTTTGTTTTTCAACTTTTACCTTTTCATTGTTTTTTTTAATTCTGCTGTTTCAGAGTGTTATATGAACGAATATTCAATTAGAATAAATGATAATCACAACTTAAAGAAGAAATTATAGCTGATAACGGAGGAACACGATGAAATGCAGTTTCCCATTCATTTTGTACACAAAACTCAGAAATTCTCTGTTATGAGGTCATAAAAGGTCATGTAACTCAGTAACGGTATGTATCCCACAGCGCAGTCCTGCTTACCAAGAGTGGCCCACTGAGCACTCGCATCCGATCGCCCGGGTCCGATTCTTGTAAACTTGGTGTCAAAAGATGCGCAAGACTTGAAAGAAAAAGTCAGAAAGTTGCATGCCGTGAACTGCAATGGTTCGAAATGCTCAGCAAAATTTGTCCAGGGGGGGCCTCCCAGGCACCCCCTCCCCAGTACAGTAAAGGTTAATCACCAAATATATATCTAACGCACATATGGACTGTTGGCAATTAAGACTTACAGGTTTTGCAGTAGCAGCACTGAAAATATTCCAGACCTGTTCAATCGTCTTTGGGTTGTGAACTTTCAAACTGTTCTTAACAAAGTTCTGTAGGAAAATACGAGGAGAAAAAAAAATAGCAGACAAAAATATATGATAAAAGAGTGACAATAAATACTAAATCATCACTCTTACATTACATGGATTCATAATTCTGGGGTTCTACATTTGCAAACTACAACATTATTTCACAATATAAATATCTCCCCTTTAATTATAAAAACACATTTCATTTCCCTTATTATCTCAGCATTCTGAAAATTTCAGTTTTTCGTGTTATTCTTTATAGGACCTACCAATATACTATAGTTTTCTGCGCAATTTCAAAATTTAGGCAGGAAATATAACTGGATTGCAACAGGACAGGCTTCTATTTTATCGAATAACAATATTTATTCATTTACCCGTCTAGCTTGATAACTATCATTATACAAATGACGCATGAAAATGAGTTCATTATACGATCTATCCCCACTCAAGTTGAGACTTCGCACAATTGGTGCACACAGCCTCAACAAGAGCGGATAGATCGTATAATGAATGAAAGAAGACATGCACCATTTGTTTTATACAATGAAACTCCTAGATCCTTATTTGATTAAAAAATGAGTCTTTTAAGATTGGTCTGTATCATTCTCGATGACAAGTAAATCACATGTTTAGTAGGCTTACTCTAGCGCGCACACAATGTATAAGAGCACTAACCTCTACAAGCGCCCACGCGCAGTGCTAGGCATGTATTAGATCACACATAGTACAAGCACACTTACCCTACGCGCACTGCTGTGCATCGTGTACTTAAAAACTGTTACGTAGTACTGTAAAATATTGCATGCTTTTTAATGAAAAAAAGGTGATAGTCTCAAAAAGTGAATCACAGGTGACTGTGCTCAACCAATCATTTGATTAGAATCTAGGAGTGAGTTGTATAATAAAGCATTGTGACTGTCTGTGCACATGGTATCCTTCTGTGGCATTAATGATAAAGTTGAGTTCTGGTCATGAAATTGAATTGTGAAAGAAACTGCCTCAAAGCAATTGGGAAAGGTTGGTTATATAGCAAATAAGAATTGGTGTATGCTGTAAGGTTTTGGAATCACCAAAATGATAGGAAATTGACTCAATTCTGCTGAGAGTCACATGCACTGCACACAGAAATGTGTATATGGGACTACACACAAATGTTGGGCCCAAACATTTCAGCTGTTTCTTGTCATATTTTTAATGTGAGAGTATTTGAAAAGCAATCCTTTTCAGGGGACATATCTACTATGATAATCTTCCAAACTAACATAAAAAGAATGAGAAAGCTAACAAACTGTTTTCTACCTTTCCCAGAACTCAAGCTTCCCTTTAACCTGGGACTAAACTAGCTTAGGGTAATGTCCTTGTTCTATGACACATTTCCAACAATGATTGCTCCACAGAGAAATCACAGTAAATTCCCTACACCAGCCAAAATCATAACTTCAACCCTGGGCCCGTTTCATGAAACTTGTTACCAATAAAAAAAAAAATAATAACAATTGTTATAAGCTACTGAAATCCTTGAATCTGACTGGCTTAAAGCGAATTTGTCATAGAAATGAGTCAGTTGTTATTGATAACAAGTTTTTATGGAACAGGGCCCTGGACCAAAATTAGCCTATTCCTAACCCTAACCTTACGCCCATTTGCAAACCTCTCAACCAATATCTCTGAAAAAATAAAGCCCAGAGCGAGTGTGGCTGGAGCAAATGTTGGGTCAGACAGGGTCACCCGTGACTTACCTCAAATTTGCTCTTCTTTCTGGGCACGTTTGGATAGTCTGCGATTTGATCCAGCAAGCTTTTGATGTTGCCACTGATATTTCCAGCTCCAACTGCTTCTCTTACACGCTGTATAGAAATAATGGTATGCATACCACAGTAATTCAGTACTTCCAAATGAACTACACAATAAAAATTTCAAAATAGACGTGGCAAGAAAAAAAAGTTGAAAGATCGGAACAAGTTTTGGACTTAAAAACTCAGTTTAAATCACAACAAAATTTCACCTTGCTTATTTCAAAATTTATTACACGTTGGTCCTTAGCCATCCAACGAAAATTCTTGACATCTGATCAATAATTACTTAATATTTAATCAATACTTCTTAAAAACTTTTACTACTTGTATACAGTCAAATTTTCATTGTAATACTCCAAAACAAGTTCAGCTCTTTTCCATGTTCTTTTATTTTCATTTTGAGAGTGATTCAATAATATAACCTCTACAACACTTAGGAACATGACTTTCCCCATTTCTTTTCTAGGGTGTTTAAAAAAAAAATAGTGTATGTTCCTTAATGCTATTCAACATTTTTTTAATTATGCATTATATGCTGCCAATTGTTTGATCCTATTCATCTAACATAGAAATTCAAAAGGTATAATTCTAAGATACTTTCATGGCTGTATTACCTTCCCCTTTTTTAATTTCCACCTTTTTGACAACTAGATAGACGAGGATAGAAAATATCTTTACCTGAAGCCACTGTTCTTGTTTTGCTTCTCCCTTGTTAGCATTCTGTGGAGCTTGATAGCCTTTGCCTCCATACTTCTGATCTTCTGAAATACACTGTGTGTGCTGTTTGTACTCGTCCCCACTGTAGTGCAAATATCAACAAGAGTCCAGTTTAGAAAATTAATTAGAAGCACAAACAACTCCCTCCCTTTCACCATGGAGCAAGGTTTACAGGTATTGCTTCATGTTATGAAAGGCAGAGTAATAAAGGTTTTGCAAGTTAAAGTAACAAAATTACACTTGACAACAAGGTAAAAGCCAAAATGTCTACAGACTGGCCAATGCACTCACACACTCATGCACAGAAGTAAACCCTGTATTAATAACTTCCATGATATGAAATCATTTCTTCCACTTATGCTCTTTAATTCTTGAACCATTTGAAAGTCTCACAGTCATTCTTTGTTTATTTTCTGGTTTGTTTGTTCATTTGTTTATAGTAGGAAGGGCGATTTTAGTCTTCTAATAAAACAAATTATTCTGTTGGGGGATTGATCCACTTTAACACTTGAGTTTCATTCACTCATAAGTAATAAGAATTCATAAACATTTGACTGTAACTTTGGTCATCTTAACCATAAGTGTAATTTGTACCATGAGCTAAAAAGCAACCTACTAGCCCTGAACTTACTAGAAGTCTTTGCCACAGTCCATACAGGAGAGGACCTCGCAGTTCCTGCATCGTTGCTGATAGTGCTTTTCCACCTGAGCTTTCTTGATGGCCTGACCACAAGCATTGCATGTAAAGAAGACCATGGTGTTGCTTTCAAAAGATCATCTCCTGTCAGTTTGTAGAGATGGTTAGCTTGCTTTATATGCTTTAAATCCTGTGGATATCATTATAATAATGTTGAGTAAAAGTCATGCAAACTCATTGTAGAAGAAACTGTCTAAAACTTATTTGGAATGGTTGATTGTGTAGTAAATAGAAATATTGATCATCAAAATCATACCAGTCACATCATGTACACATACATGTAGTACTGTCTGAGAATTCCAGAAAAAAATTGTGACCATGACAAGGTTAATTTTAGGTCACTATTTCCATTGGTGTGACAGAATTTTGAAATATAATAGCAAACTTTTAAAGATAAAGGCCATCCGTGAACTTTGGTCAAGTGCAAAATATGGTCACAGACTCACAGTACATATAGCTAAGATACCCACACATGTATACATGTACAAGCTTATCTGAAGACACTCACGGGACCATCACTATATGGAGCTGTGTCAATTTCGGCCTGTCACGACCTCAAAGTTGAGGAGTTAAAAACACCAAATAAAAATATAATCGGCAAAATTTTGAGAAAATACTTCCTTCTTCATTTTAGAATGATAGAATATCTAATTTCATGCCAAATCCTTTGATATACTCATATGCCCTTGCCTATGTGGGACTATGTCCCACATTCACTGTTGCAGTAGTCAAAAACAGACATCAAATTGCCCTAAGCAAGATTTAATTTTCTTAAATTTTCTAGTTTACCCAATATAGGGACTCTTCAACTCTTACTATGCTACAAATTTGAGGTTTCAGAGTTGAAAAGTGAAATTAAAAAAAATTATTTTCCTCTCTTGTATGAATGATCTAGACTGGAAAAGGGGCCCGCTGATACACACAAAAGCTATTGAAGCCTATTCACCCGTAAAAGCTATTGTGGAGTATAAGCTTATCTTCAGATAAGCTTGTACATGTATAAGTGCCTTTGATAAGATTTTTATCATCTTGATCAAGTGAAATTTTCAGGCTGTTTTTGGTCGGTGATCTTGCTCCTCTACCACACACATATGTGCAAGATATCACACACTTGCTATGGGAGGCAATTGCTCACGGTATGAAGGTACAGAGTGCAAGGTTATCTCCAATAACCTCGCATAAGTGTGAGTGATCTGAAGATAACCTTGTACTCCAGACTAACTTTTACAGGTGAATAGGCTGTTCAATAGCTTTTGTGTGTATCAGTGAGCCTTTTTCCAGTCTAGATCATTCATACATGAGAGGAAAATAATTACTTGAAATTTCACTTTCAATTTTGAATCCCCAAATTTGTGGCACAGTAACTTGCACTTATATAGTCAAGGATTGTAATTCCGAACAGATTGTATTACCAAACGTGTACAGTTAAGCGCCTAACATGGGTTTTCATATGTGTGGGATTAAGCGTATGAAAACCACACTATTGAAACAAAGGTTGTGTCTTTTTCCCATAGGTTTCACACGTTCGGAAATACAGTACCTTTTTCAAGGGATCAAAACGCCGCGTCGTTGGGAAGGGGTTCACTCGGAAGGGAATATCGTATGAAATCTACATTGTCTTTTTAAAATTCCATCAGCTTCTTTTTTCTGTAGGACTTTGAGCATTCATTATGTAAGTTTGACAGGTATTCGTTTGATATTTTTTTGCTATCGTTGATTTTCTGAAAAGTGTTCGGGCACTGGATCCACCACCATACATGTACAAGCTTATCTGAAGATAACCTTGTACTCCAGACTAGCTTTTATGTGTGAATAGGCTTCAATAGCTTTTGTATGTATCAGCAAGCCTTTTTCCAGTTTAGATCATTCATACATGAGAGGAAAATAATAATTTAAAATTTTACTTTCAATTCTGAATCCCCAAATTGTGGTACAGTATGAGTTGAAGAGTCCCTAAAAATAAATCAGGTAATCTAGAAAATTTAAGAAAATTAAATCTTGCTTAGAGCAATTTTGTTGTCTTTTTTGACTGCTGGAACAGGGAATGTTGGACACAGTACCACATAGGCAAGGGCCTATGATGAGTGAGTAACTTGTTAGAGTTGAAGAGTCCCAGAATCAGGTAATCTAGCAAATTTAAGAAAATTATTGCCAGACTGTCAGACATGCCAGACGTTGTAATTCCGGACAGGTTGTTAATCCAGACAGGTCATTTTTAAACAGTAAATCGAACAACTTTTCATGTAAACTGTCACAAATCTTTCACAGGATAGGTTGAAAATCATGTGAATTGCAAATATTCACTGGTTTTAGTCACTCACGGGACCAGCACTATATGGGGCTGTGTCAATTTTGGCCTGTCACGACCTCTAAGTTGAAGAGGTAAAAACACCAATATAATCCGCAAAATTTTCAGAAAATACTTCCTTCTATATTTTAGAATGATTATATCTAATTTCATGCCAGATCCTTCGATAGGATCTTTATCATCTTGATCAAGTGAAATTTTCAGGCTGTTTTTGGTCGGTGATCTTGCTCCTCTCCTGCACACATATGGGCAAGATATCACACACTTGCCTATGGGAGGCAATTGCTCACTGTATGAAGGTACAGAGTGCAAGGTTATCTCCAATAACCTCGCATAAGTGTGAGTGGGTTTTAGTGTTACTTGATGCATGTTTTTCGTAAAATCTGACAGCAAAATTGACAGGCTAATTTTTGTTAAGTCAACATGGTCAAGTGTCCGGAAATGCAACCCCTCCCCCCCCCCCCCCCCCCCCCCCCCATCCTAAATATTGTTTAGAGGAATGTTGTAGTCTGTTTAAAACTTTATATGAAAAATTATTCAAAAATAAGAGCTAACGAACGATAGACAGATTTTTCGGTCTAGCGACCCCCTCATCCGAGTGACGAGAGAGGTGGTGAATTTAAAATAAGAAAAAAATCCACTCGACACATTGGGTGACACATTGAGAGACCATGTCCCACATACCGATTTTGACGTTAGTCATAAAAAACAAGCAACATATAATCCAACAAAATTACATATTTCTAGGGATGATTTTGCAACATCGAAACACAAGTATCATACATAACACTCACAGAAATCAAATACTATATGAAAGCATACTATTACCTCGTTAAATTCTTGATTTAAAAGCACATCTTGCTACGCTCGTCTACAAAACACGTTGGGTGGGACTTTCAATTTTTGAGCTGCCTTAGATTGAGCTTGGACGCAGAGGGCTCTTGATTTGGGATCATCAAAATTATATTTTTGGTCAAAAATCTTGAGGCGGGGGGGGGGGGGGGGGGGGGGGGAGGAGGACTTTTCTTTTCAGTTTCTTTTTTTTTTTTCTTCTTCTTCTTCTTTTTTCATTTCTTATTATTATTTCTTAAACAATATACACAGTAACATACGCATATCAAAACGAAAAACACAACAGAATTGCTTTGAATTTGGAAAGATAACGTATCTAGGTCTAAATTTACTGGGGGAAAAAAAAATCACCACTTCAAAGCGGTATTAGAGAAAAATTTGTAATTCATCAACTGATGGGGGCTTAGGCCCAAGATCAAGCTATAGTTTTAAAACGTCCTAATTACCAGTTAAAATGAAGGTGGCTCCCCATTTTTACCGGTAGCTACCAAAATATGAGGCGTTCCCCCAAATTGGTAACAGTTTCAGTTTCAAAATTTTCGGGAGGGGCTAGCTGCATGCAGCCCACAGAACTCCTAAAGACGTAGAAGGCTCATACCCATTCCCAATGCACAGATCGCGGTATAGCCGTCAAACCCGCTGGAGGATTCGCTCGAGTGCACACGCCGCCATATTGCTTAGTCCTCGATCTTTTCAACCAGCCCACCAGACCGTGTGCTTCTCAATGCCTATTTATATTATATCGGATCTTCACTATCAAAATAAATGGCCTTGTGCCTTCTTCACTTGAAATTTTGAAGTTCGCTTTTCCACTGAAGTTCAGTTGCTTAGTCATACATACGTAACGTCAACTAATATCGTGTACATTTATTTTGGAGGGAGAGGGGGTTGGTTCTCTTTCAATTAAGACACAAAGGTTAAATTTTTATTCTCTCAAGTTCAAGATAATATTAAACAGTTTTTTTTTGTATCAATATCATTTTTAGTTCTCTTTCAAGAAGGCAGCCCGAGTTCATTTGTTCACCGTCATCCTTGACACCCCCTCGGAAAAAAAAGAAGAAGCAAAATACATTTTCATGTAGGCCTGCACGTTGAAAAATATATACTTCCTCTTTTGTATCATGTAGATGACTTGCATAACGTTATACTTTTTGTGTCATCTGGTATAAAAAGGCCTACAAATTTGTTTTGATTTAAGGGTTTGTTCAACATGCTTCTGCCATGTTTCTTTTTATCTTTGATGATAATCCTTATAATTATATAAGTCAGGACTTTATCGAGTAAAGCATAATCATCATAGAACCTCAACTTCTACCACTAGTATTTTTGGGACTGCCGGTGATTTTGAATACAAGTACTGTACTTGTGCAATAAATTGTGATTGTTTTATATGTACAATAAATATTGCTGCAAATTTCACGTAAATACCATTTTCGCAAAGAATTAGTCGAAAAATCAACTTAAGGCAATTTCAGTAAACATGTCCATTGCCTATTGAAATGAGCGAACATTACAATGACGTATTACGTAATCCGAACAGGGTATTGAAAGTGCCCTAAAGTTGATTTTACGAAATCCTTTGCTGTCGAGTTCTTTGCATCAAATTAGAATTGTACTGACATGTTTGCAGTTAATTCATGGCTCTCGAATTTGATCGGGCTTGGCAAAGATAAATTATTAAATCTTGCTTCCAATTTGGCAGGTGTGACAAGCGCTTCGTTGGACTTGATGTATTTCAGTGTTCTTATTTAGAGTGGGAATCTATATCCTATACCAACCTTCACCAATTAAAACACAGATGTCTGGATCATAACAATGATTTGTAAAAACAAGAATTTTCTTGAGGGCTATACATGTATATTGCAACGTACTGAAATGAGAACACCTCGTATCAAACTCTTACAAGTAAAAGACTTACATAGTCAGGTCAGGAGATGAATACAATAATATAAATTTCCGTTTTCAATAAAGTTATTTGCCAAAGCCATTGGAGAACGGAGCCAGGCAAGTTAAGCAATTGGCCACAAAATTTGATTTTGTTGTCATTTCAGTCACCAAAATTGTTTGAAATAGTAAATAAATGTAGTACAGAAAAATTATCAAAATGAGCAACAAGAGTGGATGATGACTGCACTTCTGTAACTAAGCATGAAAATGCCAGAAGCAACATTTGATAACACTGGCAATTTCTTTCATGTATTACAAGAGAAATTTCCCTCTCTCTTTTTTGTTTGTTTTGTTTTGTTCATTTCAATACTAGCATTAACAAAATCGAGCAATTTCAGTAAGATTTTATATCACCCTAGTGCACTGGCGTAGCCAGGATTTTTCAAGAGGGGGGGCCAAGGCGAGGGAGCGAAGCGACCGAGCGGGGGAGGGTGTGGGAGGGGGTATCCCCCTCCCACGGTAGGAAAATTTTTTAAAACCAGGTCATGAAAATGGCATTTTCTGCACCCTAAAATTCTATTCTGGTGTAACCTACTTGAGAAGTGACAGATGAAATAGGATTTTTTTTTTCTCTACTCCGCTGGAATGAATTGTAGTGGAAGGATTACCACTCCTTGGGGCTCCAGAATTCCAAGCAATACGCAAAATTACATGTAGTTGGTGTGTATAAATAGCTGTACCAGTGTACATACGAAACGTTGAAACCCGTGTTTTCGGATAGGAAAATATACAGACTAACAACCAAAAACCCACACACAGACACACTGACTATTGACTAACATATGACTAAGAGGACGCCCTTTCTCATGGAGTGGAATTTATATCTCATCTCAAGCGGTAGTCTCATTTGAAAACACATGCAACATCTTTATTAGGTGTATGTAAAAGACTTTAGCAATTTATTTAGCTGCCTTGTTTAGCTCTTTATCTCATTTTCTCGGTTAGAGGTTGTTCATTAGTTGCCTAATTCGTATATACTACACGAATCCAGCTACGTACTCCTTCATTTAAGTACTGAGGAATTATATAGTTTGATTAATTTTTGTAACCAAAATGAACATCAATGTGAGTATTTAGCACGGAAAAATATTAGAATTACATCGTGTAAAGAGTATAGAGATCACAATTTGTAATAAAAACATATGGAAATAATGTAATTACACATAGAGAACGGGCTAAACAAAGTCTTCATACAACCAAGTCAAGCGCACATGATTTGCCACATGTGAAGGCCGTTTTTGTCATTCAATTTAGTGATAATAGATTTGACTCAAAACTGTAAACGTCAAAGCAGAAAGCATCTCGTCCGATGACTTACTAGTATATAAAATACGACTTGAACAAAGAATGAAATTGTATCTTTTTTGAATATTCCTCTATAAAATCGAACTCTACCTTGAAAAACAGTGTTTTGCTTCTCCTCGGATGAAGACCATAAAAATGATATAACGGTGACATTGTTTTCGTATAAAAGCAATGTTGGCTACCACAATGATAACTCTTAAACAAACTCAAGATTTACACTTGAACGAAGAAAATGGTTATTGCCTCCATCGGACCGTTATACCCATTCACAAAGAGAGGTTTATATTCGGCAAGAATAACTGATACGCCTCTTCATCATTCTGAGTACAATTTCTTTCAACTCTCGACAAACTAAAAGAAATATAAATGTTCTGTTACCAATCTACTTAGTCAATGTTGTTAACAAAGTTTCGGGGTTATGATTTGGAAAGGAACAGTTTTTGCTGGAAATGAAGCAGTGTTTATTTTGTTTACTTTTTTGGTAATATTTCCATTTTATTTTTCCTTATTTCGATTGTAAGGTAGGGGTAGGGTAAGTCCTAGTAAGACCAGCATGTGAAAAGGAAATTAGTTTTTTTTTTTTTTTTTTTTTTTTTTTTTTTTTTGCTCTCCGATCAACAGGGGGGGGGGGCATGGCCCCCTTGTGCCCCCCTGGCTACGCCAGTGCCCTAGTGTTATAATCCAACGATCAAACATTTTATACTGAATGTCGTTTACGCGACGAACTGCATGAATCTGGAGAACGAAGGACTAACCAAGATGGCGGATATCACGTGATCACGTACGAGCGATGGCTACAATTTCGCACCCGCACGAGCCTTCTACGTCTTTAAGAGTTCTGTGATGCAGCCCCAAGCCTCTCTGCATGTATATATTAACTTCATCCCTGAGGCCAACACTACATGCCTAATCCCAACCCTAAACATTATCCAAAACCCAATCTCGACCTAATCATATAATATTTTGCAATTAAAGGGAAAGTTCACCCTAAAGATTACTAGAGTTTAAAAAATGCAGAAAAAATAAAGAAAAATATTGGCGAAGGTTTGATGAAAATCGGTCAAATAATAAAAGAGTTATGACTATTTAAAGTTTTGGATTCGTGACGTCACATGCGAGCAGCTGCCCATTGGTCATGTAATAAATATTCCATATATTCACATTTTTTTTTACGTTCCGCGATAAATTAATATTGTTTCTTTTCAGAATCTAGTATTGAATAACATTTCTGACAATATATCAAATGCACAGACGAAAATATTCTAAATTTTCTGAGAAAACTGTATTTTATGAATATTTATCACATTACATAATGGAGGAGCTGCTCGCATGTGACGTCACAAAATCAAAACTTCAAAAGTCCATAACTCCGTTATTCTTTAACGGATTTTGTCCAAACTTTCGCCAATATTTTTCTTTATTTTTTCTGCATTTTTTAAACTCAAGTAATCTTCGGGGTGAACTTTCCCTTTAACACTTTGGCGAAATTATTCGCGGAGAAAATGTCACCGGATCAAACGCCCGGGGGGGGGGCACTCACGTATATTGGTGGTACGGGGACGTGCCGCTTTGATGACCCCCTTTTCAGACCCCGATTTCCGTTCTCTAGATACTCAATTCCGCTCAGGAGCCGCTCAGGAGCCGCTCAGCCCCGCTCTGAAGACCCCCGTTATGAAACATATCCGTTCGCATGCGGCCGAAAGCGTGGCGGAGGCAGTGGTCGCTCGACCTGGTCTCGCGCCCTACAGTCAGACCGCAGGTCGTATGCAAATGAGCAAAAAGGGCTGATTTTATTTCCAGTGCCTGAAATTGCACACTCTCCTTGTTGCCAGTGGGCTGTTTTGCATGGTCATATTCAAAGTTAATTAAATCAAGAAATATTAATGCTATGCTCATCAAATTTTCTGGAAAGATAGATGGATAGTTTATCAATGCAGACATACCCTGTTTCAGTTATAATTCAAAGAATAAGTAGTTGAAAATAAGTGATAAAATAGTGACACAAAATACTTTTCCTTGTAAGATTTCAAGTCAATAAAAGACATATAAAAAGTATATGAGCCACTATTAAAATGCATATGTATGGAAGCGTTAAGTTTCATCTTTTACATTATCATATTCAAAACATCCATACATTTATGACAGGGTCAGGATCCAGCAATATTCAACCCAAGTACATAATTTATCCTTCAAATTGTCAAGACCACAGAATCCTAGCACTGTGATTGGCTGGCGAGGCCACCCTGCAAGATTATGGCGCGATATTTGAAACCACATGCCACCTGTTGGGTGAACTCTTGACCTCTTGTGCAAACATGGTCCTGGCTGTGACAAACATGTTGATCTATTTTGGGGAAAGGGCTTGTGAAGTAACCAATCAGAGAGCTGGAATCAACTGTTTGAAGGATACAATGTGTACTTTGGTTACATTTTGCTGGATCCTGACCCTGTCATTAAGTGTACATACATATTATTTCAATATTTGTAAAGTATAGATATTGCCCTTTACACTCATGTCAAATTCAGCCTGGCTCATAATAAAACTATGTGAGTTTTTTACAGGTTTACTTTTCATTTCATTTCCATTTTTTGCTCATAAAATAACATTATTTTTCACCAATTTTTTCACATTTTTCATAGACAAATAGAGTATGTCATGAATCTCATATTCCTCCTCTTTTATTTGATGTATAAATCATGAGAATCAGTAAATGTTAACCAGTCCATTCAATCATTTGGAAATCAGATGTTCCAAGGGATTCCTGCTCATTATGTATTCAGAGACTGACCCAGTCAAGCAAAACTGGAAATAAAATAGAGCACTTTTTGGGGACCTGCGGTTTGACTGCCTAGGCCCTTTCGTCGCGCGAGCCTTGAAAACTGCTCCAGCTAGCTAGCTACTAGCGCTACACGGCGCGGGCGCGGCCCCCGGCGCGGCCCGTCCCGAGATCCTGCGATAGCGAAGGTGTACCGCCGATAAAGCGAGGTTAGTTTTGTAGTTCCCTAGACCCTGTTTTTCACTCTGCCCAATAGATCATAGTTCCCAAGACCCCGTATTTTACACCTTGAAGTCAGTTCCTTAGACCCCCTTTTCGGGTATTCGTGAGGCACACCCCCGTCAAAATATAATTCGAGTGCCCCCCCCCCCCCCGGGATCAAACGTTGGGTCCGTGACCGTGTTGGATATTAGTAAATAAAGCTTGAATAAAACAAATACAGATTGATAGATAGAATCATATACATAATCATATACATAATCATATACATAATCATATACATAATCATATACATAATCATATACAGAATCATATACAGAAGCTTGTAATAGCAGTCTACAGAAAAAGAAACTAGGAAAAGAGAGAGAGAGGGGGGGGGGGGGGGGGGGGGGGGGGGGGGGGGGAGAGGGGGTGGTAAGCGGGAAGACTGCACGTGCACTTTATAAACTGACAGAAAGCCAGTACAGTATCAGTTCTATTATTGCAAATTAATCTGACTCGCACTCTCAACGAGACTTCTAAATAATTCTGAACCCATTAAAGACTTCCTCAAATAATATGTTATGTGATCTCTAGCTTTGAACTGAATAGATCCAGTTCACCCTGTATACAGTCCATCCGGATCTGCGATAATATTCATATCCATTATGTCCGGAGTTATATCGTGATATTGCAGATCTCTGTGTTAATGGTTCTTGTACAGCTAGGGCAGCTTTTCGTGTAATTTAATGTTTTCGATCCGATTCTCAAGGTAAGGATGTACCATTTACTTTATACATGTACATTAAAGTTCATTGTGTTTTTATTACCCAAATGTTTAAAGTTGAAGAAAGATTGCAAGAAAATGAGTATATAAGAATACTAACAACTTTTAAAATCTGGTCAAGTTTGAGGTCCCGTTTATTAAATCCGATTAATTAAGGATGAAAGCTCATGTATAGTAGTATTGGGAGCAAAAAGGAAATAGGAAAGATGCGTGCTAAATATAGTCTCATGTTGTTCTCCTTGTATCAAAAGATGTTTGTAAGAGATCATTTTGGTATTCCATCTATGATTTGCGGTGAATTTCAGTGTATAAGGAACGCTAGATCACTGCCATATGCTAGGACTCCACCCCCACGGCTCCCCGCACAGCAATCTTTGGGCTTCGCATTTAGAGACATCATGTGTGCCGCTGTGTGTATAGCTCATTGGTTTTACCATGAAGCTACAAACCAATGTAGCTACATGGTTTTAGGCGGCGAAATCTTCAGTGTCTTAGTATTGCTAGTGTCTTGCCATTTATCAACAAAAAAACCGAAGAAATCTGACCAAAAGTTTTTGAGGGCCTACCAAAACTCTACATTACCTGTAACCAGTGTGGTCACATGTGATTTTAGTCTAACAGTGAAATGATTAGAAAGCTCTGTGAGGGTCATTTTGAGTTTTGACAAACAGATAAGATAAAAACGACAAGGTAATGTAATGCCTGTCAATTAAGGTAAAAAGATAAAATATTTTAAAAAAAACTAACCTCTCTCTCTCTCTCTCTCTTTCTTTCTATATATATATATATATATATATATATATATATACATACATTCAATTCAATTGATTTCTCACATTATGTAAATTTACCCACGAGAGTTGCCGATGCTATAGTATTAGAACAAATTTCTCACACATTGTAAATAATTAATTAATTCTAATACATGAATCCGCCATGGATCTAGCTAGGCATGCGGCTTTTCATTGTTCAGTACTCCCCTGTCCCTCAAAGAAAAGGAATAAATTAACTGCGAAGGGTTGCAAGGGCTGCCTGTCGGTGTTTGTACCTGGTGTAGCCGAATACCACTCAACCCGCCTCCGTGGTCTAGTGGTTAAGGCGTTTGGCGTACAGTGCCAAAGACCCGGGTTCGACTCCCGGCGGAGACAGTTTTTGCAAACCCTGCAGTTATTTCCATAAAAAGGAAGTCAGTAAGGAGGAACAATGAATTTAGCTACGCAAATTATTTCTCTCATTCAATTCAATTGATTTCTCACAATACATACATATATACTTCTTTTCCTTTCCTCTTTCGAGGTACTTTATTACAATATATATTACATATTATATATTATTATTACACGGGATCTTATGACAATATTTACAAAAAATAGTTAAGTGATTAACAACAACAACAACAGCAACAATATATAAATAGGATAGATAAAAGGGGGAAAGAGTTAGAAAATAGAATAGATACATCTCGAGATTCCTCAGTACATCTTTTCGGTTTTTGTACTGCCAATTAACATAAAACATGAAATCATTTTTAAATGCCATCCAAATTGAATGACTGTCACTGGCGTACTGGGGGGGGGGTGGGCTTGGGAGGCTGCAGCCCCCAAAAAGTTTCACGATCAAAAAAAAAAAAACGTAAAAAAAAAAAAGGGAAAAACAAAGAAAAGAAAGGAGAAGGAGAGAAAGAAAAGGAAGGGGGAAAAGAAAGAAAAATAAAAGAAAGAAAGAAGAAGGAAAGATGAAAAGAAAAGACATCCATTTTATACGGGTCCGCTCGCTATTCATAAGGACCGCTATTCATAGGAAACCGCTATTCATTTAACACGCGTTATGAATAGCGGCCCTTATGAGTAGTTATGAATAGTGGTCCTTATGAATGGAAGTCCTTATGAATAGCGAGGTAATTTGTGTATGGTTTGCTCGCTATTTAGAAGGACCGCTATTCATACAAAACCGCTATTCATTTAGTCACGCGTTATGGATATCGGTCCTTATCAATGAGTGGTCCTTATGAATAGCGGTCCTTATGACTAGCGAGGTTACCCCCATTTTATATACCCCCTGTCTAGAAAAAATGTCTTTTTGTGATTACAGTTGTCATGGCATGTCTTTTAGAACGTATAAATCGCTGAATTTGCATAGTACTTCCCCTTCCATATAGTTATATGCATCTTGCTTTCTCACAATTTTCATATTACAGGAGGGGAACTTTCCTCTTATACCCAAATCAGCCCCTTTACAATATAGGATCACTCACTATCATGAAATTTCTTTCGAAAATGAGGAAGTAGATACTCAGGCTCTGAAGTGCTCTAGAATGCAAACTTTCACTATTCAAAATAGATATCCTCTCAGTCGGTCTCTCATCTCCCTCGTTTAGTACACTTAAACTTTATTTTAAAGAAAATCTATAAACAGTTATTTACATAGCCTATAGGCAGAGAGGAATCGTCTCCCGAAAATGAAAGTCGCTAGAAGTTAACGATGATTTTAAGCTGCCTATCCCAAAGAGAGAGATTTGTATTTTCTATTTTGTTCACCCAAACCTTCGGAAACGCCTCTTTTTAACTAGGAAAATTAAAAGTTGACTAACAAAGAATTGAACCCAAACGTTCGTATAAAAAGTTACAATACGCATTGTCCGCTTTTAAAATAGGTCACTGATTTTATGAATTCCATTTGCATTCCATTCTTTGAAGAATAGGACGTTTTGTCCATGTTTTAAATTACTGTTGTACCACAAAATTTGATTACCTATGTCTTCCACATTTAAAAAAATAACATAATTATCTCAATTCACACTAAAAACACAAGTAGGTAAACACATAATTCAGGTAACTTAACCATCTTACATAGAAAATGAATGTCTTTATTTGAACAGTTCACTTTTAAAACTAACGGTATATCTTGAATAAAACTAATCCAAAATCGGAAAAGTATTCTCCATTGCGACTTACCACCTTTGATATACTTTGAAAACCAAGATAATTGCAATGACTGAAATTTGGTTCGTATGCCTACCATCTCTAAACTCAACTCGCTGCAGCACCAGTAACAACCGCTCTTTTGAACTTTTCTTTAATTGATCTCCAAAGAAACTCTAAATCAACTTGTTTAAGGTAATAATGATATAATTTGTGGAATAGGTAGACATCTCACAATGTATACAAATTGAGAAACAATAAGTGATTTTATGATTGTTATTTTCCCGTAGTATGTCAGATTCCTCATTTTCCAAACTCTCAACAAAGATTTTACTTCATCTAATTTTGAATTCCAGTTTAAACTTTCAGATTCTTTTCGTTCTTTAGTTATTTATGTATGTGTGTGCGTGTGTGTGTGTGTGTGTGTGTGTGTGTGTGTGGGTGGGCGTGTGTGTGTGTGTGTGTGTGTGTGTGTGTGTGTGTATACATATGCACCTAAGTATTTAATGGGCTCATTTGTCCATTCTATTATTGTCTAAACATTCTTCTTGAAAAGAGCCGAGGTAGACATGACAATGGTTTTCATTAAGTTTACTTTTGGTCCTGCTAAGACTCAAAATGTCTCTACTTCTTTTAGAATCAATGTCACGCACAATATAAGGAATTGTTAAACTTCCACAGACCCTTCCCTCTTTCAGCACTTCAGTCTTAATTATATAGCACAATGATTTTGATGGCAGGTTTAACATCAGTAGTGTGAACCTTAGAATACAATGATGATGACATAAGCCAATAATCAAGAAAAAGAAATAAAAAATACCCATAGACAATTGTCGCCACATAAATTGCTTTCTTATTATAATGGATGCATTTTCCTCCATACGTCATTCAAATTAAATTTGTTCTGGATGTTTTGTAACTACTTAATGGGTTTATATACTTGTGACCAGCCTTGAGTATCAAGCTGAGGATCCTGCACACAGTTCCAATCACCTCCAAAAAAAAGGAAATCACCCTTTTGCTTAATACTCTTCATCCAGTTAAACATCATTTTGAAGAAGAAAATAAATTCCTTTTCTGATTTTACAGTTGGGGCATATACATGTAATAGGTATACCTCCTTTTTAACTGTAAATCTTACAGCAATAGCTCTCCCATCGAAATTTACAAAACTTTCAAGTATTTCTATATCATTCTTTATCCTAATTATGATTACAACGCCTTTAGCATGTTTAGAATGAATCGTTCCGTGGTTGAAAAGTTCGCGAAGAGACCCAAGTTGGTCACCTGATAAGTGACAAGCAAAACCTTTCATGAGAATTGTCAATCGAACGGTTGCACAAAAGGGTTTAGAAAATGAAGTGATTCAGCCTGAAAGTACCCAGGTGCAGGAGATTTAAGTTCAGGAAAATCTAAACGCATATACATTTAGTTATCCGTTGCATCTGCAGATAATATGTCAAGGAGTTTCGAATATAATACAGAATAATGCAGAGTATAGCAGTGTTTACAAGACAGTGGTCATGAAATCGGCTTCGTATTCTGAATAATGATAAAGGCATACGTTTGTTGCCATGGTGGCATACAGTGCTTGCATATAGTATACATGAAGGAGTTTCAAAATATATGCAGACTAATCAACAGTACATACAGATGTTTACAAATGCAAATTAGGTTCGGGCTGTACATTTGTGATAAAGGAAAAGAATTTGAGTGATACATCCGTAGCGAGACATTTCCGTCAGTATAACAGACCGGTTTACTAAGTTATTCAAATTTATGGATGTTTCTTTCCGGAGGACCTAGTGACCAACCTGTTATTAATAAATGGACTACAATACTAGGAATCCAGTTTGCATACATTACTTGTTGCTATGTCGGGCAAGCATCGGGCAAGCTTTCAGGTTGTCAAGAACATCCTTTGTTTAAAAAGCATGCATAAAATTTGAATATGTTAGTAAACCGGCCTATTGCGTAGGCCTATATATGTAGGAGTTACAAAATAAATGCATAGTACTTTTTAGTAGTCAGCATGCAAACCTGAAATGCGTACGTCAGCATGAATGAAAGAAAGCAAGAAGGAGGGGGGGGGGGGGGTAACTTATCGTATACATCTTTTCTCATCATGCGCTATCGCTACAGATGCAGACTGTGTGTTAAACAACAAATACACGTAGCGTTCAACCACGCCATGCAAAATCTGCAGTTTGCAGTTCTATGAATTTTAACCATAATATACACTCAGGACAGCTTTAACATAATAATTAAGCATTTTGGTCTCTCGTTATCAATGAGTGCAGTATATAGAGTTAACTCGTGTGAAGAATTTTAAAAAAATTCTACACACAGTTGTAAACTGAGATTAAAATGATCGAGTCATAAACTCGATTGCCATAAAGAGAAGGGAAAACCCAGACATCTGTGCATTAAACCAGTGGGTAGTAGGCCCTATAACTATAAATGAGCATGTTAATACAAGAATGAAATTGTCTGGGGTTTTTTTTTTTGGTTTTGTTTTGTTTTGTTTTGTTTTGTTTTTGTTTTTGTTTTTTTAAATATATTATTGCATGACATTTGTTTTCTGTTAATTATAGTCATGCGCTATCGGTACAAATGCAGAATGTGTGTTTCAGTATCAGATAAACATTTTTAATGTTTTTCTAGTGGTCAAAAACTATGCAAATTCTAATTTATTATATTTTTTCCCCTACCTTCTAGATATACGTAAAAATCCACTGGTATAGTCATTTATCTCCTGGGTCTTTCATTCTTTCATTATCCCAGCGATAAATATTGTTAAATAATTTTGATGCGGTGCAAGTGTTCGATATCAAGCACAAAACAAGTGGCAGTGATCTCATCATGATCAGAACATGTTCGATATCGAATCAGGGCAAAGAGCAACGTACACTGCCAGGATCAATGGATTACCTCAATAGCAATAACCATAACATAAAGCATATTTACGAGAATAAAGAAAACAGTTACATGGTTGATGTCCATAAGGAAATTCATTCACCTATAGGAGAGATTTCCAAGTGTGAAATATTTAATTTTTCAATATTCAAGTGTTTCAATATCAGATAAACCTCTATCATGTTTATCTAGTGGTCAAAAACCATGCGCGTTCTGATTTGTTATTTGTTAATCATTATTATTCTTTTTTCTTTTTTTTCTTTCTTTTTTTTTACCTTCTAGATATACGTACAAATCGATTGGTCTATAGTGATTTATCTTCTGTGTCTTTCAGACTTTCATTATCCCAGCGATAAATATTGTTAAATGATTTTGATGCGGTGCAAGTGTTCGATATCAAGCACAAAACAAGTGGCAGTGATCACATCATGATCAGAGCATGGTCACAGTCATGTTCGATATCGAATCAGGACAAAGAGCAGCGTATACTGCCAGGATCAATGGATTATCTCAATAGCAATGACCATAATATAAAGCATTTTTATAAATATAGACAAAACAGTGATGTTACATGGTTGATGTCCATAAGGAAATTCTTTCGTCTAGGAGAGATTTCCAGGTGTGGAATATTAAATGTTTCAACATTCAAGTGTTTCAATATCAGATAAGCATTAATCATGTTTATCTAGTGGTCAAAAGCTATGCAGATTCTGATTTTCTTTTTTAATTTATTTTTTATTTTTTGACCTTCTAGATATACATACAAGTCCATTGGTCTATAGTGATTTATCTTCTGGATCTTTCAGACTTTCATTATCCAAGCGATAAATATTGTTAAATGATTTTGATGCGGTGCAAGTGTTCGATATCAAGCACAAAACAAGTGGCAGTGATCATATCATGATCAGAACATGTTCGATATCGAATCAGGGCAAAGAGCAGCGTATTTTCCTTACAAACTTCAAAATATTTTCCAAGCCATCAAAATTGCACGATTTTTCCAGTATCATAATTGCGTCACAGCAGTATTTGAAAGTTTCTTTCTTTTTGCAAGTAATTTCCTGCTGCAATACACTGCTAGAAAATAACAGTGCGAAGCAGTGGCGGATCCAGGGGGGGGGGGGCAATCCCGGCCCGTGCCCCCCCCCCCTTTTGAGGGAAAACAATGCAATGTGCCCCCCCCCCTATTTGCGATTGCGATTGTGCCCCCCCCCTTTTTCGAACAGATTTTTTTTTTTTTTTTTTTTTTTTTTTTTTTTTTTTTTTGCTTGTCAGAAAATTATGGAGGGGAACTGGACCCCATAACCCCCCCCCCCCCCCCACTGAGCGACTTTTGGAGGGCTGGCGAAATTTTTTTTTTTACGTTAGATTTTCTTTTACGCACTATAGTACACCACGGAATGATCCATTCTGTATAGGAAGAATAGCAAGTTTAAATATACGTATAGTTTATATAGACTTACATATATTCAATGGCTTTCATGTGTATATAATCCTGTGATCACTTTCACGAATTAAAAAACGATGTAACAAATTCAGAATCTCCTGCAACTATGTTTAACACAAGGGCGAATCCAGGGAGCGGGGCACAAATCTCAGAAAATTTTCTGACTAGCAAACAAAAAAAAAGATCATCAGATTTGTTGGGGTCCAGTTTTTTTGTCTCTTTGTCCTTCCAAATTCTCTGACAAGAACCAAAAAAAAAAAAAAAAAAAAAAAAAAAGTCATCACGGGTCCAAGGGGGGGGGGGGAGCTCAATTTAAAAAAGATGGGCACAATGTACACTTTGGTTTCTAAAGGGGGCATGGGGTTCATCACATACACTCAAAAAAGTGAAGTGATAAAAAACAGGTGCCGCCCAAGGAGTTGCTATTTTTGACAAAAGCTTTTGTGGTGCAGAAGAAATGGGTGCTAAAAACAAGTGCTGAGTCAATTGAACCAATGCTGCTAATCAATCAGCACCTGAAGAGCTTTGGCAATTTTGTATATCATTTGCATATTGTTTGAAGAAAATACACATTTTTGGAGGTTTTTGTCTATTTCAGGTAATCCGTCAGCGTCTCAAATATACTCGGTCAGTAAAGAAAAGGAAAAAGGATTCAGAAATTGGTTAGTGAGTTTGTAATTACTGATAATTTACCATCTCTTATGATTTACTAACCATTTTTAATCATGATAAATAAGAATTGTACATATATATGAATCTGATGTAATGCTCACTTTAGGTGCTATGAAAAACCCCTATATCTGTTCATAAGCACCCTTATTGTAAAGTTAATATCACATTTGGGTGCTGTAAAAAGTACCACCTGCACTGGTGCTAAAGCAGCACCACTAGTGCATTCACTTTACGAGCAATTGAAGAGTGCTGGAAATAGCTCACCCGGTGCCAACGGACAGCACACTTAGCGGAAAATTAATAGCACTTTTTGGGTGCTGTAGCAAGTAGCACCTGCACTGGTGCTACACTCTAAAAACTAAAGTGTTAAATCACCATTTAAAAGGGCCGAGGAGTGACAACTTTTTCAAAATTGTAGATTAACACTTTTAACATGCTGGATACAACACTATAGAGGCTGAATCCAGCAGTTTGAAAGAGTTAATCTACCATTTTGAAAAAGTTGTCACTCCTCGGCCCTTTTAAATGGTGATTTAACACTTTAGTTTTTAGAGTGTATACTAGCACAGGCTGTGCTGTCCCTGTGCAGACACCGAAAAAGTGATGAATATAGCCCTCCAAGTGCTAAAAAGAGCACTTCAGTTTTTAGAGTGTACTAAGTGACCCATAGCGTTGGTCCATCCATAGAGGAGCACCGTCATCATCATGAGGGACAGCAGTCCTGTCTTACCATGCTTACTAGATGGATGGAAAACGAATCAACTAGGCCATCGATTAAGGGGAGGGCGTGTCCAATGGAATATGTCCGAAAATTTCAAGATGTTGGACATTTTGTATGTGAAAAAAAAAACGTTTTATGTGTCGAGCAAATTGGAACATTCTGGAAATTTACTGAGCGAATGCCAACATACACGACTTGTTCAGGTGTGACTTGAGGAAACTAGTAGAACTTTAAGGCATGTTGGACTGCAGGGGCGTCGATCCTTGGGGCAGGGGGCAGTTCCCCCCCCCCTCGAAAAATATGGGGGGGGGGGCAAACATAACGTTTTGCCCCAAATAATTTCGCAGATGTAAAATAACATTTTGTTTAAATGATGCAAAACTCGGGAAATGAAACAATGAAATACAAATACACGATCAGATCTGAATTTTGCTATGCGCGCTACATCTCCAATTTTCACTGCTTAAATAGTAAACAAATAATTAAATCATTTCATCTGGACTTATGAATTATTTCCGAGAACGGTTTCACGTCAGATCCTGGACGCTTCATCAGCTCGTCTGATTTAATGATTTAATTATTTGTTTACTATTTTGATTTGATTTTATTTTATTTTTTTCCACGATCGGTTTACATTTGTACACGAGAAAGCAAAATATAAGTATATAAATCAAATGGCATAATACAAAGGATAATACATATATAATAACAGCTCAGTATAATAAACATCTTCCAGTAGAGGTAATAAACGCATACAGTATACATTTGTGGGGGAACCTATTAAAAGCGAGGCTTGTCGAGTTAGCTGGAAAGTAGAATTGTGAGATTAAGATGAGAAGAAACAAAGAGAGGACGGAAATCAGCGGATGGAAACAGAAGAGAACATAAAAAGATTAACTAATTATAGAGAGTGGAAGGGAGAGAGAGAGAGAGAGAGAGAGAGAGAGAGAGAGAGAGAAAAGAGAAGAGAGAAGAGAGAAGCGAAGTGCAGATCGAGATCAGCAACCATGCAGCATATTAGTATATGGTTTTAGCAAAAGAGATTTCAGTTCTTTTTTAAAACGGTGCAGTCTCTCTATTTCCTTAAGGTTTGGATCGAGACTGTTCCAAAATTTGGGACCTGTAAAGACGAATGTTTTGTGCGCTAAGAGCGTTCTCGTGCGGGGAAGATGGAAAAAGTTTGATTGTCTTGTTGGGTAGTTGTGGAGTGTATTGTTAGTTGTGAAAAGGTCTGAGAGAGCATTTGGAAGTTCATTATTGATTAGTTGGAACATAAATTGACCCAGATTATAAAGGTATAAGTCAGAAACTTTGAGAACTTTATTATTATGAAAGAGCTGGTCAGTATGTGAGAGATAACCTGTAAGAGATACAGTCCTCATGGCCCTTTTTTTTTTTTTTTTTGAGTAGTAGTAATCTGTTTAATTGTTGTGCGGTAGAGTTGCCTCATGCTAAAATTCCATAATTAAGATATGGAAAACATAAGGTTAAGTAAAGAGACAACAAAATAAAGGATGGGAATTGATATTTCAGCTTGTTAATTACTCCTATGTTTCTCGAAATCAGTTTTGACAAGTTATCAGTATGTGGTTTCCAGGAGAGCTTATCGTCAATTATTATACCTAGGAATTTTGTAGTTTTCACTTTTTCGATAGGTATGTTATCAAAAAGAATATTACCAGGCAGGGATCGAAGAGTATTGCTGAAGAGCATGTAATTTGTTTTCTTTATGTTTAGAGATAACTTATTAGCCTTTATCCAGTCCGTAACAAGTTTCAGCTAGGAATTGACTGTTGAAAGTAAAATTGCGGGGTCTCGATGGGAGAAAAAGAGATTGGAATCATCAGCAAACAATATGTAAGATAAAATGGAGGACGATTTATAAAAGTCATTGATGTATAAGATAAAAAGCAAGGGACCAATTAAGGAGAGATCCCTGTGGTACTCCACAATTTTCTGGTTTAATAGAAGAACTGTGCCCGTTGAGTGATACATATTGGTTTCTATTAGAAAGGTAGTTCCTGAACCACTCCACTGAAGGCCTTTCCTCTGATCCTGTAATGGGATAATTTATATAATAAAATAGTGTGATCAATAGTGTCAAAGGCCTTGGGGAAGTCCAGGAAGATTCCAACCGTGTGTGATGCTTTATCGATAGCGCTGGCTATTGTGTTAATAAGAGTTAAGACTGCTTGGGAAGTGCTGTGTTTTTCTCTGAATCCAAATTGGAAGTTGCAAAAATTATTGTTGTCTTTAAGAAAGGATACCGTACGTTTGTATATAATTTTTTGAACTTTTATCAGGATGGATCAGAACTTACATCATTTTTTCACTGCTTAATGTAATATTGTGGAGAAGATGGTAATTAAGAGGCGTTAAAAAATCATGAAGGGTACTATATACCTTCATTGAAATAACCCCATTAAAAACATGGCATTGCATGCTCGACATTTTATTTTGTATTATTATTCCCTAATTCGTCCCTCCAACGTGAATATATTTTCCTAATACGCTACCCTAATCCCTGTGAAGACCTGAAAAGCAAATACATATTATAATATATACCTTAACTTTATATAGAGGGCTGGACCTAGCTTCAATGGCAACGACGGACTGCAAAGCACGTGCAAGTTTTTGGAGTTACTTCATAATTATACGTCTTATCAATGTATTTTTGCTTTAAAAGTAAATTTCAGTGTTATGATTATCCAGTTATCATTATGCAATCTGCTAATAGACCTGTTCACAATGTTATTCAAATTTATGGATGTTTCTTTCCTGAGGACCTAGTAACGAAGCATTCCATTAACCTGTTATTAATGAATGAACCAATACTTGGAATCAGTTTGCATACATTACTTGTTGCTATGTCTGACAAGCATCTGACAAGCTTTCAGGTTGTCAAGAACAACTTTTGTTTTAAAAGTATGCATCAAATTTGAATATATTTGTGAACAGGTCTATTCTTCATCCGGACGATTTAACGACGTCCGTCGCTGAAGAATCGAACAAGGTCAATGATTCACTTCTTCTCACCCTTGTAACACACCTGTGGTCATTCAACCTGCAAATACATTCCTATATGCAAATAGGGATTAGTCTAGCTCTTCTAAGGAAATACATTTGTATTCATGTAGAGCCCACAAGTGCTGGAGTCTTTATGGTTATTCTGCTTATGATAATTTTATGGTAAGTGTGTTTGGTCTGTTTCATTTAAGAAGGTGGTACAAAGAATATGCCTAAATCTTTAAGGCAATTTTGTTGTATAACATTGAATCCGGAATATAATTATCAAAGTGCCACAGGGACTTCATTGAAACTTGTAGGTTATGAGAACTATACATCAAAGCAAAATATTTTTGTCGCATGAATGCACTCCTATAATAAAATAGAAAATGTTGAATAAAATGATTCAAATTCAAATTTGTTTTGTGACATATATTGTTTGTCATTTTCACTAAATATGTAATCATGTAACTGTAATCATCATAGCAATATTGTTTCTGAGAATTGAATATATTTCGCTGGGCTCGCATGAGAACAACCGCAACAATAATAATGACTATTTTATTGTTATTACTGATATTGTTATTATTGATATTATTATTATTATTATTATTATTATTATTATCATTATTATTATTATTATTATTATTATTATTATTATTATTATTATTATTATTATTATTATTATTATTATTATTATTATTATCATTATTGTCATCATTCTTCTTATTATCATTATAATCATAATCGTTATTATTATCATCATCAGCTGCAGCAGCAGCAGCATCATTATTATCATCACTATCATCATCATCATCTTTATCAATGCTATGATGATTGACTTGAGTGCGAAATGAACATCGTTACCTTAGGCCAGCGTTTTTCAACCTTTTTAAAGTCACGGCACCCTTTTCAGAAATTGAAATTTTCGCGTCATCCCCATCCAGTGGCGTATCTGAAACTTGGGGGAAAACATCTGAGCTGATGGTGATCAGTGTGTTTAAGCAAGAAGATCACTTTCTTGGCCCTTAAGTTTGCAAGGACTGCAGAGGTGTAGGGCGACGGATATTTATTTGCCATCTCTTCTTAATTTATGCTGAAGTTATCAATTTGGATAAATATTATTTGCAAAAGTAGTAACAACGGGATACAAAATCATCAATTTATACTTAATTGCGAACGAGTGAAGCGAGTGACCAAATTTTTTCTCCAAATTTTCTTTTGAATTTCAGTTTTAGGGCAGATGCATTATTCAGTTATTTGTAATACATGAATAATTAGTTTGTATGCCTGTTTGAGCATTTTTCAGACTGATCACAATTTCAACATAAATTACGAACAGCTTTCAAGTTTTCTCTGTCTGGGTTTTACATGTGAGGAGATACGGTACGTAAACCCAGTTTTCTTTTTTCTTTATTTTCAAAGTTTGGATTCATACAGTCACCTATACAAAATAACCAAATTACCAATTTTGTGAGGTCGCATGGCGGCTGAGCACAACATTTTTGAGAAGAAGTTTATAATTTGCGAGGTTTTAATTGCTATTTGATGAATAATACCTTCTAGTAGTTTCCTCACCTATAGCTGACATAATTTTATTCCTTGGTCAAAAATTATTCAAAAATATATTTTTCATATAACTAAATTTCTCTCGAGGCACCCCGGTTGAAAAACGCTGCGTTAGGCTGTCTTGCCCCCCCCCCCCCCCCCTGAAAAACGGATCGACCCCTCTGTGTTGGAGAAGTATGAGGGGCCTAAAAGTGATTATGAGATTTGCCTTTGATAGTAAGGTGACATTCAATGATTATCTTGAAGCTTAAGCTGGGCCCTCTTGCATAAAAAGTTGCGATTAAACACAACTCAAAAAATTAAACGCAAGTCCCAAATACACGATCCAGATTGTTTGAAAATCGAGTTGCGTTTAATTTTTTGAGTTGCGTTTAATCGCAACTTTTTATGCAAGAGGGCCAGGCTGTTATTCAATCTTTATCGTACATGACTTTCTTGTTTTCCTTCGTCTTGTTTTTACACGTGCAGAATTCGCTGGTGAAGGAAAACATAGTATCTCACATTCATCATGAACATCGCGATGCAACTTCGTCTTTGGATCTTCCCTCTGCTGTTTGTTGGACGATCTACTACTTCTCGAACTTTCTGCGATTATTGCTTTTGTGACACTCCCGACATATGGTGCAGTGGGATCGACTTCAATGAAGCATTAAACCATACCATTCCAAGTTTTGTCACTAGCAAATCTAAATTCCTTAATGTTAATACATATTCTGACGTCAAGTTAATATTGAGCAACGATACTCTGACAATTTTCCATGCCTTACAAAGGCTTGAGATAAGTATATACCAAGTCGCTTTAGTAGATGAATATGTTTTTGAGAGGCTTACCGATTTATCATACATTTATTTGGAATTGAACAGTATTCATGAAATACCCAGTAAAGCCCTTTTCCGCGTGAAAGCTTCCCTGCACGAATTGTATCTAGTAAATCAACCACTTCTAAATATCCCGGCGAACGCGTTTGAGCAATTAGGTAATCTCCTTACATTGACCATCACTTATAACAGATACCACCTCGCTATATCAGCAGGTGCGTTTAATGGTCTTGCGAATTTAACAGGCCTTTACTTATCGACTTGTAACATTCAGCATTTACGTAACACAACCTTCTTGGGATTACCGAAACTACAAGAATTAGACCTTAGTTACAATCTCTTTGTTGAAGTGCCGACGACGATACAAGCCCTCAAATCTCTCTTAAAGCTGGACCTGTCTCACAATACGCGTTTGGACAATCTATGGAATCTAGAGTTCCTGAGAAGTACGACCAAGCTACAGACTCTCCAGATGATGTACTGTGCCATTTCACAAATATCGTCAGGTGCTGTTGATAACCTCAAAGCAACCCGGGATCTAACCGTCGCGAATTTTGATGGAAATCCGTTCAATTGTACAGAAGATCTTTGCTCTTTTGCCAAGTGGTATCTCAGTCTGTCGGAACCAAGCACAAGTACGCGGAGCCCTCACTACATACCTTTCATCACCCTAAGTCCTCCTCCAGGAAAGGGGCCATATCAATGTGACAATAATGGCCAGTCCCTCCAGTACTTCTATAGTGAGTCGTGTTTGGTGCAGCCTGACCCTAGCCCGTCCATCGTTCCTGGAGACGAAACATCATGGCATGTGGTGATAATTGTTGTTACTGTCATTCTTGTTGCGTTCGTCGTCACAATCGCATCCTTTATCGTATGGAAGTTCAGGTTGATCAACTACTATCGTCACCACCAAAGGGTTCACTTTCAACAGCATGTCCATTACGGAGCGATGGAAGACAATAACCATGCATACATCTTCGATGCCTATGTCAGCCACCATGAAGACGACAAGCCATTCGTCGAAAATGAGATGGTCCCTCGTCTCGAAGAAGAGAACAATTTCGAGCTTTGCGTTTCCTTCCGTAACTTTCGTCTGGGTTCCAACCTCCTGGAGAATGTGTCTTCGGCCCAGGATGTCAGTCGTGCCCTCATCTTCATTATCAACCAACGCTTCATGCGGAATGGTCAGTGTAAGCTGGAGCTCGAGATGGCTTCGACCAGGATGCTGGAAGACGAAGCAGAGCATGGAGAACAACGCATCATCCTCATCGTGATGGAAGTCCTAGAACCAGAACTGGTGAACAACACCCTGAGAATGCTTCTCAATCACGTTGCGTACCTTGAGTGGGATCCTACTACCGAAGAGAGGTGTTGGGGTCAACTCATTGCTACTCTACGAACTTTGGGGCCGGAAAGGAATGCCGACAATGAACAGGAAGCCGGCAACGGACGGGATGACGATGACGGCGACGGACAAGACGACAACGAACATGCCGACGAAGAAAATGTTTGACGAGGAGCCAATTTGAGGCTATATTTTCGCCCGACTTTTCTAACCGAGTCTTATCAAGGTTATTTACAATTTACTTTCCATTCGTAAGATGGCTCACGCCACGCATCTTACGACGTCGTGTTTCTTACTTACCACACCGTGATAATTAATATGAATAGCATTAAATGTAAAATTGAATATAAAATTGATATAAAATTTTCATTTGACCGCGTAGGTTGTAAGATATCTCGTTGATAGGAAACGCGGTACTGATAACACTCTGCATGGACAGCAAGATGTAATCAAAATGAAATCTTAGTAGAAATCAAGGTTGTGGACACCCATCTCTATATATACCGGGTTGTGTACTGTTTGGTATGAAGCGCGTGACACCAATGGACATGAAAGAAGTCGGGTAGTTTATAATCAGATATTTTACATGTGCTTAGAGGAAATGGATGTAAAACAAGTAATTGAACAGAATGGTTCATTGATCGCATTATTGCCATGTGCCCAGTTCGCATGTATATACTGATGTAAAAGTATATTACACATGTTACAAGTCAAACTACACTATTTGTTTCGACACAAGTACTGTTGAAAATGTATTTCAAAGTGTTTGATAAGCAGCATCTATCACAGAAGAAAAAAACTTTGTTAGGAATCTTTTGCTAAGGTGAACAGATTGTACTTGACCGATAGATAAGCCTATACAATGTAATCGCATTCGCTTTGCCGATCCTTCCATTATAAAGTTCCCCCTATTTTTTTGCGTTCCTTCTCAGTTTGCTCCTCTTTCTCACTGACTATATGGTCTGTTTAGAGCCAGAAGGGCGTTAACTCATATGGTTATACAGAGTTAACGCCCTTCTGGCTCTCAGCAGACGATATATCCGACTACCGGTTCCTATTTCACTAAATCTCTCTCTCTCTCTCTCTCTCTCTCTCTCTCCCTCCCTCCCTCCCTCCCCCTCTCTCTCTATATCTATTTTTAAAATGATCACGAAGACTTTCGAGAAAAAAAATCAACACAAGCATGATAAGGCAATTTTAATAGTCTTGTCAATCGCTTATTGAAATGTGCAAATATCACAATGAAGTATCAGTTTATTCGAACATGGTTTTTATGGGATATACTACTTGCCCTTGAATCAATTTATCGAAAGTCATTGCTATCGTGATATTTTTGTTTCTATTATAGTTCTCTCTCCTTTACCCTTCATAACAAGCATCGAAACAAATCACTCCCATCAAGGGGGGGGGGGGGGGAGTGGGGGATGGGGGATGGAGTTCCTCCAAACTGTCCAGTCCAATTTTTGCCAGGGGCGGTGGGGATATCTAGTGGTCGTACACCTCCTCATTAAAGGCAGAAGGAAATTGTATAAATTGTATTGTATCTTCGCCACGCGGGACTACAAAGGTATATTCTGCCCCTCCCTCCCCGGCATCTCTCCCCCCCCCCCCCCCACCCCCCACCAAGAAAGGGATGGGGATTCTAGCCCCTGTGTATCACTTTCTTGATAAGCCTCTCATCAGGACTGGCCCAGATAAGTGACTACTTCATCGATAGATCCTACTCATTATCTATTTTGCAGGCACAAACCATGGTCAGTCGTAAAAGAGTGTCCGCACTGTAAAACTACCATAGGCCATCTACTATAGCTGCTCCTGATACGACCAGAAGGTAGCTGAATTAGGCTTCTCTCAAGACGAAATTATTTTTCTGATAAAGTGTCAAATAATATGGGTCTGTGCTTACAGACTACTCATTATCTATGTTTATGTAGAGTCCGACTAGCCTTTTGTAGTTTTATGAAAAGAAAATGTATGTTGCCATTCGCCATGGAAACGTTCTTTTTGAAAGGACTGGAAAGTAACTAGACGAGGAAGTATAGGCCTTAATTACTGTGATGTTGGTGATTAAAAAGAAAGATTATAAATAGAAAGTGAAAGACACTTGTAAAATCTCAGAATTGTTTCACTTCTTTCCAACAAAACACCAGTCTCTATAATCTCTTATTCCTTTAAGTACGCTTGAAAAGTACGTTTTCCTTGCTTGTCAGAGATTATTTTCGGTATTGTGCCCCCTTTTACAGAATCCTCGGTAACTGACCCCCCCCCCCCCTATCGGAGAGACCTGGGCCCTCTTGCATAAAAAGTTGCGATTAAACGCAACTTGATTTTCAACCAATCAGGATCGCGTATTTGGGACTTGCGTTTAATTTTTTGAGTTGCGTTTAATCGCAACTTTTTATGAAAGAGGGCCCTGGCCCCCATGTTGGGGAAATCCTTGTGCCACCATTGCAACAGAAACCAGGAAATAAGGAAGGAAGCGATTCCAAGGGATGGTATTTTAGTCATGGTAGGTTCTAAAGCTTAAACGGATGTTTGTACAGTATATAATGCTTTACCATACATAATTATTAATATCTTCTATTTGATTGTATAGTTTGTTACACTAATATGTAAAGATTAGAATGATATGCTATAGTTTTATACAGTGTGACCAAGTATGTAACTAGGGCTTTAAAGATGAAGAGTGTGTTCAATATTTTTTCTTTGCTGTAAATAGGCTTTTTCTTATGCTGTCGGAGCAAAAAAGCAGAGTGTGCTCTTTTATATTATTTAATCGATTAATTTAGTTCATTGATATATAATTTATTTTTATAGGCGTATAGGCTTAACAGATTATACATACATAGGCCATCGTGATTTATTTAATCACATCTGCGTAGAAAGGCCTATCCCCACCTTCTGGGCTATCAATACGGAGTGTATCCTATCCTATAAATAACCCCCTCCCCACCTGTGTTTGCTACAAATATAATTTTAAAACTCATTCATATATGATTTCATTTTTTTTTTTTTTAATGTGCTGCTTTTCATAGTTTGTTCTCTTTATGTTGTTTTTATAGTTTTCATTTTATTTCTAATTTTGTGATTCTTGTAATAATTTCTGTGATTTCCTTTGTTTATTTTTTTTGTATTCATGTACACTGAAAAAAATATCCTGGTAAAATTTTAACACAAAAAGTGTTCGACTTTACCAGAGTTCAGGGTTGACCGGTAGCCAATACAAATCTGGTAATTTTTACCCCGTTGCCTGGTTATTTCAAGAGCATCTTCTCTAATAAAATGACCAAACTCCTGGTGAGATTATACGCGGGAAAAAAAATACGGAAATTTTTAAACCAGACGTTTTCCGTGTGTATTGTTATGTTTGAACTTTATTCACGGCCTTGCTGGAAAGAAGATTTCTAGCTGAATTATTACCTGAATATAACATCAATATTGTTATAATCATATATAACGACTGAAAAAATTGAAAATACAAAATTCAATCTACAAGATTATTCTTCCCATTATTTACATATACAGATTTAAAGCCATCTTTTTAGTCTCAACAATATACCCTAATTTAGGAAATTTAAGTATTTAGAAGAAAATGATATACTGATGTTATAGGACTGTGTTATATTGGTGAAAGCTCTCATACGATAGGTTCGGGGTTCGATCCTCGCTTGGTGCTTAGGCCTACATCCTTGGGTGACCCCACGTATGTTCCTATTGACCCAGGTGTACTAAATGGGCACCTGGCAATGCTGTGGTAAAAATAATTGCAGGGCCCGCAGGAAAATGCAATGTAAATAACCGATGTTGCTACACTGGGTTAATAATTGACCAAATTATTATACGGGGTGATTTCTGAAGCCTGTAGATAAGGATAAATATGAAAGCCAATGTCATATTATTATCTTACTTATGAAAGGTGTATGTATGCAACTGTCGAGGTTGATACATTGGATAGTTGTTTTATGAACAAAATACTGTTACATTTATTTTTCTGTTCAATAGTTACTTAATTCATTATATTATTTTGGTTTACAAAAGAATGTCACACATATATGAACAATAATGGAATGTTAACAATATTGATTCAACTTTTTATTTATTTTTTATTGCTATCACGTAAATGCAAATATATTCAAACAGTACTAATGCACGTACAGAGATGAAAAATATGGCTTCATAAACATACATTATATGACTCTTTTAAGAATAACACTACATTCAGTTTTCTTTATTCAAACATTTAAAAACCATTTCAAAACACGATATATCAAATTCTTATGAAGATTCAAACAAAATAGTAGGTTGATACGAAATTTGAAAATGTATGTAGGCCTCTTCATTTCATTAAGGTAAACTTAATTGTTTTTTACTACTAATCTAGATTACCATCTATCTCACTTTCGTAAATGTGCAAATTAAAATATTGTACTTCATGTTCCATCTGTTTCATTGTAGATTAAAACTCACAATACAGTGAAATAAAGATGATTTGGATGAATTTGCAAGTTGTCATTCTTTAACCCATAAAATATAAATTTGAAAGAAAATGGCTTTGATGTTTCATTACCATAACACGCGTGGCAAGACTTGCAGTATAGTGCAGTTTGATGTGTCACAATCGCTGTATTCCTTATATATGTGACGGACATAATTATGATTAAATATAATAACGTCTGCTGAGAGCCAGAAGGCATTAACTCAAATGCTTTAACACAGAATTAGCACCCCTCTTGCTCTCAACAGACGATATATTCAACTAACAAATTGAATTAAACATTGATACGCAATACAGGATGCAATTAAACTCTAATAAAATGCTTGACTGGTGGCGAAGATTTGATTAATACCACGAGCTACAACCCAATCATAATTTTGAATGCTTGCAGCCCTGAAAAGCTACACGGAATAGTAATTTCAGAAGATATTGTTTAGATAATATTGTGGTTAATAGTTTATTAATTGTAATTATTTTTAATCAAAGATCTAGTAATAAATGTACTTGAAACCTTGTACAGTATCTTAATTCATTCGATACTTCTACTCAGACTTTGTGCGAGTTAATGTAAAGAGATACTATTCGTTGAAAAAACTTGTTGCTTTATAGTTCATATTCTGTAATCCTACACACATAAACGAAGTTACAATAAAGAGAGTATATCACGAATCTAACAGAAACTTTGTGCGCTATGCGTAATACTCAGGCATTTTGCACTTATTCAAAATGCTTAGAAAGTTTTTACAAAAAAATCATGGGGAATTATGTTTCAGAAATTTAAGAAAAGTGAAGGACAAACTAATGATATAAAAAAGACATTTCAGTATACAGTATAAATGTATTCGGTGTCTCAACGAGAAGCAGTACTGGTACGAAATATATTCAGAAAATGCTTATTTATATAGACATTCAAACGTATCTGTAAAATATTATGACATTATATTACAAGGCCATGTAACATATAGAATAGAAAGTAATGGCGTAAAATGGGGGGCGTTTCATCAAGTGTTTCGTTAGTGCTTTTTACCGACAAATTTGCTCTCAGCCAATCAGATACAAGGATTTCAGTAGCTTATAAACAGTTGTCGGTAAAAATCCCTGACAAAACACTTGATGAAACGCTCCCTTGATCTCCTAAATCACAAGACAATGACACTGAAAGATGATCTGTAATGAAATATAATTACACGACTATAAATGAGGTTAGTGCATTCAGAACTTAATTGTCCTGGGCCCTCTTGCATAAAAAGTTGCGATTAAACACAACTCAAAAAATTAAACGCAACTCGATTTTCAACCAATCAGGATCGCGTATTTGGGACTTGCGTTTAATTTTTTGAGTTGCGTTTAATCGCAACTTTTTATGCAAGAGGGCCCTGCACTTAGTTTCTCTACGCTTCGATTAGGATGCAATTTATCCATGATGTGCGAATAAATGCACATCCTCCTTTGACTTTATAGCAGTAGGTATAAAAAAGAAATTTTGTTCCAATACTAATAGTTCTGTTCTTGGGCGACACAATTTTTTTAAATCCATTAATTGCATTAAGAGGAGAAAGAAATGAAATCATATCCTATGTTTGATATAATTATTGCATTAACTGTTTGGCTGATATCATATGGTCAATATTCAAATCTACCGATTGATTAACGTGGGGGGGGGGGTGGCGAAATGTACTTGGGCGAGGGTAGTGGGGCATATTCCCCCCCCCCCCAAAAAAAAAAAAAAATAAATAAATAAATAAATAAATAAAAATAAATAATAATTATAATAATTAAAAAAAAATTTTTTTTTTTAAATCAAAAAAAAAAAAAATAAATAATAAAAATGAAAATAAATAAATAAATAAATAAATAAATAAATAAAAATAAAAATATTTAACAATTTTTCCTGAAATCTAAGGCTCAGATTATACCAGTACATGCTTTTAAAGACAGTTGTTTGTTAAAATACATTATTTTTTGTGGGCCCGCAAGGGGCACTTCCTCCAGCCCAGCCCTATGTTGGATACGCTAAGACGTGAAATAGCATTTTAAGGATTACAGGAGTAGGTAGATGAGGTAGAAAAGAGCGATGTTGAAGACAGACAGGGAAACGGTTGTGGCGCTGTCGGTCACGTGAATTTTCCATCCGAGGAAACGATGCGTGTAACACTGAAAAAAAAAAAAGAACCATAAATTAATAAAATGGGGGATCAGTAGTCAGGGAGGGGGGGGGGGGGTCAGTCTTCCTAGGTTAATAAAATGCAAGAGAAGAAGGTCATGCATGGAGTAGGGTGCGTGATGAGATCTTCTTTCCTTCCCCTATCTTTCTATATTTCCTTTTTAAATTTTTTTTCTCGCCATTCGATGGAGTTGGGGTGCCCCTTCGAGCATCCATTACCTCCAATATGGAGCTTGTTATGTCCTGAGAGGCGAATATCGTAATTCATTGTTTCCAGGAAGTTATATTGCATCTCATATCAATATGTATAGATGGATAAATGAATATGGACATAGATCGTAAAAATAGATAAATAATATGCAGTCAGATAGATAAGAGGGTGAACAGATAGAATTATAAACATATAGACAAATATTTTTACGTATGATATTTGTTAATAAAGGAACCCTGTAGAAGGGCTAAACAAAATATAGACAAATATATAAATAAGCAGAAAGAAAGATATATATTATATATATATATATATATATATATATATATATATATATATATATATTATATATATATTATATATATATATATATATATATTATATATATATATATATATATATATTATATATATATATATATATATATATATATATATATATATATATATATATATATACTTCATTTTTCAACCAAGACACCCCGTCATGTTGTGTTTTAGCCAAATGTATATTATACATATAAAATATACATATATATTTATGTATATGGACATTGTATTGATAGATAAATAGATACAGGTTATGGATAGGTATATAGATAGACAGATGACAGATAGATAAATAGATAGATAGATACTATTATTATTATTATTATTATTATTATTATTATTATTATTATTATTATTATTATTATTATTATTATTATTATTATTATTATTATTATTATTATTATTATTATTATTATTATTATGATTGTTATTCTGTGTTCTTTATACAGGGTAGTATCTTCAGTACATAAAAAAACGGCTTTGCAAGAGAGCCCTGTATTACATAAAACAATTAAAATACAATGTAGAACAATCTTAGAACAATAAGATAACGGAACAATACAAAAAAGAATATGTTAGAAATATTAACAAGTATAAAATTGGATCACGTCTTAAATACACAACTCTATATACATTTATTAAAACCAATAAAATACCACAAAGGATCAAGGGTTCGTGATCCGTTTCCATTTACAGATCCCTTCCTTACCCCCCCCCCCCCCCATCCCAACATCATACTCATCACAGCAATATATATATGAAAAATATTATTAAAAAATAAATTAAAAAATAGGTAGATACAAACCTGATAGTAGAGTAGATCAGGCGCATCACTCGGAACGGTCCACACGAGTCTGCCCGGTTCACCGGGTTCACATTGCTTGGTCAGAGTTTTCTTGAACTCGGCAAAGGAGCTGTAGGTATCGGGGTTTGTGTTGCTCATATATTGGCAAAGGGGACCCTCTGTCAACATAATAACCGGAGTTAGATATCATTATGAAATGAGATGAACCCATCATCATCTTTATCATCATCACCGCCATCAACATCACCATCATCATCGTAGTCGTCGTCGTTATCGTAAAATCGTAAAATCAGCATGGTAACAATGATTAACAATATTGTACATAAATGCATCATGGTATGCTTTCTTTTCAAAGAATTATGGAGACGTCGAATGTAATGTCGAAATTTCAATCAACTCATGACAAAATAACTAAATTCTGAAAAAATTCGGAAATAAAAACTTGAATAACGACAAGAATCTATAATTCAGTGCTGAGTTTCATAAGACAAATTTTAAAAATTTCCCAGGCTCTGTCCAATACATAGGCATCATAGATATATTATTTCGAACATATCAGTGCCTCGTAGTGGGGGTGGGGGATGGAAGGGGGTATTGGGATAGTTACTCCCCCCCCCCCCTTCCCCCACACACAAACATACACACACACACACGCACACACACACCTCTTGTGTCCTCTGTAGTGTATGTCGGTGTATTGGTCGGTGGCACATATCAAGAAGAAAACTGGTGGGAAAGGTCCTACCGTCAAAAATTACAAGGGACAAGTAAATCATCTTACCTTCGGGTCCTGCGTAGATTTCTGTACCCTGAAGACAGAAAGAACAAAAAACGATCGAAATAACAATCAGTATTCAGCAGCACTAAAAATGATGCCAACTATGATTCATGTTGAATGTTTTAAAAATTGAGGACCCTGTCCCTATTTATTTTTAAAGCTTTCTGGCAAATTCTAGTTTTCTATCGGCAAATTTCTAAATACCCAATCAGCGTCAATTCCTGGTTAGAATGGCCACAGGAGAGCAAGTTGCACGCGCATTGTACAGAAGAACATAGAAAACTGTAAAGTAACTGTATTACCGTCAGATTTGGTAATTACATTCCTTTTCTTTACTTGTGCCTATATAATATGGGTTACCTAACCCTATGGTAATACGTTCCCGCTGATTATCATAACCATTGTCAGGTCATACACTTGATAATTCTGTTGTTTTAAAAATCATCGTTTTATACCATACGGAAGGCCTAAACGTCAAGACAACGGAATTACTCTTAAACTTCGGCATATATCTTGTATTTCAACTTGCAAAAAGGACTTTCTTGTGGTATCATAAAATCATAAAAGTTCAGTGAATGCAGTTATTGAAAGATAGTGTTCTGCTCTATAAAGATATTTTGTTTTATTTCTTCATTGTTTTGTTGTTTTAACATGGTTTTATTTTCCTTCATTTCACTGGTGTTACATTCAAGAAAACAATAAATGATCATTAAGTTAAAACAGAAACGTTATTTGCCAAAAGGTTTCCTTTTCTTTAAACATTAGCACATGTTCAAAATAGATCAACTTTTAAAAGAGCGCATTATGCCATGTGGCATTATCCAGAAGATGCCATGGAAACTCACTTCTCTCTCTTCTTCAGGAAGCTGGGCATAGCCACCGTTGACGTCATCGGTGATGTAGAAGGGGTGATAGTTCCCACTGACGGCGGGGTCGTCTCCCCCGCTGACGAGGAACGTGTATGTGACGTTGCGCTTCAGGGTCAGTTCGGGGATAAGCTGACCGTTGATGAACCATGCGATTCCCCAGCCAACACGGCCTGTGGAAACATGATAACGCTAATTTAGTTATTTTCGACTACTTCCAATTGTTTTCGTATGGCTTCCGACTTCTTATGAACGTTTCCCTGTTTTCAGATTATTTCCGAATAATTCAGAATATATCCGAATACCTTATTCCAAAATATCCAGGGTACTTTCTCCGTTACATGAACAATATAACTATATGAGTCATGCGAGGAGTGGTCAATACCAAGAATCTCATATCAGTGAATAAGAATAGTGGAATGTCCAGAAAAGGATATTTATATGATACAAAGTGGTACAACTACTGAGAAGAGTGTATGAGTAAGAAGGGAGAGACCAAGAGATAAAAAGTAAGATGGTGGAAGAAACTAGATGATGCAATCCACATAATATACTACATCTACAACGTACATCTAGCATGTCGATACACTACACCGGCCAAAGTGTTTAGATGTATTCTTACCAGTGATAGATTCATAGCCTTTACGTCCACCCGACAGTCCCATCTCCACGGTGAACGTAGCTTCTTCAAGTTCTTTAATTCCTGGGATCTCCCAACCGTCAGTCACAGGTGGGACCGTAGCACCCTGGCCGAGGGGAGGGCATGTGGAGCTAGCTTGTCCGAAATTGATCTGGAGGTTTGAAGATACTAAGCGGAGAGAGAAAATAGAAGAGATTCATATTGATAATAATGATGCACATCGTTTGTGTCATCAGGTTTTCCTGAAAGAATATATAAAAAGGGTTATCATATTCTCTGGTGTCTTTTTAACCTAAAATTGCTGCGGGGGCACAATAGGCGGCACATTTTCATTTTTGCCAATGCGTACTTAAAGTATGCCACGTTTGGTTTTCCCGGGGCACCTGTGCCCCTGGATCAAACACAGCTGAAATATCAACAACAAACGAGTGGTTTAAATTCATACTGACTAAAAATACAATAATTTATTTTATAAAGTGTGGAAATCATAATGGAGTTTGGTGTTCACAGGGCTCTGTTAGTACATGAAAGAGAAGAACACGATACATTTGAATATAGTCAAATGACAAGAATTTCACACAGGAGTATGAAATGAAATCAATGGGAATCAAAATTGTCAGAGTACAGTAATTTTATATCTATAATAAAAAAAATGCAGATTGTTTTGGAAGGCCTGTAGGTTTGCAACAATGCTAAAAGGTAATTACAGCTTATTTTCCATGAATCAAATATTTGAACTCACTTGGTGATCTCCGGCCTCCTTCGTGATATGCAACACGTCCATCCGCGTTGATAGGTCCTCTAGCCCATATGACGTAGATAGGACCATCAGTTGTGATGGCCTTGTCGTACGTGGCGTCTAGAGGAATAAAGTTATACAGAATTTTTGGGGGGTAGAATTACAAAAAAAAGACGCAAATATCAAAAAGACACATTTTGTCAAAATCCTCGACATCCATATTGCAGCATTATGTTCTTGCGTTCTGAAATATAATGTACATAGGGAGCTTATGACAGTATAGTCCACTCTGTTAAGAGCTGTAGTACTTTTCCATTATTAACCATGTCTTTATACTTCAACCTGAAGGCGGACCCAGAAACAAGTTTTAAAAAAATAATAAACAGCAGCAGCAGCATCAAACAACAACAACAACAGCAACAACAAAAACAACAACGACAACAAAAATCACTACATTTGGCTGGGGGCAAGTCTAAAAAGTATCTAAAATTGTGTATACCTTACGATCGATCTACGATCCGATTTCAGAATAAAAGTGTAATATCATTTGACAAATTTAAAAACGAAAAATATTTTTGATTGAGGGTCTGACTAGTCATACAGATAGTAAAATCGATAATACGGCCTTTGCCGAGTTTTCTAGTCGGTGGAATGGCCAAATCGGCTCCGAGTCTTAGTGACGTCACAAAAATCGTACGACTGCCTACGATTTGAAACTAATTTTGCCCTTATTCCCTGTAGAAAGCTGACACCTCACCAAAATCCTATGTTTAGTATTCATATTACTTTTCAGAACCTGAATAGGGTAGATTTCTTTTGCTAAAATGCCAATATTTAATGCCATAGCGATTTATTTCACAAATGGGATCGCAGACCGATCGTAAGGTGTGCGGTGGCCTTAAGATAGGGAGGCATAGGGGTACGCGCCCCCTGTCCCGGAACCTCCATTAAGTCATTCGCTTACCAGATGCAGCAAGGGGTCGACGGTAGGCGATGTTTGTGACTCCGTTCTCTACGTAAGACTCAACCAGTTCCACATTGTTCGTTGATGACGAAATGGTATCTGGGCAGGCCCCGTCGCCATTTTGAGGGGAGCACTGCAAAGGTGAGGAAATAATTTGTTATCACCGATATAGCATTGATTATTTGGGATTGAGCTGATTCATGATGTATAGATGATCGATGATTCCAAAGCATGTGAAATGATCCCCATGTCTAAATCCTCGATATGCTTCTGGGGGCGTTTCATCAAGTGTCTTGTCGGTGATTTTTATAGACAAATTTGCTCTCAGCCAATCAGATGCAAAGATTTCAGTAGCTTATAACAGTTATTGCAACTGGTCATTGATGGCAAGTTTTATGAAACAGGGCCCTAGTATCAATTCGGTCATTTGCCTGACATAGGACAGCGTCAGCGATTGGCGGGGTCTTTGTGAAATATTGATAGCTATACTATTAAGTTTAAACCTGTTGTTATATTCGGCCGTATCTATAAAACTAGCAAAAGCATAGCAAATGCTAGCAAACAAAAGGAACGCGTTCTTCTTGAAAGAAAATGTTTCCTTAAGACTACCAAACACTTGCATGAATGATGGGAATTGGGTTTCATCATCAAGCATTTGCTTGATATTTTCAATCTCCTCTCACAGTAGCTTGGCCTTCTGCTTGACTTTAATTTATCAGAGAAGAGCAGCTGTTATTCTTGCATCTTTAACTGTTTCATTTTCTCGTTAAGTCTATTCGATAGATTATACTTTACTGCACTTACAGGATTAAAAGATGAATTAAATAAATCAATCATATACGTTTTTGCCATATTTAACGGCAGCATTATCAAATCACTCACTTTGGAAAGGGTACGGGGTTAAAAACCTTTCTCGACTGTAGGGACGCCTCAGAGTATACACAATTATTGTTCAAGTTCCCCACATGCATAACAGTGCTTCGACGCACATGATGAATAGAACTAAATTGTTCTCATGCAAGCATTTTCTTGAGCGTTAGCTTGTTTTATAGGTACGGCCTAATGTCTACATAAATACTTTAATGCATGCGAAAATAAAAGAATATAAAAGCAAATGGCTGTTAAAATAAAATACTGTGTTCGTACCTGTGCTTGGCCTTGAAGATAATAGTCAACGGCCTGTGCGTTGTCCATGTCATCTATAAAGGTCACCACGACATCGCCGCCAACCATCTGCGTACCCGTCGTTGATCCGCTGAGACCGAACGCTGCGTAGTCTCCGATGTCGTTGGTGCTGCTGAGTTGAATGACGATATCGGTGCCGTCAATCATCCAGCTGACTTGGAACTCGTCTTCGACCAGCGTCTCGCAGTTTGGAAACGTCTATGGATTACGACAAAGGGAATGGTTATATGAGAGTGAACCAACGTTCCCTTGCAATGATTCTATTGACATTTTGGTTTATTATCAAGCTTATCTAATTCCATTTCGTTTATTCCCAGTTTGTATTCTGGTCTAATATAACTTTGTTTATATCCATTCAACTATCATCCATTTTGGTCTAATCATGCATCAGTATGTGCAATTTCATATCATAGTCTAATTACCCTATAATAATAATAATAATAATAATAATAATAATAATAATAATAATAATAATAATAAAAATAATAATAATAAAAATAATAATAACAATAATAATAATAATAATAATAATAATAATAACAACAATAATAATGATAATAATAATAATAATAACAATAATAATAATAATAATAATAATAATAATAATAATAATAATAATGATAATAACAACAACAATAATAATGATAATAATAATGATAATAATAATAATAATAATAATAATAATAATAATAATAATAATATACAAATATTGACTACTCATGAGGATGATGGTGGAAATTATCACTCCCAAGGTGGTGTTCATACCAGCCCTTCTATCACCCCCGAGGCGAAGCCTCGGGGGTGATAGAAGGACCAGTATGAACACCACTGAGGGAGTGATAATTTCCACCACCATCCGACTAAAGAGCAGTCCATATTTGTTTTATATACCTCTTCCTTTTCATCCGTTTCATCCTTTTCATCCTCATCCTTTGCTAAGTCACTCGCCATGTTGAATTCTTACGCGCTGCGCGTGTATTGATTAACGTAGTCGTAGCTTAGCAACTCGCGAAAGCGCTCTTAAAACCTGAACCAAATTTTGTGTACTTGCGTACGTGTGTGAAAAAGTCGCGGAGGGGTTACGCGTTCTATCACAGGGTTTTGGCGTTCTATCATTTGACCTTAGGTTAAATGAGAGAACGCTAAAACCCTCTGACGCAATGATAGATCGAGATGCGTCGTGTCATGTGACATAGTTTTGACCAATCAGTGAATAAGAATCTATGTATGAGGTATATAATAAACAATAAACTGTTTTTATAGCGGATATCACATTATGATTGAACGTCCCAATGCGCTTCCATTTTTTTAAAAGATTATTATTACCCTAGCTTTAGCTACTATTAATTTTGGTCTATAACAAGTTAAGCTACTAATTATCACCATCATCATCATCATAACATGAAATTATCATCATCACTATTAGGATCATTATCCTTGTACGGGACATCCCAATAGACGGATAACCCGCGAGACCGACAGCCCACACACATGACAGACAACTTTTTGAGGGTTGAACAGGGTTCACTAGACCGACATTGTCGGTCTCATGGGTTATCGGTCTCTTAGGCTGTAGCCATCATTGTCATGGTTACCAGTCTAGTTGGGCCGCCCCCCCCCCCCCCCCCCCGCGGGCGAGAGGTGCAGGAGGGATGTTTCGTTTTTATTATAGTTATGTGGAAATAATGAATCTTAATTCGATCAAATTTAAATTGCAATCATCATCGTTATTAGTATACGTGTAATCATCGTTGCCATGGTTACCAGTCTAGTTGGGCCGCCCCCGCTGGCGAGGGGTGCTGGAGGAATATTGAGCTGGCCCTGCGATGGGATGTCGACGTGGCCGAAATCCTGGGTGAAAGCCACGCACCACAACCCGAAGTGCCCGATGTCGAAGATGTCTGTGCCATCGGGTAAGGTCAGGGTAATCGTTTGACCACTGTAACTACTGATAACCCCAGTACTATAAGACATGAATGTTGCATAAGGAGGTGGGGGAGGTGCAGAAATGAACCATGTCAAAAACATTTTACATGTCACAAGCAGATATAACGAGATTTATGTCTCGAAACAATCAATTTCAGGTAACTCAAGAAGAATTTTTAGCACGTAATTGAGGAAAATCGTCCCTAAGTAGTAAACTATGAAAACATAAAAGTAAATTATAAATGTAACAATTTCAAAATAAAGATTAGGTTCGTTATAAAGTTCTTCTTTATAGCAGCTATCGTAAATACATTTGAATATCAAGTCATTGTGTACATGTATATTATATTTCCGTGGCTCATCTCCAGTTAGCACTTTACTATTCATTAGATTCTTTCAGCAAAATAAATATAGACTATTTTTCATTTTTTAGTTACATATATATATATATATATATATATATATATATATATATATATGTCACATGAATTTTGGTAGTGAACGATCAAATCAAAATCAAATCTTATCAATTACCTTCCGGTCTCATCTGGAATCGCAAAGTCGCCGTTATTGGAAGGCGTATCTCCAGGTCCCACCCAGAAATATGCCCCTGAGTGAATTAAAAAAAATCCTCGAAAAGATGATTATCATGATTCCTTAAATATTTAATGACATGCATTTCACTGATATTATATCATTTGATGAACGGAGCCTACCCTGAAAAGCATTGGTTCTGATAGTCATGCAACAAGACTGTAGAACTTTGGGTTAATATCTGAATAAATACAAAAAGAGCAGTACCTTGACAATTATCAAACCCTATAACCCTCTGAATGATTCTTTCCCCACACATGTAGGGCACTGAGCTTTAAATTTCAGGCATATAATTTTATGGATTACAATTCCCCATTTACGTTTCACTTTCTTAGATCGAGACCATTACATCTTCGTCGTGGGCGTCGCGAGACCATTACGGGGGGGGGGGGAGATGTCGGACCAAATGTGCCAATGCTATAACCATAAAAAGGTCCTCAGAATTTCGCCGACACAAGTTTAACATTTTCAAATATGCAGACAAACTTTTGACATATCCACACTGGGGAAAAAAATGGCTGCCCCCCCCCCCCTCCTATGGAACAAAAATCAATTTACATATTAGGCGATGTACGTTATGCCACCTAAATAACGTGCACTTTCGCGGTTTTCAATCACGCCCCCCCCCCCCCCCTTCACACAATCCTGAATCAGCCTTAATTTTTGGTTTTAAATTCGCTGACAAACGTTTTGAAGTGAGTGTCACCCCCCCCCCCCTTCTGACGACACCACTGATCTCAGATCCTCTACGAAGCAAAAGTTTATATCTTACGTGGTCCTAGGCCATCATAGACCAGATTCTCCACTCTGATCTGCTTCGCATTCAAGATGATCACAGCTGACGCGTAAGTGTTGTGAACACGACGATCGAAGCCCAAAGTGCCCAGGTTGTGTGGGGCCGGAGCTACGAAGTTAGCGGGAACTTGGAGGGACCCAAAATTGGCCTGTATTATTTTTAAAAGAAAATAGCAATAACTAATCAAGCTATGATGCAAACACACAAGAATTTCGATTCTTTCTACATTTTGTAGTAAATAAAAATACATTCATGTTTTAGTCCAAGTACCGTAAAGGAATCTTTTCAAGTGTGTTCTACTTTAAAGCATAAAAGACAATGGTACTTTAATTAATAAGTTTATTGACTTAATTTAATCTAGTAAACGGTCCAATCGTTTTAAAAATGTGTGTGGGGGCAAAGCATTGGTCAGTTGCGCCTGTATAAATAAAATGGCCAAAAGTGCGTGAGGACAGTGACCGAAGTGGAAAAATTGAGAATGATGCCCCCCCCCCCCCATTCCGTCATTAGTTTACAGCCATTTATAGGACGTACGAAAAATAAATCAAAGGCAAAACAGAAGGGGAAGGCGAACAGGGGTAGGAGGGCGGCATAGGAAATCCCAATCTTGCATTAATAAAGTACACACACATACACACCCGCACACACACGCACACTCACACACACACACACACATACACACACATATATTTGCATTCGTGTGCCCCCTACCCTGGCAAAATTTTGGACAGCTTGAAAATGTAAGGATATTTTTTTCTGCGTGTCACTGACTAAAAAATCAATCAAATACAAGATTTGAAGACTTTTGCAGCCCTCCGTCCCCCCCCCCCCCCCCCCCCCGGCCAGAGAGTTTTGGATGTGCCAATGACTGAAAAGAGAGGAGAAACTGTTTTCCATACCGAAAAATCACGGCACCAAACCGAAATCCAAGCGAGCGATGACACAGTCTTTCCTGAGGGTAGAGTAACTCTGATGTCTACGTTATTATACTCACCAAGCTTTACTGTTCTGCAACGGAGAGAAATAAATCATGATGATGATGATGATGATGATGATGATGATGATGATGGTGATGATTGATGATGATTAAGTTATTGACAAATACTACTACTACTACTGCTGCTGCTGCTGCTGCTGCAGCTGCTGCTGCTGCTACTGCTACTACTACTACTGCTACTACTACTACTGCTACTACTACTACTACTACTACTACTACTACTGCTACTACTACTACTACTACTACTACTACTACTACTACTACTACTACTGCTACTACTGCTACTACTGCAACTTCTACTACTACTACTGCTACTACTACTACTGCTACTACTACTACTGCTACTACTACTACTGCTACTACTACTACTACTACTACTACTACTACTGTTACTACTACTACTACTACTACTACTACTACTACTACTACTACTACTACTCTCAAGAGTATTGTGACGGGCACGGTTCGCCACGCCGGCTGACACGGCTATCTTTTCAGGATGCCCCCGTGCCTGGCCTAGCTCCCCGTCCGTCTGGTCAAAATGTATGACCGCTGCTGATGCCTGGAGTAATCGGCACTCGACCATCACCGGGGGCAGAATAATAAAAGGGGGGCACAATTCATAGTTTTCTTTCAAAAGGGAGGGCACATACGGGCCGGGATCCCCCCGGACCCCCCCCCCCCCCTAAATCCGCCATTGACTACTACTACTACTACTGCTGCTGCTGCTGCTACTGCTGCTACTACTAATACCACTTCTACTACTGCGGCTGCGTTGCATGGTATCCTAATAATAATAACATTGATACAGATATTACACCAGTGGAATATGACGTTATGTTATACATAAACAAGTAAAAATGGTTTTAGAACAAATTTAGGCAAATATTGTGTTATCTGACAGTAAATTTGACAAACACTGCTGTGTATCTTTTATAAATTCTTTCTACTATCCCCTTTCCCCCCGTTATCTTGGCGGTATGAACATCCTTCGGGAGTGTCAGATCAACCAATGGAGTGGGAAGTGATGAGTTTCAATATTCTTCCTTGTATTGCGGAAATCATTTCCCATATTCCGTCTTCTCCCTCTCTCTCTCTCTCTCTTTCTCTCTTTCTCTCTCTCTCTCTCTCTCTCTCTCTCTCTCTCTCTCTCTCTCTTTCTCTCAAAGTTCATCCAAAGTGGGGAGTGATGAGTCTCAATATTCTCCCTGTATCCTGGGGAGCGTTTCATCAAGCGTTTTGTCAGTGATTTTAACCGACAGCTGTTATAAGCTACTGAAATCCTCGCATCTGATTGGCTGAGAGCAAATTTGTCGGTAGAAATCACTGACAAAACGCTTGATGAAACGCTCCCCAGGTAACATAGTATACCACTGTTATTAACAAGCATTCATGTCAAGGAGCTATGTGTATCTCATCTGTCATATCCCGTTATCTTCTCCCTGATCCCTCCCCCCTCCCCCACCCCCTCTCTCCCCCTTCCTCCCTCCCTTTCTCTTTGTTATAAAGCTCATCCAAGAGAGTGGGAAGTGATGAGGTTCAATAATCTTCCGTGTATCCTGGTAACGGTGTGTACCAGTTATGCCAGTACTTTTGGTACAAGTAGTCATGTCAAGGAGATATTATGTGTCTCCTCTTTAATATTCCGTTAACTTTTTTCTCTCTCTGCCACCTCACCCCACCCCTCTTTTGTAGCTTCTTCTTTGATTTTTCATCGCCCCCACCCACCCCCTCTCTCTCTCTCTCTCTTTAATAATAAGATCAAGGATAGTGTGAATTGCAACAGATGGATAAAAGATCGAAAAGGCCCAACGAACTTACCCTTGAACTAAACGGAACTGAAAATGAAATGTTCTTACCTTCCTTGTTCATCAGGTATAATGAAACCAGTGCTGGACGGTGTACCGGATTCTCCCGCCCATAGGAAAGCATCTGAGACAGGAAAGAAGACGAAGAGATCGATATTTAAAATAAATCATAAAAGGAAGGTAGAAATGGAAACATAGAGATGAATATATCAAATATATTATTGGATAGACAGATAAAACATAGATAGATAGATAGGTACACTGTAAAAATTTACTGGAGGAATTTACAGTAAATTACTGGCAACCCGCTGCACAGTATATTACTGTATTTTCACGGTATTGTACTGTTTATTATACAAGTAAACGGTAAACAGCGGTATATAACTGTAAAAATATAGTATTTAACTGTAAATGATACATTATTTCACTATGCAGCCGGGTTACCAGTAATTTACTGTAATTCCTACAGTAATTTGTACAGTGTAGGTAGGTAGGTAGGTAGATTGATAGATAGATAGATAGATAGATAGATAGATAAATAAATAAATAGCTAGATAGACAGATATATATACTCAAGATAGAAAGATAGATGCATTATGTAGAAATAGATGTGTCGTATGGGTCTTGGCAGCTAGGGGGACTCCCCAATGCGCAATTTTAATAAACAGTATTCTATTTTTTTCTCGGTGGCTTCGAACTGCTCACTATAATGACTATAATATGTTATTGACTGAAATATATCTTCTATTTCTAGTCACTTTTTTTATTTTTCATTTATTTATTTATTTTTAAATCTTTTTTGTTGTGTACCAATCATTGTTGATGGCATGTAAATATTTTGATTTTTGTCTTTTGATTTAAGAAAACATACAATTTTAAAAAAAAAGATGTGCCGTTTTTGGTAAAGAAACTTGATATGATTTTTTTTTTTAATCGTACATCCCATTAAAAACGAAACCACGAGGTTTTCTTTACAGAAGATTTACAAAAGATATATAAAGTATATTTGACAAACAGCGTTGTGTTTGTTCTAGATATGGTGGACATTCTTAATAGTAGTCTTCGCTTTGTTTTGATCACGTATACAAAGGTTACATATAAGCCTACCATTCTTCTTACTACACCGTGTTTGTTTTGTGGAATAAAAAAGCTGCATTGAGGTCAAACCCAGATTACGTTTCATGAAAAGCATGCAGTCATTATTCACGTTCAAGTATGTTTTGATTTTATAACGTTTTCCCATGTTTTGATTTTAAAAGATAAAAACGAAGTTTTATTCCTATGGCGTATCAAATAATAAGGTAGAGCTAGCGTAAGCCACCCCCCCCCCCCCCCATATCCCATTGGCTTTTAAATACTTGAATCTGGGGAGCATGATCCCTTTACCCCTGACTTATATGCAAAATACGGAAATGCCACTGGCAACGCAGGTACAACCCCCCCCCCCCCTCAACAAATGCTTATTAACCCGTTGACGACTGAATTATCTCATTCCCATAGGCTTAACACAGGAACCGTCCGGTTCCCGTAGGTAATGGGTTAAACTTGTGGATACACCATGCCTTGATATAGAGAATTTGGAAGTATTCTCTTCAAAGAGGGTGAAATGTGCTTATGAAATACCTAATCAATGTGAGAATGGTTATTCTAAATACACAAGGCTGGTATTATTTCTAAAACTTGTTTGCCTATATTTACGAGTCATTTTGAGAATGTGTCAACTTGTATGTTATCAGAATACGGGCCATTTATATATGATATGCATGCTACACAGTTCAGTACTTAGCCCCCTTGTACATAACAACATTACCCCAAAGTGGATTATATTTTCCATCGCACTGCAAATATGTTAATGAATATTTGTCTATGAGCGCTACTCGCTGTTATTATAGAGGTTGAACTCAATTGGAAAAATCACTGGGGATTCCCCGTTCCAGGCCGTAACCATCTTTGCGAATAGAGATCAATAAATCAATGAATATTAGCTCGAAGGCTTAAGCCCTTTCGTAAAATGAGAAAATTTATTGCTCCTCGTTATGTTTTGCCTTGACCGACCAAAATTATATGAATACCCAATTGTGCCTAACACAAGTGTAAACCGAAATTTCATCAACGATTGTACAATCACTGCAGAAAATATTAATCAAGCGTTGTTGATATTCAATTTAAGACCATACAGTAACTCGCCTGATATGATCAGTGGCTGTATAGTGATAAAGGATTATTAGGACTGCTCAAGGGTAAATGCTACCAGGAAAATTATTCGAGTATTCAAAAGTTTTGTGCCGTGAAATTTGATGCCAAAATAGGCCTTGATCTTAATCTTAATTAAGATCTGCAGCAGAAACTACAACGTGTGAAAATGCATGTATGGAGCGAAACTGATATGAAATGATTATCAAGAGCAGAAAAAGTGAAAAGCTTTGAAGAGAAAGTTGAGTTCTGGTCATGATATTGAATTGTGAAAGAAACTGTCTCAAAGCAATTGGGAAAGGTTGATGATATAGCACATAAGAATTGGTGTATGCTGTAAGGTTTGGAATCACCAAAATGATAAGAAATTAAATCAATCCTGCTGAGATTCACATGCACTCACACAGAAATATGTATATGGGACTACTCACAAATGTTTGGCCCGAACATTTCAGCTGTTTCTTGCCATATTTTGAATGTGAGGGCATTTGAAGAGTAATCCTTTTCAGGGGGCATATCTACTATGATAATCTTCCAAACTAACATAATAAGAATGAGAAAGTTCACAAATTATTTTGTACCTTTCCCAGAACTCAAGTTTCCCTTTAATAGCGCATTTCTTGCCCTTCTGCTATGGCATACTATCGTATTTTTTCATTAATCTGTTCTTATTGCAAAAGTAAGATTGTGCTAAAGGACTTTACTCGAATCGATTTCGTTTATCAAACTATGACGGTTCAATTTTCTACAAATATATCATGATCCATTTTTCATTTAGCATATAGTTCAGTTACTATAGTACAACATGTAAATGTATCTATGAAAATCAATAGAGCATTGCCACAAAAGTAAAATATAAATATGCTAGCATTGTGTTAAAGGTATATGAACAAGAATGATCTGGGGCCCCGTTGCATAGAACTTACCATTAATGGTAACTCTGCCATCAATGGTAACTACCATAGTAACATTGCTCAACAGCCAATCAAATTCAAGGTTTAAATGGAAGTTACCATTTATGGCAAAGTTACCATCAATGGTAAGTTTTATGCAACGGGGCCCCCGGAATATAAATGGTATTGAAAGGATGGCATTTCCAATCGCATTCAACATGTTCAAGCACTAGATAAATATTTGAGAGCAGGAAATGGAATTTTATGAAGATTTATCCCCTGGCCATTTCATTTTCATTTTGTTCGATGTATTTAATCATTAATGCCACGCTCAGCCGCATAATCTTAGCAAATCTATATTCAATCCCTTTAATGTGCAATCATTACCGGAAATCTCTGTGCATTCCAGTATAGGTACACATGTATTTTTTTTCTTTTGATAAAAAAGAAGGAAAAAATGGTGATTCACCCTCGATTTTGAAAAATATACAATAATCTGATTAACGGAAATCCATGCACGGAAATAAACAAAATGCAAACCACAAAAACACACTGCAAAACATGTTCGACCTGTTATGTAGTGCCATGTACTAATAATGTAACCAATAATGTAATTGTGGTTTATATCCTTGTCACAATAACAAATCCAAACTGAAGACTGAAGTAGGGTTGGGGTAGGGTGGGGTCCTGGTCTGACCTTGGGGTCTAATCGATTAATTTTGGCCAAAATCAAGGTGATATAGGCATACCTTGCAAAAGGCGACTGAAATTGACCAAACAATTATTTTTTTTATTAGGGCATCAGTTTTTTGAAAGGTACTTGAACATAACAATCGATCAACCAATCAATCAATTGATACATTTTTTTAAAGGCGTATCCATAACCTGATAAAGAAGGGGGTGGAATACTCCCCAGACAGAGGGGAAAAGTAGCTGGACTGCCGAAGCCGTCCCGTGCATGTACGGAACCAAACCCTAATTTAAAAAAAAAAAATTTAAGAGACGTACCCTGGCTCCATCCTATGCTGAATACGCCACTGCTACCGGTCGTAATATGCACACGAGGGATTATTTCGATTGCGTTAATACCTGCTCTAATCAAGCCTGTTGGGGCAATTGTTGCATGCGCCAGTATATTATTTATTTAAAGCTATATTTGCATTCACTGTTGCAACGACATCACTCTCACATCGCGCGTCAAAGGCTAAGGCAGTCGTTGGCGCAGTCCTGTGTCAAACAAATGACGCATCGTAAGCAACCGTCATTCTGCTTACCTGGTGCAGAGCCGTCATAGCTGAAGCCAATGATTCTGAGCGTGGTATCATCCTCTGCATAGACCGTCCCGGCTATCCCATGCGAAGACACATCACTCAGGGTACCGACCAGTTTCCCTTGGTATTGGGCACGACATATCAACACCACTGAGATAAGGGAAGATAAAGGAGAAAGACTGAGTCAGTAATAATTAATGTACAGTTTCTAAAAATTTGATTTTCTCATTAGCAGGTATATTTCAATTGCTTTATACTGGCAATATATTTCTTTTATTTCAACGATATACTGGCAATATACATGTATTTCTTTTATTTCAAAAGTATTACATATGTAACTTAGTAGTAGTAGTAGTCGTAGTAGTCGTAGTAGTCGTAGTAGTCGTAGTAGTAGTAGTAGTAGTAGTAGTAGTAGTAGTAGTAGTAGTAGTAGTAGTAGTAGTAGTAGTAGTAGTAGTAGTAGTAGAAGTAGTAGTAGTAGTAGTAGTAGTAGTAGTAGTAGTAGTAGTAGTAGTAGTAGTAGTAGTAGTAGTAGTAGTAGTAGTAGTAGTAGTTGAAGTATAGTAGAAGTAGTAGTAGTAGTAGTAGTAGTAGTAGTAGTAGTAGTAGTAGTAGTAGTAGTAGTAGTAGTTGAAGTTAAATTCTGCCAAAACAGAGTTTCATTGCGGCGTCATATAGCCATTTGACTCGTCTCAATAACCTTTCCTTTTCCATTGTTGATCAGAACATCCCAATTTCCTCCACGATTAGAAACCTCGGTGTTGTGTTTGATGGGGAGATGAAAATGTCTGACCATGTCACCCAATTATGTCGCTCCCTAAATTGGCAGGTATATAACTTAAATCGCATCAGAAGGTACTTGGATCAAGAGACGTGTCACAATTTGATAAACTTATTTTTGAGCACATGAAAGCTCAAACATCAGAAAAATATTGACAACGGAATTACTCACACAATTTGGAACGTTTTGAGTTTTAACTTGCAACAAATTTCTTCTGAATTTCCAACAATTCGGCCATAAAAGTTGTTGAAAGAATGTCGTCTTCTCATTATTTTGTGAAAAAGAAATTGCATAGAAGATTTAGATTCACATACTTTAAATCACTTTTGAAAATAATTTTTGCGGCTTTTTTAAGGGGGTTGACTTGATGTTTTATGATTTTTGTTATTTGATGAACTTATTTTCGAGCACATGAAAGCTCAAACATCAGAAAAAGATTGACAACGGAATTACTCACACAATTTGGAATATTCTGAATTTTAACTTGCGACAAAATTCTTCTGAATCTCCAACGGTTCAGCCATAAAAGTTATTAAAAGAATGCCGTCTTCTCATTATGTTGTATTGTGTTGTGATAAAGAAACTGCATAGAAGATTTAGATTCACATACTTTAACCACTTTCGAAAATAATTTTTGCTGCTTTTTTAAAGTGGGTCGCCCTCTCCACTGTTAAAATGAAACAAGTTAATTCTACTCATCTCTTCCTCCTTCCAATTTCGAACTAATTGCGAGATATTCTACTGCTGCATGCAATGACCTATGCTTTGATTTTGGTTTCGGTGATTTCAAAAAGGCTATAAAATTGAATAGATTAGTATACAGGGTGGCCCAAATAAAACGGACTAGTATATTTCCAATGTGGGGAAAATTTATCCGGTACCAGTAGATGGGGAATCTCTTCAGAAGAAGAATACCGAATTTGCCAAAATTGGTTTTTATTCTCGCGTTTTTGTGAAACACTTTTGAAGACATCCACTGGCACTGTTCCTTGCAGAAATAACGTATCGTTCAATATTTTCAGAAGTGGTATTATGCCTGAATTCTTTAAAACGCAGTTTTATTGATACGGGACAAATCTGAACTCCTACCTTGAGTCACAAAATGCTCTCTAAAGCAATAACCCCTCACCAAATTTCTCAAGCTTTGTATCATTTTACATGTGAAAAGATCATCCTTCCGCTGGTCTATAGTGAATTTTACCTCACATTATTGGAAGTATGCTAGTCCATTTTTTAGGGGGTGGCTACCCTGTATATAGGTTTTTGTTTTGTTTTGTTGTTGTTGTTGGTTTTTATTTGTTTATTTTTTTTTTGTTTTGTTTGTTTGTTTCGTTTGTTTGTTTGTTTGTTTGTTTGTTTTTTGTTTTGTGTGTGTGTGTTTTTTTTTTGTTGCTGCGGCATGTTTCCGGTGTACTATAAGGTTATCCACATTCGGAATGGACATGCATTTCAAGGAAATAAGAAAGTGCCAAATCATTTTAGTTTGTCCTTGGAATCACGGTAATGACGTCTATTATGATGTTGCAACGAAACAAAGCGCAGATGAGTCAGATTAATTACCCGTATTAAAACATCCCCTTCTCTTAAATCCATGACCTCGCAGCTGATAGGAATCAACAAAATGATAGTCATTACTGTGAGATGTTAGAACAAATACCTTGACCTACTCGGTATATAGCCTCTTTGATGGCAATGGCTATATAGTTATACACACAAATAGAGTCATGAAGTGTAATTGCATATGACTATAATTTACATATATTTGCATTATCATTACCGAATACAGATTAACATTAGCGTTTGCTTTTTCTGTGCAACTTGTATGAAAGGAAAATGTTAATTTTGTTTTAGCATGAAATACAATGCAGCCAGTATCAATAATGAAGTATATTTATAGCTGCTTGAAAGCATCCATCTACACAGCTTTAAAGTGAATTGAATTGAACTTTAACCTGTACTGTATAAAACAGATCATAAACTATACCACATGGGCCAAGAAAAGTATAAAATGAGAATAATATGCCCCTATATAGCAATTTCCATGTAAGAAATATTGATCAACACTCCCACATCATTTATATTCAGACAGATAATATAGCGGGTATACACAGATGTAGGAAAATTGCGACGGATTGGCAGTGTATATATACAATTCAATTAATTCAAGGTGAAATCCACCACGTTGCTATAGCAACTGCCACAATATCGCGGCATCGGGTGATGGAACCCCTTGACAATCTATGGTAATATAGGGATAGGCCTATTTTATTATTCGTGTAGGATAAAAGACTGTATACGCGGATACACCAAGGTTTATATCGACGTTCATATAAGCAAGGTATAATGTAAACGGATGTGATTAATCAGCTTGAAAAAAAAAGTGCAATACATGTATATTAAACAGTTTAACAAATATCAGAGAGATATGAGACTTAAAAATGGACTCTGACGGACAACTGACACGAGGCGTCATTTTCTCACGTTATGTGTGTAATTGGGTTTTTACAGACGTGTATCAATCAGATATGATTATTTACGTCTGGGGACCGCCTTTAACGTCACCATCCGAAAGAAAGACGTGACTCAGTCTCGAACCTGGGTCCGCTGAATCAGTTTATAACTTCCACTGTTAACTGGATGACAGGCGCACGCCACAACACCCAGTTGTGGCGTTATAGGACCGCGTCACGTTAGTAGTTGTTGTTGATTAGTAAATTTTGACTATTATCACCAAATATTTTTTTTTGTCGTTATATCTTTTTTTAAAACAAAATTTAATCATATAAATAATATAATTGACTTCTCTCCTTTTTTTTAATGTATTTTTTTCTAAAAGAAAAAGTCAGTGACTCTTATAGTCTTTTGCTCGTCATTGAAGAATGGCATCGTTTAAAACGTGATAGCAAAATCAATACTGCAAACAATACTAAACCGCATTACACACATTATCATTTATCATCGCATATTCTTGTTAAACCATTCAAACACAAATTAAAAGTTAGTTGGTGCTTTTCCCCATCCGATCAAATAACCTTTATCAACGAGTCGTATTGACAGTAATACTCCTTATGAGATAATATGATATTTTTTTGAGATACTCCTCAACAATAATTTATCAATAATATATTACACAGTTACACAACTGTTGTATTCTGTGCCGCGTCTACTTTTGGCCGGCGGTATGGTTTGACCTAATGTCATTGCCTATTTAAGCCTACTGATAAGTTTGAATTAATTGAAATGGGATAGGGAGTCACAGAGGAGTATTTAGATGTATAAACATACAAATGATAAGCAAAGGAAGGAGAGCATATTATATACCATTGTAAAGCACCGACAAAATGACCACCAGTCGCCGGTTTGTCACATCCATCGTTGTCTTTTTCGGCGTTCACTCTTCTGTTCAGCTGCTATCTATATTCAGCGCAGGATTGCAAGACTTCGAACTCTATAGTAAAAGTATATACTGGCGATTTGGTCGATTATCAACCTGACAACCAGTGTGAAACCTGCACATGCGATCACTATAGATCAACTAAAACTATATCCTCCTATCTCCTTCATGCGTGAGATTTTGTACAACTTAACAGCTCGTGCTGCTGACAATATCTGTGACAATGCTCACCGTACTTCAGTAAACAGCAAGAACAGAATGAAAGTTGTTAATCTGCATATGTATGACGGACTATACAATAGTAGGCGCACCTCATCCGATTCGCTAGTCTAGGTTCTATCCGTTTGTTTTTTTTTTGGTTTTTTTTTTTAATATTTGGTTTATTCCCCTACGCTGCTCTTTCTCTACATGCATATCCCACACAGAGCGCGACTCTCCACTAATCGCGCGGTCCCCCAAATTTCATCCCGTTTGAGGGTGGAATATAATGATGGTAAATGTTATTGTTTTATAGCTCAACATATCGGATCTCGCCATAAGGTGACAGTCCAGGCAGTAGACTCCCGATTCGCCCGTGAAGAAGGCAGTGAAGCACGCTCCGTACGGGTCTTTCTATTCGATTCGTTTCGTGTTTTCAAATCTCCTTATGTTTATGACGTAGATTTGATTTGATTTTATTTTATTTTCATTGATTTCTACATCATATTTCAAACATACATCATGTCCATCAATTTGATTATATTCTTTTGCATTCGATACACTTCAAAATACAATACATGCTACTGTTTAGAACTAAGACAATTCATAAGTAATTGATTTACACAGACATTAAATATTTGCATAGTGTGAGGATAGTCTAGTTCTGGACGTTTTTAATTATTTTGTCCTTAAAAGGCTTAAAACCATGAAGCTACAACCCCGTGTGTGTGCACCCAACGTAGAACGGTGCGAAGTCCACTGATTCACTCTCCCCTCAAATTCACCTTCCCCGAAAAAAACGTTGGTTCAATATTGTTCGAGCAAATAATATCTTTTCTAAGGTAAAACTATCGACGGAACGAATACCGAACGTTGTGGCATTTTCTTGAGAATTACATTACGTAACGATTTCTTTCAAAAGAACTCATGCTTACGAGACAAACATTCAGCGAGAAAATGAATTAGAAGATCATCTGCACCGTAGGCCGATGACAGCACACTGACGTAGACAAACAGTTTTGAAGAAGGGGTGAATTTGCACGGATATCAAACGCTTAATGATGACGTTATCATGCGCCGGTGCCTAAAACAATTTTGGGCAAATGAATGTTGTCAACATGTAGTACCCAATTTTCTTGTGTGATGTCATACGTCGTAAATAGTATCGGTGAATAGTAGTACTATTCACGGATCGTGACGTCAGATGTTACCCTCCATGGCAATTTGCTCATTTGCATGAGGCTAGTGGGAATTGTATTTTGTCACATGACGCGCATTGGACCAATCAATGGCGCAGATTCTATTCATGACGTATATAATAATAAATACCATCATTTTATCTTCAGATAGAAGTCAAGAGGACATTCTTTATTTGCAATCCTTGGTTTAGGTGAACAATACTGAAATTGGATCCTTTCCAGTACATATACCTTTAGAAATTTCGTTTGTCACCAAAACACGAACTGCTTTGTGGATCCGGGGGTGCAAAAAGGGACAGCCTCCCCCCCCCCCCCCCCTCGTAAACCTGAACATCACTATTCACTAATTACAGGCATGGCCCTCCTCTCCGCCCCCCCCCCCCGAAAATAAGTTTTATTTATTCAAGTTATTTATTTCATTTTCGTCAGTAGTTTTCACTTATGCTATTCATGAAAATACTGAACTTGTTAATGTGCTCCACCGTTGGCGACTTTGAGAGACTTTGGCGACATGTGATACATGTATATACAACATATTTGTTTGAGCAAACTCATCGTGAAGACAGTTTGATAACTGTTTTACATTCATTGGTAATCCGAACTTCCAAATTGATAAACATCTCCGGTGATTAAAAATTTCATTTCCCAGGCGTCTGCAAATCTGACTATTTGTTGTGGTTAGGGGTGTTGCACCAATCTTATTGACGTGGCACACGATTTAGGCTGGGCGTGGAGGAGGGGGTGGGGGGGGGGGGGCTAGTGTCAAAGCACCAGGGGGACACCAATCTTACTAGGCCTTACTATATAGCGCTGATCGGGCTAGAAATCCTGAGTTCGAGCACAACTCTGGCTGATGGAGATGGTCTTGGAGTTATGGGAGGGAATAGAATGAGAGGGTCTTTCCCCCTCTCACTTTCCTTTCTCTCTCTCTCTCTCCCTCCCTCTCACCCCCCCCCCCCTCTCTCTCTCTCTCTCTCTCTCTCTCTCACTCACTCTCTCTCCCTCGCTCTTTCCTTCTGTTGCAGTTTAAAAGGGAAGGGTCTTGTTCCACCTACGCGCCATTTTTAATCTTGATAATTATCTGCAACACTGCTACAGACCGCATGAAATGAATTCCGAGTTTCTCGTCTCCTCCCTCTTCCCTTTTTCGGCCAGCCCCATCTTTTTATTTTTTGTTATTTGATTTTTCTTCTGAAATGGAATAAACTTGAATCTGAGGACATCGAGAGGTTAAGGAAACAAATATCATCAATGAATTGTAATTTCACCTTGTTTTGAACCTCAAAAGTACACTGCACATGTCCAAATGAAATTGAATGAGGAAAATTCGTGTGGAGAAGAGAAAATAGATATCAGTTTTACTTGGCCTAAATATTACGAACCACTTACAATAATCAAGCTTCAGTGCCGATGAAATGATCACTCTCCTGTAGCAAGATAGTCATCTATACTCTGGCCTCTATAATGCATCAGTTGCTATAGAAACCAGAAGCGGTGTGCGAACACGAATTCAACCAACGCGATACTATACAAAAGGTTGTTGTACCGTACCAATGAGTGCCTGGTAGCTCCATTGTTGTAACCATAGGTTGTAACACATCTCCGACAATATCATCTATCTTAATGAATACAGTAATGATTAAACTGTGGGTCAAAGAGGCCACTTAACTCAGCCTTCATTCTAATATAGGTTGTCAGTATCCATTTTGAATGTACACATCTACACTAATTATATACTTGGTTTTAAATGAACAGCGTTTAGTTTATGAACTTTCAGACATGTATATATTTGGTTTATTGTTCATGGCATTATATCTTTCATCCTATCTTTATTTCATTCTATGCCCTCCTTTATCACTTTCTATCCTACTATGTATTATACATATATCATATTTATAATGTCACTCAAAGAAGACGCTCTCATAAAAGAATTTGCCAATTTTTTGCGATATACTATCATATTGATCAACGTGGTAACCTTTAAAATGTTTATTAGGCATATCTGCATATAGCGTATAATATTATGTATATAATTCTTTTAACGTCTCTTTTTATCATCACCTTACAATATATCTTTCATGAAAGAGCATGTCTAGTTGATCAATTACGAATATTTTGTTTTTGTTTTGAATGCTATACACACGATATATTGTTCTGTTGTTTTTTGTTGTTGTTGTTGTTGTTTTTTGTTTTGTTTTGTTGTTGTTGTTGTCATGCGTTACTCTTATTATTATCATTGCTCTGATTATTGATGTTATATTCGAACAAAATAGAACAAAATATTGATGGATATGTCAATAAGTTCAATGAATAAATACATACTGTGCATACATACATATCTTGTTCCATGGAGGTACAAGGCAGCCTTATTGCTTGTACTTTATTTGTTTTATATGTTTTGTAGTTTTCTTGTAAACGGGCTTGCCCATTCACAGGCATTATGTTATGCTTTTCAGGGACCGCCCCCCCCCCCCTCTTCTCTTGTATCTAAACATGTTATGCTTATAATCTTATGTATGTAACGAGGAAGAGGGAAAGAAATCAATTTTCTTTTGAATTGAATGAATTCGTTAAAACTGCCTCGTATCTAGACAGAGGAAAAATAGTCACAAATTGTCCTTGATACTGGCAGTGACAATACAAAATGCAATAAGTAATGAAGCGTGTAGTCATAAGTTCTGCTGCCAGTTGTGTAGTTTTGTAATGTTGTTTTTGTCATGCCATGTTGCAAATTCCACGTTATGTAGGACGAAGTTATTAGTATATTTCTATCGTATTTTAGCGAACATGCAATTTATGATGGGGTCTCTCTGTCAGTCCATTTCATATCGTATTTGAAATACACGTATGCGTGTAATTTATATTAGCCTTACCGGAACATCAATAGGACGATTAAAAGAAGAAAAATCATAAAAGAAGAAAAATCACTGGGCAAAAAAATTTTCCTCGAAAAAGAGAGGGGGAAAAAGTAACCAGAATCAATAAGAAAAAAACAAATACATTGATAAGGTAAAAGAAACCAAGGAAAACAACTAAAATAAGTAAAAGAGTAAATCGATTGAGAATTTGGATAGATTCATCATTATTGTATTTGTTTTCTCTTCCAACTTAGAAGCTCTAGCCATTGTCTTGTTTGATTTTAACGCCCCTAAATAAATATATGATATCATCATTACTATTATAACTTTTATTGGAAGGACAATTTTCAAACTCGTATTGTTGAGAGAATAAGAGCAAGAAGTGTTATTTGGCGTGGGAGGATTCAAATGACTCATATGTACTCGAAGACCCTCATCATCAGGGTATGCAGAACGCTGACAAACAAGCTTGAAATCCAGTTCATGTTCATTATAGTGCATGACCTTAATATGGTGAACTTCCCCAGGAGCGGATCCAGGAGGCTCGGGGGTCCGGACCCTTTTGTTTGCTTGTCATTTTTTTTTTTTTTGGGGGGGGGGGTGTCAGAGGCTCATATTCTTGAAAGACACCTAACGTTAATGCCTGTTTAATCCTAGCTTCCTAAATGCTCAGCGTTAGTCCACCAATTTATGGAGTGCCAAAATTAATGTCAACATCTTCATCTTCTATACAAACCATTAAACTCATGAAACTAAATGAAGGTACAAAAACTTACCTCTATGAAATCGATTTCTAGTAATATACATTTCATGACTTAGATAATTATTTGGATATATAAATACAGTAGTATATCTGGAACTAAACAGTTAACACTTTCACACATTGACACTTCCAGAAATCAGTGGACTGAGTTAAGCCAGATTAAACTTATTTTTTTTTAAATATGGGCCAGAATTTTGGGGGAAGTGGGACTCTCCTTTTTTAATTTCAAAATCCTGGAGCCGCCCCTGTTCCCATTGTTTAATTCAACACGTTCAAATAACATTATTATTTGCGTCATGTCCTGCAGCTAATCGTTTGTGCAGTGTAATCCGATCCAATCTCTTTCAGGAAAACAGTAAATACTGAGGTTTTCCTGGATGGCACATCCATTTCAACGTACTTGAAGTACAACATCCTGTCTACTTATCTGCTCTACTTCCAGAGGCGGCGAAACCCGGGGGGGGGGGGGCAGGGGGCACAGTGCCCCCCACTTTTTCAAGTACCCCAAAAGTGACCCTTTTTTCTTTCTAATAAGTGCCCTTTTCACCTTCTGATAAGTGGCCCTTTTAACCTCATACATGAGTGCCCCTTTTGAAATCCGATAAGTGCCCCTGTTTGGGTCCGATTAGTGCCGATTTTCCGTTCTAGTAGTGCAAATTTCCCTTCTAATAAGTGCCCCTTTTCACCTCTGATAAGTGCCCATTTTTCTTCGTATAAATGCCCCTTCTTCTTTCTAATAAATGCTCTTTTCACCTTCTGATAAGTGGCCCTTTTAACCTCATACATGAGTGCCCCTTTTGAAATCCGATAAGTGACCCTGTTTTCGTCTGATTAGTGCCCATTTTCCGTTCTAACAGTGCAATTTCCCCTTCTGATGCGTGCCCTTTTTCACCCCTGATAAGTTCACCTTTTTAAGTGCCCCTTTTCCTTTCTAATGGTATCATTTTCCCCTTTGATAAGTGCCCTTTTGTCTTTTGACACCGAGTGCCCCTTTTTACCTATATATCCCGATGTCGCTTACAAACTGTGCCCTAAAGTCCATCAAAGAGCTATAATTATATCTAGCTCCAAATAATCAGAGAGGCTTCATATTAATACAGGTAATAGATTCCCCTACTGACATCAGCACAAAGTGAGGCAGTGGAGTAGGTGGCAAGAGGGGCACAATGCCCTAGATTATACAATATTAATCATTGCCCTTAAATCATAAAAGGAATGAGGAAAAAAAAGAATTTCTAAAAATTTTCAAAAGTTCACTCGCTACGCTCGCTCGCATTTACTATGTAATCTTCTTATCATATTAGGGAAATCGCTGTGTATAATTAAATACCATAGCCTTCAGCGTTAGAAAACAATCTTAAATTTTTTGCTCACTCGCAAATAAATAATCAGACCATCACACAAAATGCAAAAGTAGTTTTTATCTGGAACCATGTTAAGATAGAAACAGTATTGTGTCGAAAATGATCCTCGAAAGTGTATTAATATACTAATGTCTCAAAGTGGTATTTTCCGCCTTGTTTTCACCCTTTGTAGGTAGGTGCCCCTTTTTTCCAAAAAGTGCCCTTTTTTGTTGGTGCCCTCCCCCCCCCCCCCCCCCAATTTGGAAAGACGCTCCGCCGCCCTGTCTACTTCCCGCTAGAAAGTTAATCTATTTTCTATATCTACCTATGTCGACATAAATAAATCGATCATGATGAAGACAAAGAAGTGTTAAACAAGCTAGACCGACAACAGACCAAACAAAAAATTACATTGCCACCAATGGTCAAGAATCGGTCGGTTTGGAGTCGGTGTTGGGTCGGTTTGGAGTCGGTGTTGCGTCGGTTTGGAGTCGGTGTTGCGTCGGTTTGGAGTCGGTGTTGCGTCGGTTTGGTGGTGAGACTGTGGCATTAGTCGAGTCTATTAGATCGTAATGAATAAATCCTGATGACCAGTATGGAAGCATATAGAATTGATAATTCTATGTAATTAAGTAACGTACATGTCCTCTATACTTTAATTGTTCATTCCTCTTATCTGCAAAAATAAAGCACGTGCCCAACACCACAGCGAAATCCAACCTGATATATTCCTTGATACATACAACAACAAAAAAAGCACAAATTTGTAACCAAACTCAATAACTTTTTGGTGCTTATAGTAAAATGATCAGTGACGTTGCAGTAATCATTACACATTATACCCCTCCCCCCCCCCCCCCCCCCCCCCCGTAAGAGAATCATGGATTCGCCACTGTACAATGAGCTACGCATTTTATCAAACAAATATCAAATAAACAGGGGGAAATGGGCAAATGATATTCAGGATATTAATTTTAAAAAACACATGGATTCGAGAATATCAAAGAAAGAGGGGGAGAGGAAATAAAAATAGCTGTCATTTATCATCTATTTTATTGTTTTTAGATAATACAAAGTCATGTGTGTCACATGCCTTGGTCTCAACCTATGGTCTAAACAATCAAAGACTGCATTGTGATGGATATCGACACAGATGATCTTTCAGCATTATCTCGATAGCAGAGTGAATACTGGATCATATCAAATTATTTTGTGTCATGCAATTGCTTTTAGGAAGATGGCGCTGTGTTATAATTTTCATCAGAGCCATCTATACACAGGGATGGATGTGGATGGATGGCTCTGATTTACGTTGCTCTGTATAGTGAGTGTAAGGAGTGCCCATTGGTACCATTCATTCTGTGAGCAAAATAGCAAAAAGTATTAAGCACTTTCCATTTCCATAGCTTTGTGAAGATTTCTTTGAGCCACAAAATTATCATGATTGATTAACTTTCACTTAATTAGGAGGGAAGGTATTTACTGACATGTCATTGTTATAAATAAATATACATGTCATAGTACCACAGTCACACCGCCAAACCGATCCCACACCGACTCCAAACCGACAGACTCTTGGCCATTGGTGGGAATGTAATTTTTTTGTTCGGTCTGTTGTCGGTCTGGCGTCGGTCTTGTAGGTATGACTGGGGCTATGACCGGTATTGTTTTATCTGGGCCCCGTTTCATAAAACTTGTTATCGATAACAAGTTACAGTAATTGCTATAAGCTACTGAAATCCTTGAATCTGATTGGCTGATAGCAAATTTGGCATAGAAATGTGACAGTTTTTATTGATAACAAGTTTTATGAAACGGGGCCCTGGAAGATACTTGGACAGTTGTCAACATTTCTCTTCAGGGGAGAGGTGGGGGCATTTGGATCTGAAACAATATTCTTGATGGAGACGAGTCCACAAAGCTATTTTTAAATATGTGTCTTAATATCAGGGGCGTATCCAAGAGTTTGTAAGGTGTGAGGGGGTAAAATATTCCGAACAAATTTTGAAAAGAAAAAAAAAAGAGAAAGGTCGATGAGATTCGTGCTACCCTTACTCTTACTGAAAATGGGTTTCCTGCATCAACCATGTCAACGTAGTGTGTAAAATAAGAATCCATATGTAATTCATTTACGTTCAAACGTAAATTCGTCAATATATACATGAATATCCCATGTTGCCTCGTGGTGTTGGTGTAATGATCATATCCAACCTCATTATTATGGACATATTCATTGATGCTAATTCAGTATTCAGTGTGACTCACCCAAGCATCACGTGGGCGGGGGGGGGGGGGTGCAATCACCAGGAATACCCAAATGATATGTGATACTATGGAAATAATAAGTATGATTATCCTTAATCAATATACATACTACCACGGACTTACCCCATCTTCATGCTTAACATCACTTAAAAACAATCCTATCTTCCGTTAAAACAAATGCATACCGCTATCACCATAATCACCGTCGAATACGGCACTGACACTCATACCAGAGTACAGCTATCAACCTTGTTAACATGCCACCATCTGTCTTCTACACCATCATCATTTCAACCACCACCACCACTGTCACCACCACTGTCACCACCACCACCACCACCATCACCACAACCACCACCGCAACCACCACCACATCCACCACTATCACTATCAGTATAAAAAGGATATCAGTTTCATCGCCACCACATATCTATTAACTATCAACATTTCAACCGCAAACTGCAACCGCAGTATTCGACATCAATTCACTACAAAGTTTACTGTTCATATTCAAGTATCTAAATGACTTGCTCCCTCTTTCATTTCAAAACTTTTATAATTTAAATAACACTATTCACTCCTACCCTACTCGCAATTCCTCCAATTTTCATCTAGTCAACCCAAAGTTACTGATTGCCCATAGATCAATAAGACACCATGGTCCAGACCTATGGAATTCTCTCCCAGAATTCATTAAATCCTGTTGTTCCCTTTACTCATTTAAAGCCAAAGTTAAAACGATGTTACTATCTGAATATACAAGGTAAAATTTCTGTGTCAACTCTTCATCATCATCATCATCATCATCATCACCGTTATCATCATCATCATCATCATCATTCCATCATCAACATCATCATTAATATGCTTTTAATTTAGGATTTAAATTATTTATCCATTCTGCTTATTTAAACATGTTTTAGCTATTTCATAATATTTGTCTGGGGCTGCCATATTCTCAAGCAAATTGCTTATAATGGTAGTCCTTCTTCCGCAAATGACTTTATATTTGATGAATTACAATAATTTGACAATAATATCATTTCGTGTTTGTTTTGAAAAATGATTGTTACATATACTTGCTATTTATGATTTATTGTCAAAAAGTACTTTTGTATTTTATTTTATATATGTTACCGAAAAATGTTGTACTTATGTGAATGCAGAAGAAAATAAATCAAATCAAATCAAAGCCACCACCACCATCAAAAATGCCAACACATCCACCACCACCACCACCACCACTACTATTATCAATATAATATTAGCCATCATCTATCTCATAACACCATCAATATTTCAACCGCCAGCACCTCCACCACTTCTATGGCGTGCGTTTGGTGACATAAAGGCTCGATGGATGAAAGATTGACCGCCACCGCTACCACTAGCACCACTTCCACCATGTCCAAACTACCATAACCAATAATACCACCGCAACCACTGTAACCATTACAACCACCAGCATGCACCGCCTCCACCATCACACCTAACTGCGAGTTAATGTAACGTAATGAAATTTCATGAATGGAAAGTAAACTTCTAGTCATCTGCAAAAATCCATTCGCCATTTTGGAAGTGTTGTTTGGAGTTCCTTGCCCTCCTCATTAAGACATATCAAACGTCCTAATTCATTCAAGAGAAAATATACTTATTATCTTTCTATCAGTAATTTCAAAAATTGAATTACAATCCCAACCAGTACGATTTTCCTTACTTTGTCTCTCCCGCCAAATATTTAATATTCTTATTTTTGTTATTCTACGCCTTCTTGACCATCAACTTGTCAAGCCTCAGTAGACTTTTAATGATGATCCTTTTAAATGTACTACTTATTTTGTATTAATTCATGTATTATACCATGTATTTGTTTTTAAATGTTTTGTATATATTTTGATGTTTGTATATTTTTGAAATTGGAGAAAGAAATAGACTGATTGATTGGAGTAAATGGAGTATATCTTTATTATCATCTCACTAAACCATCACTAACACCACATCACCACCACCACCACCACCACCACATCACCACCACCACACCACATCACCACCACCACCACCACCACCACCACCACCACCACCATCACCACCACCACCACATCACCACCACCACCACCACCACCACCACCACCATTAACACCATCATCAAACAACGACTACCATTCTAGGACAACTAACCTTGGACTACCATCCTTCGGACTACTACACTCGCGGAATACTACCACTTCAAACAAAAACCCCCGGACAGCTGTCATCTATAGGACAACAGACTGCCTTATAGCCAAATAACCCCGGACGGCTACGCCATGACTCCCAAGTGAATTTGTAACTTGAGTTGAATTTATTGGAATATTTTTCGGGGGATTGTTCCTGAGGTAAGGGATGACAGTTATTGGGGTAGGGTGTTTGTTGTTGTTGTTGTTGTTGTTGTTGTTGTTGTTGTTGTTGTTGTTGTTGTTGTTGTTGTTGTTGTTGTTGTTGTTGTTGTTTTGTTTTTTTTTGGAGGGGGGGTGTCCTCCACCACTCGACTTCGACACTTCCAGTATCATCACTACCTCGAAAATTCATTGCATTCATCATTTCAATTTCCAATCATCAGAGCATCTCATTTGATAAATATTATCATTATGAGCATGATGCCTGATGTGACGTACATTGTATGGTAACAGTAGGTTCTATTTCTAGGGTCTTTATTATCCAAAAAGCAAACGACGAAAATGAAACGTTTAAATATACTTTGTAGTGCCAATTTAATCATAATACCAAATAATTCGTAGACAAGCCTATACGCACACAAACAAATAATCGTCAATAATTAATCAATAGCGTCAGTATGATACAAACAAACTATTGCTAGTTGAACGTGAAAGGTGAAACATATAGGAATATTGCATGCCGTCTTACTTTTGATCATATACTTGATTTGCAGCACTTGATGTATAATCTGAATTACATTATTACAGTGCTGCTGTATATACGCCATAACTATCTTTTTAGCTGTTAGATGTTTGACGAGTAGTCAACTGGTTTGAACACTTAACTGGAGACAAGAAGGTCATGGGTTCATGACCTAAGTGGAATATTATGTCATACAAGCAAGGCAAATAGTGTATAAATTGGTATAACGTCTGTTATACCAATAGCAAACCGTGGATTACCAAGGAGCTGAAGATGCTGTTGAAAGGGAAACGGGAAGCTTTTCTTTCTGGACAGAGGTCGCAAGTTAAAAGGATACAGAGGGAAATAAACAAACAGGTTAGGAAAGCTAAAGTGTTGTACAAAACAAAAATGGAAAGGAACTTTAATGTAAACAATCCAAGGGCTGCTTGGCAGCAAATGCAAATAATGACTGGTTATAAGGACACTAATAAGAGAGTAATTGATTGCAATCAGGATTTTGTTGATAGACTCAGTGAATTTTACTCCAGATTTGACGTTCATGACTTTTCTGTTGAAAATAATGCAATTACAGATAGGCTGTCTAATATTGTGGTTGATTCTGATGAGGCAATCTGCTTCAGTGAACATGAAGTTCGAAATATATTTGCGAAGGCAAATGTAAATAAGGCATCTGGTCCAGATAACATTTCTAATAAGGTTTTGAACAAGTGCAGTCAACAACTCGCTTACGTTTTTACACGTATTTATCAACTGATTGCAGGTACTGGTAGGATTCCTCGTCTTTGGAAATCTTCTATAATTATCCCAGTTCCTAAGATTAAAAATCCTAGTGAACTGAATCAGTATAGACCAGTAGCTCTCACTTGCAATCCTATGAAATGTTTTGAACGTTTATTGTTAAGTCGGTTGAGGAAGCAGGTTCATGCTCTTGATGGGAATCAGTTTGCATATCAGAACAATAGAAGTGTTGAAGACGCAGTATTAGTCTTTCTTCAGGGTCTTTATCAACATCTGGATACTTCTCGGTCTTATGTTAGATCTGTCTTCATAGATTTTTCAAGCGCCTTCAATACCATAGTACCTCACATACTGATAGATAAACTACTTAATATGAATGTCATACCCTGTCTTGTCAGGATTATCCATAATTTCCTTGTAGACAGACCACAATGGGTCATGTGCAATAATCTGAATTCTGTTATCAAATGTCTGAATCTAGGTGCTCCTCAAGGTTGTGTAATTTCACCGATTCTCTTCTCGCTCTATACGAGTGATTGTAACGTCATCAACGATAATTGTTCAATAATTAAGTACGCCGATGACACTGTCATCACTGGTTTCCTTCAAGGAGATACTAGCACATATTTTAGAGAAGTTGATCAATTTGTAAAGTGGTGTGATCGGCACCATCTGGTGCTTAACGTTAACAAGACTAAGGAAGTGATATTTGACTTTCGTCGTTCTTCTCGGCCTCATGAACCATTGCTTATCCACGACGAAAGCATTGAGCAAGTATCTGAATTCAAGTACTTGGGAACAACTATTGATAATAAACTTAACTGGAATAAGAACTCCCAAATTGTAGCAGGCAAGGCGAGTCAAAGGTTATACTTTCTGAGGAAACTCAAGGAGTTTCGTGTTGACAATAAGATCTTAGTTCTGTTCTACCAATCTCTTATACAGAGTATCTTGACATTCAACTTTTTGTGCATCTTTGGTAATCTCTCAAAACAAAATCAGAAAAAATTGGAAAGGCCCAGAAAAATTGCACAACGGTTGATTCAGTCAGATCTTCCCCCCATCAGTACTCTGTATGAGAAACGTACGTTACTCAAAATACATACAATAATGAATGACTCATCACATCCATTACATCATCTTTTTGAATTTAACCGCTCAGGTATTCGCCTTCGCGTACCTAAGTGTAACCGCTGTCGCTTCAGACAATCCTTTGTACCGAATGCAATTCACATGTATAATGTCAAAGTTAGACGCTGACACTTTTGCCCTGTCTTTCAGCGATTCAACCCTTAATTGATAATAGTGACAATGATGATGATGATGATTAGTTGATAGTTGTGATAATGATATAATTAAAATAATTATAATAATAATAATAATAATTATAATAATAAAATGATAATAATAGTAATAATAATAATAATAATATTAATAATGATGATGATGATAATGATAATAATAATAATAATTATAATAATAATAGTAGTAGTAATAATAATAATAATAATAATAATAATAGTATCAGTAATAATAATTAAAATAATAGTAATAATATTAATCATCATCATCATAGTGATAATTATAATGATGATGATGATGATTATTATAATAATAATTATAATAATAATAACAATCATCATCATAATTATAATGATAATAATATTAATGATAATAACTAATGATGATGATAATAATAATAATAATAATAATAATTAATAATTAATAATATTAATAATAATAATAATAATAATAATAATGTTGATGATAATAACCCATTAATGTGTCTTGTCACTGTATGAGTTCAACTCAAACTTCAAATTTCATATCGTATATTCCGTCCTCGTGCTCCGGCCATTCTTGCCTCTGTCCTTTCCTGTATGCCACGCACCACAAAGCCGGTCTGTTTTAGATGTTTTAGATGTATTCATCATTATTATATATTGTTTTTAATGCAGGTATTGCTTTGTACTTATGTCAATCTTATTTTGTCTAAATCCCTTTCTATCTCAAATTCTCTTTCTTTCTTTTCCCCTCATTCATCATGCCCACTTTCTGTTTATATTCTCTTTCCACCTCTCCCGCCCCGCATTGTCTCTTCTCTCCTCTCTCTGCTCACAGTTTGTTAATTCTGTATCATATAATTTATTGCATTACATGTTTATTTATCAGATGTTTATATTTCTTTTTTATGTTTAATTTGGATGCTATTTATATGTCATAAGTGGGTATTTATTATATTGTAACTCTATTGTAATACTTTGTTCATGTACTGCCAGTGGAGGGCATATTTCTATGTTTTTTAAAAATATGGATCAATAAAAAGAATCTGAATCTGAATCTGAGAATCTGTTAAGATGCAAACGTTATTGTGACTTCAGTTCACATGAGCGCCTGTAAAGTAGCGACTGGGTGGAATGATTTTAACGCTGTGAACAGGAACTAATGAGTACGCTGTCATAAATAGTGAGAAAGCACTTTATGAAAAGTCATTGCTTTTATGGTTATTTTAATAACATCTATTGTTACTTGGATAAAAAAGGAGAAAACACGACTCTAAAGTGTTGTCTCTCTGGACGTTTTCCAAATCTTTGGCAACGACATGAACGGCATCCCGTATCCATGGTGATGGGCTTTGAGTCAGGCAACTGTATGATGAAAGGTCATTCGGTTCACCGAAAACAACGTTATTATTGTTCGGGGGAAGTGCATTCAATTTAATTCAATTCAATTCAATTCAATTTATTTCGCAAGATAAAATCAATATACATAGTAACAATAAATTAAAATACATATACAAAATTATGCGGGGCTTTCCATAAAGGTTAAAAAAACCTGTTGCATTTGGATCGGCCATTAGACAATAGAAAAAGAGAACCAATTATTTTTAGGCACAAAAACAATATAATGCACCTAAACGCACACAAACACCTACATTATAACAACAACAGAAAAAAAAATTAAAAAGACAAACAAACAAACAAAAAGGAGGAAGAAGAAGAAAAAAAATATGTAAGGGAATTCGAATATATAACATCTTAATCAACTGTGATAATTAATAATTATTGATTAATAATGTTTTACATTTTTTCCTGAAGGAAGATACAAATTGTGATTTTGTTATGTCATGGGGAATAATATTCCAATGTTTAGGACCTATGTAACTCACTGACTTAGCTTCATGACTTGATTTAATGGACCATAAATTATATTAATTCCCAAAAGTATTTATCGTAAACAAAGACTTTGATTGTCACAGGTACCGTCCAATGATGAGAAGAAGTAAATTGCTCTCAGCTTTATATTTAGTCTACATTATGTTAGAAAATGTATAGAAATAGATTTTAAAATAAAAGCAACCGAGGGGGCGTTTCGTCAAGTGTCTTGTCGGCGATTTTTACCGAAAAAATTGCTCTCAGCCAATCAGATGCAAGGATTTCAGTAGCTTATATTGCAACTTGTCATTGATGGCAAGTTTTGTGAAACAAGGCCCGAGAAGTGAATGATGGGTAGCATATCACAAATACTGGTATTCTGCTATTTCAGTCTAAAGTCATGCGGTTTAACAAAAGAAAAAACTTTAATAGACCACTGTCTAAAAGATGACAGGAGGAAATTTGTTTACTTTTACTTTAATTCCTATTAGCTTTCCAGCACATTTCTCTTGTGAAAATCAAACGGTTGGTTAATGATGCGCTTGCAGAATAAGATAATAGAATTTTATAGTCATAACTTTTTTTATACATCCTTATTTCTAGGAAAATTTCACTTGATGCTTTTTTTATATTTTGACTTTGTCAGGGATATTTTATTCGTTATTGTTCTGCTTTGCACAACATGTTTTATTGTCTGTTTCTTAGCCCCCGAATGTAGAATGACATAATGCTTTTCAAACTAAAAGAATGATTTCATATAATTCATTATCAATTATAAATGCATTTGTATTTTTACTGATACTTAAGAGTGTACATTCAGTTGCTACACTAGATTACATGCAATAACTGTGTATATTTTCCTGTAGTATTTTTGGTAAATATGTACATGTATATAACAAAATTGGTATCCCTAATGTCGTTCTTAACTAAGCCTAAGTAGTTCCTATAATCAGATAATTTGTTTATTACATCTCAAAAGTATATGATGTTTATTTTTCAAAGTCTAATACATACCTAAATAAGCTAATAGTTACTTTTCATTGAATTAAAAAAACAACAGGACTAATACCGTGTATTAAGATATTATCATTATAAATATGCAACAACGTTTTCTTGAACAAAAAGCAAACAAATAAAACAAAACAAAACAAACAAAATATTCATTTATACGAGGATACCACATACTTTGTATAGAAGTCTATAGAGGTTGTTATTTATTTTTTGTTGCTTTTATGAGTTTATATTCATGATTTTTTTTTCTACTATTGTTTCATATCATTGTGAACATGGTCTTATGGAAGACCACCACTGTTGGTGATAATGAGTCACCCTGTCTAAACATCAGAAATAAATCAATAAATATACGAATAACTTAATTTGTTAAAACTCGACTTTAGATCCAGGGCTGGTTTCAATTTGAGCAGAACACGGGCCCGTAATATAATATCTAAGGGCACAATGTACAGATGTAAAGAAATCAGAATTTTGCGCACAGACTTTAGCAACACAGGGTGCTCAAAACTTTTACATTTACACTGTGCCATATACACTAATGTATAGCATGGCAGCAGTGGCGGATCTACGGGGGGGGGGGGGTTTAGGGGGTTTAACCCCCCCCCCCCCTTGGGCTGCCAAGTAAACATT